>JAPVLO010000042.1:2095000-2420000 GCA_027257055.1 Cephalopachus bancanus
GCCTTTTCTCCTGTTAAATTTGTCTATTGTGAGTTCTTTTCAGCAGACTCACACCCTCATGGGGGAGGGAGAATTCTCTTCACCCTTATAATAGCAAATACTTCATAAATATTAATGCATAAACTTTCTTTCTCCCCTAAATACTTCTTATTCGTGGCTCATATAAAGTTGCTGTACACGCTCGACAATTTTAATTGCCTTCTCTCAATTGCTCCAGCTTCTTACCTCTTCCTTGAGGTAGACTGATCAGAATAGCCTATAATATCTTCATTGCTGATACACTCCCTGTAAGAGAAGATGTGCAATTTTGTCTCTGTTGATGACCAACAGCTTGTATACTTTCTTGGCTGTAAACTCAGGAGGCAAGTGAATTTCCATGTTGGACTCTGTTCTGTGACTTTAAGCTATTTCTTACTTCTGTTTTTATTGCATATTGTATTAAAAATTAGGCATCTTGAGATCTCAATATGCTATTATCTATCTAAGAATACTCCGTAATATTCCTTGTGGGAAATCTTTGCTACATGTTGCGTGTGACAATGATTTAGAGCGAATATTTATTTAAAAACCTCAACTTTACTAAGTGCCTCCTCAGAGTCCAGCTCGCTCCCCATTGCCTTCTGTCTTTGCTGTTTCCCCGTGTCTGTTTAAATCCCTGCTGCCGTTATCAAGCTTTCTGCAATCACTCTTCCTTACTTTTTCACTCACAGTTTCCATTGCTATTCCAGAATTCTCCAGTATGTTTGATCAGACATTATTTACACAACAACTCTCCAAAAAGAGGGTTCCATGTCACACAAAGTTTGCAATTGTGACATATTATCTCTTTCCTTTTTAAGATTCCCAGAGCATGTTGACCTACAAAGGCTCTGTGAAGCCCTTCTGTGAAATCCATTCTCGGTGAAGAATGCTGGTGAGCAAGGATTGGCCAGTGTTTTCAAAGGATTTAATCACTGTCCTCTTGTTTCTTCAGTAATATCAGTTTCGGGAAGAGACATTGGAAAGACTCGTGTTACTAAGTTTATGGTCTTCGTAAGTGCATAGCACAGTGCCTGGCACTCAATAATTGCATGGAAGGTTGCTGTAAGTACCTCTGGAGTTCAGCGAAGACATGGAACTATTTATCTGGAAGTGGGGGACCTGGTCCTTGTTTTCAGGATGGCCGGCAGCAAACAGTAGAAACCCCTCTCATCTCATTTAAGTAGAAAGACACTTGTGGGATAGTGTTATAGACTGAAAGTTTGTCTTCCTCTAATTTGTATGTTGAAATCCTAACCCTTCATGTGATGGTATTAGAAATTGGGACCCTTGGGAGGTAATTAGGTCGTGAATGTGGAGTCCTCATGAATAAGATGAGTGCCCTTAAAATAGGGACCCCAGAAAGCTCTCTAGCTTTTGCAACATGAGGTACAGCAGTGAGCCGGTAATCTGCAACTCGAAACAAGGCCCTCATCAGAACCCGGCCATGCTGGGGCCATGATTGCTGACTTTCCGTCTCCAAAACTATAAGAAATTAAATTACTGTTTTTTTCTAAGCCACCTAGTTTGTGGTACTTCGTTATAGCAGCCTGAACTGACTAAGGCAGATAGAGGTTACCTTCCAGCATCTCTGGGATAAATTAGGAGACTGCACAGTCTAAAACATCCTAAAATGACAATGATGCTCTCTCAAATAGAGAGCAGATTATTTTTAATGTTTAAATTGATTATTGGTGCACTCTTTTCATTTTGCTGTAATGGTGGCAATGTGGTGTTGTGGCAGAGAGATCTGGGTTTGAATCTCAGCTCTCTCTGAGGCCCTCAGCTGTGAAAGTCAGCCATCTACCTGGGTTGTATCAAATAGCGATCATACAACTTACTTTGGAGGACTCTTATGCGGTGGAAATGAGAAATATTTGTTAAACTCTTAGCACACAGTAGGGAATTCACAAAAGGTAGCTATGTTACATCTTAAAGAAAAATGTGCTTCTAATTATGGGAATACATCCTTAACCAGGTGGAGACACTGAAAGGCCCGGGAAGAGGGAGCAGGTTAAGAAGACACAGGTTTTGGCTGACATCTGGGGTTCTCCCTTGGCCTGCTATCCCATTTGTTCTTGGTCCACAAATGGTGTCTTGGGGACAGAGGTCTCGCCTTACACCTGAGAGAATCTTTAATAGTTCCTTCCTTGTAGGGACTGGCTGAATGTTTGGACTAGAATACTTTAAAGACTTTCACTTTTTAAAGAAAACGGTTTGTTGATTCTAATTAATTTTTTTAAAAATGTATAGCAGAAACTAGCTAGCTTTAATTTAGGACTGACATTTACATGTTGCCTAAGAAGTGGAATCCAAGGTGGACAATTCGTTTTCATTTTGGTGAACAGCATCATTTAAATGTCAGAAAACTGCATATTTAACATTTGCAGTAATTAAGGGACTTTAATTTAATAATAAATCTCTCTGTCTTTATCTATTTACACTCTTTCCTCTGTCCTGGTCTGGCACTTTCCTTAGTGAATCAACTACGACTAATTGCTTCTTTTTGAAGTGTAAATACATTTAATTCTTCTTACAGGCCAAGTAGCACGTTTACTATTTAATTGGTAATTACCTTTTCCATGAATTACTTCCTTTGGGGGGCTTCTCTCAGGGGAGCAAAGAATTTCTGTTTACATGTCGCCACTGTGGAAATCAATCTCCCTCTAAATCGGTGGGAGGTAGCTCTCTGACATCCACCGAGCACAGCGTCCTCTTGGTTTGTGTTTCAACACAGGGGAAACCTTAGTCTGAGAGCCACACTTGTCTCAATTCCAAACGGGGACAGTACAGTATCCCACAGGAATACACTGTAAGTTAGGATTGAAAGATAAAAATACTTTGCAATTTTAACTTGCCTTACGTTGCAGTGTACAGGCTTAATATTTTTTTAAATGTGTCAAATTATGATTGACTTATATATGAGGATTCGGGTGTCTGTCCTAAGGAAAACTAGCCAAAGTGCTGATTTCTGTAACTCACTGTAATGGCGTCATGGGCGAGAACAAGAGCTCAGATGCTCTTTGGAGAACAAAGGTTAACTTGTGTGTCCAGGATAGAGCATGATACAATCGTTTATAATAAAAATCAACAAATAAAATCTCAAGGCGGTTTGTACACATAGCTTTTTGATATTCTGTGATACACAATAAATGAGGAACAATGTAATTCAGCCTAATGTTTACATTATTCTTTAGTCTTTTAATTGAAATAATGATTTTCCTTTTTAAACTTAGGAAATGCATGTAGATGACACAAAATTCAAGAGAAGGACATGAATATTTCAGACTACCTTGTTCCCTGCACCCAAGGTAACAATTATTCCCTGTTTTCTTCTGTATTCTTCCAGGGATAACCTTCACGTATCAATACATAGTCATGAAAATTATTTTGGTTTTCACAAATGGCAGCATACTATATATCCATAAGGCCTTATGCCTTTTTTTTTCACTTAATAATGTTTTCTAGGTATAGCATCACATATGAAATAGCCTCATTGTTTTTAATAGTTGCTCAGGATTTCATGAAATGGAATTACAGTAAATTACTTAGCCAGACTGCCGTCATTGAAATTCATATTACCTCTAGTCTGTTGCTATTTTTAAAAATGCTATCATAAATAGTCTTGATTTTAAATTATTTTATACCTGTGGACATGTATTTGTAGAGCAAATATCTGACAGTGGAGTTGCTGGGTCAGCAGCTGTGTGCTTTTCACTTTTTGAATGACATCGCTAGATTACCCTTCATGAAAACTGTAGGCACTATGCTCCCACTAGCAATTTGTTTCTTTTTCCAAGCACGCCTCACTGATACCCATGTGCCAGTACCATACTTTTTCAATCATGTTAATCTTAGAAAATGATTTGATGACTGATAAATCTAGTATCTCTTAATTACGCCTCTTTTTTTCTCAAAATTTTGCTAATTACACTTGCCAATCCATTTTTTACAAAAACTTTATCACATTTAGCTCCAATAGAAATCGTGATTATTTATTTATTGAGAATGAGGTAAACAAACAAGTTAGTTTACAAAGAATTATTATAGTTTTAATACTAAATCTTCTTACAAGAAAAACGTTTTTCCTTTTATATTCTTTTATATGTTTCTTTGTAGCATTCTAAAGTTTTTTGTGTAGCTCTTGCTCATTTCTTTTGAGTTGGTTTTTAAAGATTTTCATTATTTATGTTACTATTGGAAATGCAGCTTACAATTCTTAGCAATAATGTTATTTTATAATTAATTTTTATAAATCAACTTTTCTTCCACAATATTTTCTGTTTGTTACTTTTAGGTATACAAAGTCTAGTGTTTTCTTGTATTACTGATTTATTTTTCTTGTAATAGTGTTTCATGTGATTGTCTTCCAGGATGTTAATAATATAACCCCCAAATTTTATCTTCTTCTTTTAAATTGTTATAGCTCTAGTGTATTATTCTTCTATAATTGACGGTAGTGGGAATTCTTATCTTGTTCTTGAGTTTAATTGGAATGATTTATCATTAAAAATGATGTTGGCATTAGGGTTAAGATAGCCCTTAACCCAGTGAGGGCATGGCAACCCTGTCACTGTCATATCCATCCATTTCTACTTTGTTGAGTTTATTTTAATGAGAAATAAATGTGTGATTTTGCCAAGTGCATTTTTAGTATCTTTTTGGAGGATCATATAGTTCTTCTAATCTATTATAATTGTATTAACAGATTTGGTAGTATTGAGCCATCCTTGCAAACTTGAAACAACCCCCATTTGCTTATGGCATATTATTCTTTTAATATGCTGCTGAGTACTATTGTTGATGTTTTATTTTGGATTTTACAATCAATATGTGTTTGTGAGATCATTAGTAGTTTCATTGTCTACACTCGGGTTTATTTTTGGCCTTTGATATCAATATATGTATATTTAATGAATTAATTTTGATTTTTTTGTTCTTTTTTTTAGGCTCTAGAAAAGTTTAAATACTAATGTCTTTTCTCTAAAATTCTAGGCTTCCACATACAATTGCTTGGGTTCGGTGTTTTATTCATGGATTGTAGGGTATACAGGGCCACAGCAAAAAGTTGTATGACTTTTGTACTGAAAAATAGGATCTGGCTTCAGACAGATCTTGTAGAAGAAGGAGTCAGAGAGAATAAGATCCAATTTGTGCTGGTTGCTTGCACAGTCTAATGGAGACCAGCATCTGGTGGAAACAGGTAGTCAAACAAGTCAACAACTTTTCACAATACAGAAGAAAAAAATCAGTGTCCTTGATGTGAACTTGAAGACACAGCCATAGAAACTACCCAAAATTAAATAAAATATAGAGAAAGAAAAGACTGAAAAAATTAAACATCAGTGAACTGTGAGACGAATTTAGGTAGTCTAACATACATATACCTGGAGTCCTCAAAGGAAGTAAAAAGAGAACAGAAATAAATGTTTTAACAACTACAACTAATCATTTCCCAAATTTGATGAAAACTATAAACTTAATGGTCCAAAAAAAGTCAAGCAACCCAAGTACAAGAAACTGAAGGCAAACTCCATCTAAGCACTGCATGAAATCCAAATGCTTAACATTGGGTATTTTAAAAATCTTAAAAGCATTCTGAGAAAAGAAAGACACACATTATGCACAGAAGAACAAAGATAAAAGCAAAATAAGGTTTCTTAGTGGAAAAAAAAGCAAAGCCAGAAGATAGTGAAGCAACATCTTTGAAGTACTTGAAGAAAAAAAAGCCCTCCACATAGAATTCTGTACCCAACAAAGATTCATTTCAAAAATGAAGTTAAAAAAAGAAAGACCAAACAAAAAACCAGAATTTTAGACATGTGAAAGTGAAAGTGAAAATAATTAATCACCAGAAGTCCAGCACTGCAAAATAGTTAAAAGAATTGCTTCAGACTAAAGAAAAATGAGACTGAGACTACATCAAATCTACATCTATAGAAATAAGAGCACTAGAAAATCTAAAGCAACTTCTAAATACACACACATCCATTCACACCTATTGAGTTATAGCTAATAAACTAATTAAAGATATGAAATAGAAATCACAAAAATATTCAATTACTTTTTTAAAAAGCATAAAAATTAAGAAGAAAAGGAACAAATAATAGTTGAAACACATAGCAAGAAGGAAATTTTAAACCCAGCATTATCAATAGTCCTTTGTACGTGATATAGACAATCACCTATCAAAAAGCAGATTTTCACACTGAATATAAACGCAAGATCCAACCATATGTAGTACAAAAGAAATAAGCTTTAAATATACAGATTTAACTAGGTTAAAAGTAAAAAGTTGAAGATATATTCTATGCTAATACTAATCAAAAGAAAAGAAAGATTGAATGTCTATATTTGTGTCAGGCAAAGTAGATTTCAGAGGAAATATTATTAACAGATATAGTTGGTCATTTCATAAAGAGTAGCAGTCAAGTCCTCAGGAGGACATACAGTCCTAAATGTTTATATCCCATTAATAAAGATTCAAAATAGATAAAACAAAAATAGGCAGAATGTCAATGAGATTTAGACAAATTCACAATTACATTTGGAGTTTCCTTTTCAACATTTGTAAAATTTTATTTTAGAGTTTTGGGCTACATGTGAGGATTTGCTACATAAGTAAATTGCGTGCAAGTAAGGTTTGGGCTTCTAGGTTTCCCTCTGTCCCCCGGTTGGAATTTTCAACACTTCTCTCCCAGTAATTAAGAGAAAAGGTAGACAGAATATCAAATATTAATATAGAAGACTTGAACAACACTATTAACGAAGTTGATTGAATAGACATATATAGAAAATACCACTCAACACAAAAACACTTTTCAAAATCACATAGAACATTGACAAAAATAGAACATATTTGAGCTATTAATAAAATCTTAATGAATGTTTAAAAATTTAAATAATTCAAAGTACGTTTTCTGACCACAGTGGGCTTAATTCAGAAATTAGTCATAGAAAGATATCTGGAAAATCCCCAAATATATGAAAAATAAGTAAAACATTTTTAAAGTTCATGGGTGAAGAGGAAATCAAAAGAGAAATTAGAAAATATTTTCAATTGAATGAAAATGGAAACAAAGCATTTCGATATTTGTGGGATGCCACTAAAGTAGTAATTAGAGGAAAATATATAGCACTGTAACACTTATATTAGAAAAGAAAAAGTCTTCAATCAAGACTTTATTGTCAATTAAGACCATTAAAAAACCAGAACCCAAAATCAAATTAGACCACAAATTCCTTTTTTCCTAGAAAAAGAAAATAATAGAGATTAGTACAGAAATCAATGAAATAGCAAATAGAAAATAGAGAATATCAATAAATTCAGTATCTCTTCTTTGAGAAGGTCAATATAATTAATAAACCTATTCCTAGACTGATCAGGAAAAAAGTATAAAAGACACACATTGTTAATATCTGGAATGAAGTGACACCACTACAGTTTCTACAGTTTTTTTGGCTTTGTTTTTGGTTTTGGTTTTTTTTTTGAGTCGGAGTCTCACTCTGTCGCCCAGACTGGAGTGCAGTAGCCGCTCCCGGCCACTGCAGCCTCGACCTGCTGGGCTCCGGGGATCCTTCCGCCTCAGCCTTCCGAGTAGCTGGAACTACAGGCACGCACTACCACGCCCGACTCATTTTTTGATTTGTTGTAGAGCTGAGGTCTCGCCAAGTTACCCAGGCGGGTCTCAAACCCGTGGGCTCAGGCCATCCACTCACCTCGGCCTCCCAAAGCGCTGGGATTACAGGCTGAGCCACCGAGCCCAGCAAAACATTTTTTAAAAGGCACTGTTTTGAACTGAATGTCTGTGTTCCCCAAAATTCATATATTGTCCCCCAGTATGGTGGTGCTAGGAAGGGGGGACTTTAGGAGATACTTAGGATTAAATGAAGTCGTAAGAATGTGGCTCTTATGAATGGGATTGATACCCTTATAAAGGTCACGAGAGAGCTTGCTTCCTGTATCTGTTTTCTGCCATGTGAGAATACAACAAGAAGTCAACAATCTATAGAAAAATACCCTCACCAGAACTCAGCCATGCTGTTAAACTGATCTTGAACTTCCAGACTGCAGAACTGTGAAAAATAAATTTCTTCTCTTCATGAACCATTCAGTTTATGTAATTTTTTATAGCAAGTGAAGCTGAATAAGACAGGGACAAATCACCAAAACTTACTTAAGAAAAATTTTATGTTCTAAAATGTCCTATATCTATTAAAGAAATTGAATTTGTGTTTGAATGCTTTTCCAAAAACCAAGTTCCAGGCCATGATTACTTCAATATGAACAGTTAGTAGATGTTTAAGGAAGAAAAAAATACCAATTTTACACAAATATTTTTCCGAACATTGAAGAGAATGTAATGCTTTCCAGCCCATCCTATGAGACCAACATTACCCTAGTACCAAAACCAGACAAAGATATTATAAACCAAGAAATAGTCAGAAAATATCTCTCATAAGCATACATGAAAAAATTCTCTAGAAGCCTTAGTAAATCAAATCTAATAGTATATAAAATGAATAATACATCATGGCTAGTAGATTTCATCCCAGTGTATGAGGTTGGTTTCACATTCAAAAACCAATCAATTTAATTGATCATATTAAGAGTCCTATAGAAAAACCTTGTGGGATCATTACGATATCCATCCTCATTAAAATCTCAGCAACTGGCAAGAGTAGTAAACTTGCTCAGTCTAATAAAGTATATCTATGAAAAGCTCAACAACATAACTAATGTTGAATGACTAAATGCTTTGCCTAAAGACCAGGAGCATGACAAAGATGACCTCTCTCATTACATCTACACAGCATAACACTAGAGACCTGGTCAGTGCAATGAAGCAAGAAAAAGAAATAAGAGGAATACAGCTTGCAAAGAAGAGGGTGAAACTTTTATTCCCAGATGATATGATCATCCCTACAGAAAATCCTATTGAATCTACAAGAAAGCTGCTAGAACTAATGCATGAATTTATCAAGGTTGCAGACTACAAGATACTTATACAAAAATAAATTGGTTTTCTATAGATAGCAATGAAAAAAACAGAAAATAACATTTTAAAAATAGTATTTCAATGGTATTGAAAAACCTGAAATGCGTAGGGGTAAATCAAACAAATGATATACAAGACTTGTGCACTAAAACAGCAAAACATTCTGAGAAAAATAAATAGAGATACACTATTGCCATGGATCTGAAGACTCAACATTGTTCAGATTTCAATTCTTCCCAATGTGATCTATAGACTCAAGTTATAATCACAGCAGGGTTTTTGCAGAAATTGAAGAGCGGATTCTATAATCCATATGGAAATGCAAAAGACTTAGAATAGCCAAAACAACTTTAAAAAAGAAGAATAAAGTTGGAGGACTTACACTACATTTCAAGCCTTATTATAAAGCTACTGTTTTCAAGACAGGGTGGAATTGGCATAAATATACATAAGTAGATCAATGGAACAGAATAGACAGCACAGAAATAGATCCACAAATCTGCTGTCAATTAATTTTTGACAAAGGTGTAAAGACATTTCGGTGGAGAAAGAATCATTTTTCAACAAATGGTGCTGTAAAAATTGAATATGTATATGTATCATATGTAAAAATTCAATGGATCTTTAAAATAAATACAAACTTGAAAATATAAAACTGCTAGAAGAAAATATAGGATAAATCTGTGTGACCTTGGTCTAAGCACGGGTTTCTCAGACACACACTAAAAACACAACACAAAAGTAATAAATGGTGAATTAGACATCATCAAAATTCAGAATGTCTGCTCGTCACTAAGAGAGTGAAAATATAAGCCACATGCTAAGAGAAAATATTTGTGAATCTCATATCTGACAATGAACATTTATCCAGAATCTGGAAAGAACTTTTGAAACTTAATAATAACAAAACAAACAAATGAATTTTTCAAAATTTAAGACCAATAATTAGGAAGCTAAATGTAGAAGCTGAAAGAAAACAAGACTGGATGGGGTAGAGAATTTTAAAACTTCATCTGTAAACGTTCCAGTGTATGTCTCTCAATGAAAGGATTCTTTTAATAAAATGTAACCACGATACTATTATCCCATTTTAGGGGCAGTTTCAGTGGATAATACAAACATAATAGTTGGGATATAGTATATATCCACTCTATGGAAAACGTTGCTGAACTCATAGGAACACTATGAGGTAGGTGTTACTCTACCCCCTTCAAAGACAAGGAAACTGGAGTTTAAAGACACTAAATAATATGTTCAAGATCATGCAGCTCAAAAAGACGCGTGACTTAGGTTCAGACCCAGGTCTGGTCGACATTAATATGCCTTGCACTTTCCATCATAGTCTTCTAACAACTGAAAATAGTGGAAAGTAAACAAAGAATGGTTTTTTTTAAATTCCATGTTATGATGCCACTGACTAAGCTTCTTGGTAGAAGATGTTACAAGTGTAAATAAGACAGACATTTATCTCTCTCCCGTAGAGCAGTGAAAAGACACGTGGTTTGGGACAGATGCTCCATGAGGCCATCCCAAGACTCATCTCCACAGCCATGTGATTTAAGCCAGATCATTAGCATCCTTTCAGGTCATGGCAAGAGGAATGAGAGAGCAAGCAGATTCCTGTTATGGGTTTGCACCACAAGTGATACAAGTTTCTGGTACTCCCGTCTAATGATTTTAGTCACATGACCTTACCTGGCTGCAAAGAGGCTGAGAAATGACCCCACCCTTCCAGCTCAGCACCAAAGAAATTCTACTTCTAAAAGGAAGAAAAGAGGGATGGGGGGCAGTTAATTAACTGCTAATCATGCTTTCTCTAGTCATGTGTTCTTGACACAATAGATCTGGCTTCTACCATGATGTGACATTGGGAGGCTTGGTAAGCTCTGTGCACCTTGCAAAAAATTGGCCAATCTAAGCGGTAATTCTTGGAAATCTTCATGATTTGTAAAGAGCCTATGTTGTACATAGCCAGATCTTCTGTTTGGGGAAAGGGTGTTTGGGGAAAGGGTGGGTGTAGCAAGATGGTGTCAGCCTCTTATCAAGAGGAAGATACCAAGATTAAGGGTCAGAATTCAAAGCTTTTACTTAAGGATTTATGAGTGTGTATTTGTTGGGGGGAGGCAATCAGACTAAGAGGAGTGTCATGAAGACTGAAGAAATGTCTTGCCCAAAGCTGATGCTAACTGCCTTCGCCAAAACAACTCACAATTATTTGTAAATCATATTTTTTCTCCATTTGAATTTTGGATAGAATAAAAAGCTGAGGGCTAAAGAAAAATTAAGATGCATTCAGACCTACTCCCAAGAGTAATCCACCATTAGAGCTAGTCAGAGTCTGTAATAGCTTTCTTGTCTTGAGGCCAAGAATCTTCACCATAATGATGGCATTATGCTCTTTTCAAAACTCATTTACTTCCCAAACATGAGGGTGATGTCTGAAACACAAGGAAAACTTCCTTTCTGAAAGATAGAAAACCTGAAATTTCCTCCAGGGTAGACACAGGAGTAGTTCAACCACAAGTTGGGAAAAGTCAACTTACCATACCAGAATAATTAAGCCATAGTCTCAAAGATGTTTCAGTAACATAATGTACAGTAAATAAGTACAAGATGCCTACGCGTTTATTCCTGGTACTAATTTTATAGTGTGGAAGATGACTTATATTTACTGGGCAATATCTTTAATAGAAGAGCTCTAAAAAAGGACTTGTTTTCAAGAAGTGTATTCAGGATTCTATGGAGCTAGGGTGTGTCTCAAAACTCAACTGCCGAAAAATTTAGGAGCAAAGGAGGAAAGGAATAGGGTGTGTCACTGAGCAAAAGAGAGAAGCTTTGGATTTATTCTCAGTTTGTCAAGTATGTTTTTGCTTTCTGCTCAAGTAAAACTTTTCTAAGCTGTAAGTGCCATTTCTTTAGAAATTTTAGCCATTATTCATTTCATTTATTATTACTTATTATAATATTCATTTCATTTATCTTCCAGTGTGGTTTTGTTATGAGACTATATAAAGCATACATAAAACAAGTCATGATTTTATATATGATACTGCTGGCAGATCTAAATAGATTAAAGATGACTCTAGCTACTGGGATAATGGGTTTAGAACAGGGGAAGTCTACTGTCAGCCATTGTTTTGAAGGACAGGCTAGCTGTCTCAATTATTTTTCTATGTATTAACAGTATTAGTCTACTTTTATATATAAAATACAACATCCAACTAGTCCATAGACCACAATTTAATGATCAGCAGGCAAATTTATGCAAGGTTAATGTTTTGATGGCCATCATTGCGTTTATCTTTACAAATCTGAATTGATTGAGTGAGTGAAAATTTATCATGCTTTTTAATTACCCCCTTCCTTTGCATATCATTCTTATTTGTTTGTTGGTTTGGTTTTTCACCTTATAAATCCTTACCTCTCCAATATAGACATCAAGTATGCTTTCTCCCTGTCTTCCATGAAGCAAGAATATGAGCGATTCCAATCAGATGCACTAAATTGAAACTTCGGAAATAGGTACTGCAGGGACTCCTGTTTGACTCCGGTGGTGACAACACAAGTGGCTGAGAGCCAGCAGAGTAGACAGCATCAGCGGTATGAGCCTCAGTCGTCTATCCCCACTGGTAGCATCAGGAGGGTCCTCACTAGACAACTAGTCCTGAAGTGCATTGTTGGTACTATTGTTGGTCACATAATCTCTATGACTGATTCTTTTGTCTCCCGGAGCCTGAAGCCATCTGTATTGTTTAGTAAATGTATTTGCTTCTGAAACTTGCCAGAGGGTCTTCTGTTCTTTGCAACTAAGCTGACCTACTGATAAATTTTTTAAGCTTTACAAACTAAGGCAATCCACCCCAAATCCTGAATTTCTGACTTCTTTTGGAATACCAGATCTGGCAACCTGAGTTTATATTTTCCTCTAAGGCAACACGTGGCAGGCTCCCTCATACCAGGTATATATTATGCACTTTATAAGTATATACTCCCTGTAAGTATTTCATTGTTTAATGCCTATATTCACTTCCTATATGACTCACCATTCTCCATAGTCATAACACCTTCTCAGATCACATAATAATATATATAATAAATAATAAATAAATAGCACTTGATACTTTGACCAGCTCAACATGCAGCATCCATATTCATTTGCTTCTAGTTAATGTATGTATGTAGAAACCGGGTCAACAAATAACCTCTCAGAATTTTCGCTTGTTTGAAACAAGATGTTTGTAGGTGAAATGAAATAAATCATCACATTGATTGTTCACATCTCACACAGCTAACACACATATGTATTATGGAAGACACTGATGAATATACAATTACACACCCATTTATTTATTCACTCGGCAAACAGGTATTCACTATCTGGGTATAGTGCTTATGGTAAAGTTCTTATAATGACTCAAAGTTTCTGAATAATTTGCCATTCCCTGCCTACTCTGAGCATAATTTTAGAGGACTACTCCAAAACAAAGAAAGAAAAAAAGGAAGGAAAGAGGAAAGGCGAACAGGAAAAACAGGAAAGGAGAGAGAAGGGGTTAATTAAGACTATATGCAAATTGTGAGTACCTGAAGGTTACTAGTTTGTGTCCATGAGGCATTTACGGGCTGGAAGTGAGTCTCTGAGCTAGTTTGACCTATGCATCTCTATTACACTGCTACATTACTCCCTCAGATGTACCTAATTGTTAATTACGTAGACTGATTATGGAACCATGCCACAGTAAACTGGTTAAATAATATTTAACTGTCTCTTCATTATAAATTACTGTCTGTAACATATATCGTGTCTATAGGCAACAAGGCAAAATCTATTTTTATAAAAATCCTAGTACAAAGGATGGGACTCCAAATAATAGATCGTGAAAAGTTGAGTGTAAGTAAACTATAAATAATGACACTTCACAAATCAGACCTTTGGTGGATGAAACTGATTTAGTGTTAACAGACATAGTTGTTGCCTTCTTAGGTAATTAATCATTACCCACAGATGGAGTTTATATCGTGCATTTGCTTTGGAGTTGATATTGGTGTTGCAAGCTGGCATGATTTTGTTGTCTTGGGTTGGTAACTTATTAACAATGAATCTCAGTTCCTCCCTCAGCAAAACAGAGTCTACAGAATCTACTGTAGAGGATTTGATGAATAAAAACAAAAGAGTAACATGCCAAACTGGATCGATGTGGAAGGCCACATCCAAGCCCCTCTCCTCCACACACATACCCATACAGACCAATCTCCCCAACTCATAGAAAATCTGGCTAAGACTTTAGCGATAATCAAACTAAATAGTTGAAACACAGTCAAGAAACTTCTAGTTAAATATAGCATAATGAACATGCGCAGTTAGCATCAATCCTTCACAAAATTCTGTCAAAATATAGGATTACAATGATATACATTCTCAAAGACAAGTTGAACAGGAGAAGTTGCAACAGGGAACAAGAAATATCAACAAATGTTAGAAGACAGGGAGCAGATACCGTGATGAAAATTGGCTCAGTATGGAGGAAAAAAATTACAACATAAACACAGGAGAATGCTATCATGCAAAGTAAACTTATTTGTGAGACAGAAACCTAAAAATATCAAGAAAAAAAACCATGTAACTTTGTGGAACATGATAGACAAGAAATGCAAGAAATAAAAGTAGGGAGATTGGTTGAAAGTTTGTATGTTAGCAAACCCCCCCTTCCCACCCCAGCAAATCAATTATTCAATTTGAAATTTAGCAATACTAATATCTTCTAAAAAGACAAAATCAAAGTTGAGTACAAAGAAATAAGAGACAAATGGCATTAGCTTTTCAGAAACAACTCTGGAAGCTAGCAGACAAGAAAACAATTCAAAATTCAAAGGGAAAGTAATTTCTATACCCAACCAAATGCTCAATCCACCATGAATGAAAGAAAAGTAAAGATTTCCAAATACATAAAATGTCAAATAGCTTACCACCTGTTTGATTTCTTTTAAAGAAGCTACTGGAAGATATAGATCCACAAAACAAGAGAATACATTTAGAAGTCAGTACAGCATTCAACAATGAATAACAATTAAAAAAAATGATAATCTCAGAACAATATTTGTGGTACCAGACCTAAAGAAAATGAAACATGAACAGGAAAATGGATGCATAAAGTAGAAAGTTTACCAGAAAAAAAGGGACTAATAAATTGCTACGCTTAATAGTTTGAATTAAAATACAAAAACAAACTAACCAAAAGCACCTGTATGTTGTTTAACAAATATTTTTGAAAGAAAATAACACAATATTCAAAAATAAAGAGCCATTAAAAGATATTGCATACAAGTCAAAAGAAAGCTGCTCTCGATATGTTGACATCAGACAAAATAAACTCTTGGCAAAAAATCATCAAGACAGGGGCACTTCTAAAAATAAAAGATGCAGTTCACTGATGATCTACATCAATCATGTTTGTCTTCACTTGTAACCTTAGCCTAAAGAATTAAAGCAAAAATGGACAAAATTCTAGACAGAAAATGATACATCCACAATCATGGTAAGATATTTTAATGCATGTCTCTCCGAAACTGAGTTCTCTGTGAGAATTAAAATTAATAAAACTGTAGAAAGCTTTAATAACAATCAACAAGCTGATAGAAGATATGCTAAAGTTCCCAGATAGTACTTCCTGTTTGCTAGTAGCTAGAGTTGTTACTGGACCCAAAGGACTTAAGTCACTTAACTCCGAGCTTCAGTGTCCTCTTTTATAAAATTTGGGGTTTGGGCGATTTGTATTTGCAGTCCCTTTCAATTCTAAGACTTGTTTCCTACTCAGTTCAAAAGTCTTATCTGTCTTCTCTTCCCTTCCTTCAGTGTGTTAACGGAAGAATGTGATGTGGCATATTTTCAAATAATAAAAAGCATCTTCACACATCCTGAAGTAGGTTAAAAAGACATTGTGAGAATGTTCTCAGGTTGAGTGTATAGGAAGTTGCTAGGTAGAGAATGAGGCCTAAATAAAATATGCTCTGGGAGCTGTCAATCGCAGAAAAGTCAGCAACACGTACATGTATAAATGGAACACAGATGTTCAGAAGAATGTCATTTCAGCAATGCCACTCTCAGTCATGGAAGATGGCCTCTTGGGGTCATGATTTGTCCAGAAGGGAAATAAGCATCCTACCTTAGCCGGAATGGTCGTAGCATTCTCCTAGGCTTCCTTTCCAAGTTTCAAGCCTTAATATTCATCCAAACTGTCATGGTACTCCAATCATCTCGGGTACAAAATATCCCACGGTTCAGTACGGTAAGACATTGTGTGGCTTATAAATGATGAAGTTTTGCCTTGACTGATAACATTTTTCCAAAGTCAAACAGACCCTGCTTTTGTCTCTCTGTTTTTCTCAATATAGCTGCACTTTATTTCAATACTTCTCTTGTAATTGGGCAATTCCATAAAATCAAATAAAATGATTTATAATGGAATGATTACTCCAGGGTAACATTTCAAGTGAAATGAAGATTGAAATCTAATTTAAAAGCTTTAATGTAAATGGGTCATTAGAGGAGGCTCTCCAGGGAATTTGCAATTAAACGAAAGTGACAAGGGTTTTGTAGGGGTGATAGACCTAAAGGTGTTACAATCCTGATACATGCTCATTTCAGAGGCAGCTAGCCTTATCGTAACTGCTCAACAAGATCCGAGTTGCTGAGTGAGAAAGCAGCAATCCAAGTCTCACAAACACATTCCAACCCATTCCCAGAATTTCTCGTGAAAAAGTTCTGATTTATGTAAAGGCTTTAGTGAATTCAGTATGTTTAATTGACATTAATTGATCTAGTTAACTGTTGTTAATCATTTTAGTATTTATCTCCTATCAGAATCTTATTTTTATTAACTATAACTGTTCATTTAACAAGAACTCTTCTCTATTAATACAAGCTTTAATATATAATTTGCAACTGTAACGTCTTTAAGCACAATAATAAAATACTTCTCCTTCCCCCCCAAGCCTTTGAATGCTGCACATCTTTACTTGTAGAGATTTCGTGTTTGACTTTATGGCTTTTTGACAATCAACCTTCTTTCTAAATCCCCTTGATTTTTGTTCTTAGAACTTCTACTTATAGTTAACTTCCCATGTAAATTGTCCCAGTTCTACAAATAATAAACTATGCTGAATAGTTTTTTGAGTCCCTATGATGCTTGTAATACCGCAATGAACATAATAAGGGCAATATGTATTTTATCTTATTAACAATACTAATTATATGAATAGTTAACTTTTATTGGTCATTTGAAATGAGAAAGGCATTATGTTAATCCTTTGATGTAAATGATCTTATTTAAGTTTCACAATCATTCTAGATAGTAGCAATAGTACTATCTCCACTTTTAAAATCTACAAGCTGAAGATCAGAAATGTCTCAGTAACTCATCCAAGGTTACAGAGCTAATAATTGGCAGATCCAGGACTTAAAACAAGGATTATCTATGTCTAAAGCCCATGGTTACACCTACTGTGCTATGCAGTGAAAGGTTATGCTGCATGTGATCTACAGGAAACCCGCCTTCGTGATGGTTCCTTTCTATTGTGTATATCTATACATCTGATTGATCTTGTATATTACCACATTAAATTGGTCCCAGATCTTCAAAGCTGGACTCATTCAAAAATAATAAAAATACAATTCCTGAGCCATCCAACAGATGTTTCTAAATGTTTAGATTCATTTTTATGAAGGTTTTATAAAATCAATTCCAATTTATACGCTTTATTTTCGTGGATGACAGAAGATTTGAAGAGCTCTATTGAGAGAAGTGGCTGAAGTTTTACTTATTGCTTTTGAAACTTTCCAATTTTATATATATGACAGCCTTGGAGAAGAGGCAACACGATGGCTTACAAGTCACTCTTTTTGTTGGATACCATATGTAAGGCAAGGGTCCAGTAACTGTTCATGTCATGAACTATACCGTTTGTTAGCAGAAAAATCAAGAGATTGCACAAACCACTTTAAGGAAGAAATTTGGGGAGACAATAAACATTCTGAGAATATATATTTTCTTGCCCTTTTCTTTTCTTTTTTTTTTGAATTGGAGTCTCACTCTGTCGCCCAGACTGGAGTGCAGTGGCCGCTCCCAGCCACCACAGCCTCGACCTGCTGGGCTCCGGCAATCCTTCCGCCTCAGCCTTCCAAGTAGCTGGAACTACAGGCATGCGCTACCACACCCGGCTTATTTTTTGATTTATTGTAGAGATGAGGTCTTACCAAGTTACCCAGGCGGGTCTCGAACCCACGGGCTCAGGCAATCCACTCAACTCAGCCTCCCAAAGCGCGGGATTACAGGCTGAGCCACCGAGCCCGGCTTCTTGCCCTTTTCTTGCAAGAAATACAGTATTGCAGATAATCTAAATAATGATATCATTCACTTTAATGTTATCATATTTGGTAACTTACATACATTTTATTGGCAGAGCAATGGAGGTGAAGGTAGAATAAGGTGAAAAATTAGTTTCCAGGGGGAAGGAAAGATCCAGCAGCTCATAGATGATGAATCACCTAGATAGCTATAAAACATTGGCAACTCTTTTTGGCCTGTTTAGACAGGACCTCACATGGGAAAGCAGGAATTATTGGGCAATCTCAGGGACAGCCGGCTACCTGCCTGCACTTTGCAGAATGAGTACGGATTGATGCTGAGGTCAGAGAAATGCTGTCTGGATATGAATAGTCACAGTTTAAATTCACCGAGAGCTAATCTTTAGGGAAGTATTTTTTCTGCTGTAAAAGGCACAGAGTAAGCCGGGCTCGGTGGCTCAGCCTGTCATCCCGCACCTTGGGAGGCTGAGGTGAGTGGATTGCCTGAGCCCGCGGGTTCGAGACCCGCCTGGGCAGCGAGACCTCATCTCTACAATAAATCAAAAAATCAGCCGGGCGTGGTAGCGTGCACCTATAGTTCCAGCTACTTGGAAGGCTGAGGCGGAAGGATCGCCAGAGCCCAGTAGGTCGAGGCTGCGGTGGCTGGGAGCGGCCACTGCACTCCAGTCTGGGCGACAGAGTGAGATTCCAACTCAAAAAAAATAAATAAATAAAAATAAAAATAAAAGGCACAGAGTAAATCTGTCAGAAAAGATGTTATACTTGTAACTGTGGTCTCCAAGCCAGGCAAAACCTGGCCCTAGCAGCCTCTTACACCTCTTGAATTTTTTCCCCTCCATGTCTGGCCACTCTACTCCAGCCATGCTGGCTTTCCATGACCCCATGAACTGTGAACACATCCAACTTCTTCCTGCCTTCCTGTCTTAGGACTTTTGTATTTAATACTCCCTCTACATGCAGTCTTTTTCTGAAATTTTTTCGTCCTTTGGTTCTTCTTGTCATGTAAGTTTAGGGCTCTGCTTAAATGTCACTGCCAGAGAACATTCCCTGGTCATACTGGGCATATGCACTCTCATTCTCTCTCTCTCTCTCTCTCTCTCTCTCTCTCTCTCTCTCTCTCTCTCTCTCTCTCTCTGTCTCTCTCTCACACACAAACACACACGCACGCACAACATGGTTTGATACAAAGAACTCTCTTTTCTCTTAAAAAATGAACTGCAAATGATAAACAAGGAAAGATGGAGAAAATGTCACAGATTACAGAAGACTAGAAGAGATGACTGCATGTAGTGTGATCTCCCATACTAGATCAGGAAAAAAAAAGAATATTAGCAGAAAAACCAGTGAAAACCAAATAACGGCTATAGTTTAGACCATAGTTTTGGTCTTGGTCTATTTTGTGCTGTTATAAAGGAATACCTGAAACTAGGTAACTTATTTTTTAAAAGAGGTATTTGACTTATGATTCTGATGTCTGGAAACGTTCCAGATTGGCTCTTGATACAGTAGTAAGAAGACTTTCTAGAGAGGGCTTGTGTCCTTGGTTTGCTTGGGTGGAAGTATGATAGAAAGCACCATAAAAAGTTGCAGCACCATGAAAGTCAAAGCTTTGGACTCAGTTCCTTGGTTCACCTCTAAGGCATGCTCTCCCGGAATTCCCTGGACGCAAACTTCAGACTTCCTTGTTCCCTCTCCCAGATAGCCAGCATTGGCCAGGTGTTTTGACCCTCTCAGAGACTTATTAAAACCTGTGGACATCACATTTCTGCAAAACACTCTTCAGTCACATTTTCTGATTGTAGAGACATATTTTCACCTGAAATAAGGGGGAGCAAGATTTGATACCTACTAAGTAATAACTGTGGGCAAGAAGCTTGCTTAGGCCTTTGGAGACACCAAGATGAATCAAACACAGACACTACCCTGAAGAGCCTGGTAGAGACCACAGTATACCTATGGAGGGCCAGCCTGTGTGAAAGAGAAAAGCTATGCTTATGACACAAAGGTTATAGAATGAGTGACCCTTCCAAATAACCTATGCGTTAAGTAAAAGCTTTGTATTCCAGGTTCTGCCACTTACGAGCTGCGTAAGGAAAGTGGTTTAACCTGTGTATTCCAGTTTGTTCATCTGTAAAATGAGAAGAAGAATGGTACCTACATGTGTGAATCTCATGAGTTAATGTCTGTAAAACACCGAGAATAGTACCTGATACATGCTAAGGGTTCAATACATGTTAGTTATTATTTAATACATGTGTAAATGGCAAATAACGCTAACAAGGTGAGAATTGGGTTGCAAAACTATCATCTACCATATTGCTCATTAATAATCTATGGTAAGTTATCCCTCTACATTTGTGGTTCATGGAATCTGTAATTAAAATAAGAGCGTCTTTTGTCTACTGATTTGTGCAAAGTATAAGCAATAAAACAAAATAGCCATATTTTTCTTCCCAATAAAAACATAATACAGGTCCCTCGCTTGGCCCAAAAAAGTGTTTCTCAAAGTACAGTCCAAAATGATAGTTTTGTAGTTTGAGAAAAAAAGGTCATAAACTTACATTATTAATTTCGTTTCTGGTTGATCTTAAATCGGCCATGATTCTTGAGATGTTAAATTTCGGTATTTTCTGCTCTGTTTAGATGTCCTATCAGGTAGCGAATGAAATGCATGGTTTCATTAGATGTTTGTCTGCTACCACTACCAACCCAGTCTCCTGGACCAAGGAAATGGAGGGACTGAGCATTGTGATAACCTCCAGGAATTGTAACATTAAACTTTTGTCATTTTAATTGGTAGGTTAAGTTGACAACGCTGATGTGGAATGGGCAGAAGCTAATGCCTTCGTATGAGTCAGAATTCCTCAATTTCACGATATTCTTGGAGAGATAAAAAGATCTCTCTAACTGTAGTGTCTGTCTATCCTTCTTGCCCTCGGTCCTATATTCTCATATCTAATTTTAAACGTGGGCTTTGTGGAGAAGGAAGCAAAAGGAGAGAACGGAGAAGTATCTTAGTGGTCCCTCTGCACTGACCCGTCCAGGCTCAGAATTGACAAACGGAGATCACGCCACTGGAAAATTGTCTTTCATAAACACTCCTTTCTTCGTTTCATTCAACATTCTCTAACTTCATGATTCTGGAAAGAGAGGTGATGCTCACAGAAAGAAGTAATAGCAGGTCTTATATTAAGGTATTGGCCCCTGACAGTTGTCACAAAACCATCAGCATCTTTATGTCTTCCTCTTTGTAAGATGTGTTGTCTGTCTTCTTAAAAAGCAGCAGAAAGAACATGAACTATAGGCAGAGAAACTGAGGTTAAGTCCTTAGCCAATTAGTCACACTTTTGTGACTTTGGACTGATTCATTCTTCCTCTGTAAAGTAAGTGATATTTTATGTATTCATGCATACAAGACCCCTGGGGACTACTTGATGCTTACATCGTCCTCGCGACAACTTTGAGAGGACCTCTGAGAGAGGAGGAGACTGAGGTGCAGAAGGGAAGGGCCTTGTTCAAGGTCATGATGATTGCTGGAGTTGGAATCAAAGCCGGATTTAGTCTGACTCTGAAGAACACAATTAGGAACATCTGTTGAGCAACTACAGTGTGCCGGGCCCTGTCTTCAATATCCTATCTGTATTAACTAATTTAAACTTTACAGCATTCTAGAAGGCAAGTACCATTATTTTTCATATTTCACAGGCTATAAAATCCACCATGGTGCCTTCCCTTGTCAACGCCCATCTCATTATGTAACACCTCATGTGGATATATGAAAATTTCCTCATCTCTTTGCGACACATTGAAACACAAACGCTAACAAAATCCACGCACTTGTCTCCACAATTGGGAAAACTGAGCTCAATCCTATTTTGAGTGGGTTTTTCCTTTCATTGTAATTCTTTCTCCGGGTCCCCTTGTGGCAGGAAATACGGAAACCTCAATTTGCAGAGTTTCCTCTTTTAGCATATGTAGATAGGTTAAAATGTCAGTCTCATTTATAAGATGTCACTATTAATTTTAAAACACTTTGTGATTTTATTTTAACCACTTTTATATTTTCTCCCAGAGAAAAATATAACTTTTTATTGTTTCAAAAACCACCAAGAAGCAGCAAATCTAGCGAGAAACTAATGATAGGGAGAATTATTCCAGTCAAATACAGCACCAAATTGAACCCTAGGGTTTTAAAACGTTCAAGCAAACACCACCATATTTTGTGGGAGTTTATTTTTTTCTTGGCATTGTGCAACTTCCTGTTTCTAAGAAAAAAGGATTAAAGTGTCCCATTAAAAAAAAAAGAAAAAAGAAAAAAAAAGCTGCAAAAGCTTCTTGGACATCAAAGAGACCTTACACAACAACATTTTGATGAGTTAAGTGTAAAGGAATCAAAAACACATGGATTAAATTTCCCATAAAACCCACATGTGTTTAAAAATCAAGGGAAAATGTGCTTGGCCAAATGCATTTGGGGTTTCGTCAAACCCTAAACATTTGAGGAATAGTGTGGGATGTTTAAGGAACCCCAAACACAGCTGGATCAGCCTATATTATTCCCAAAGCACATGCTTTGAGAGATGATACAGGAGATAAACCCAGAAAACAGTAGAGTTTTTCCTTAAAAACCACAGCCTGATTATCGATAAGAAAGTTACAGCTCTCAGACATATATTTTTAATCACCTCTAAACTTAGACTTTTACAATGGAAAGAACCTGTTAGAAGTCATTTATTAAAGAGCTCTGCTATTTTTAAAAATGAACAAGGAATCATCATTTCCAATCTTCAGATTTTCCAGCTTAACCAGATGGGATCTTTCCAAACCTTGATCAAGTTACCCCATGTTTTGTATTATACTTGATTTAGCTTTGCTAGACTAAGCACATTATTAATTGGCTCTCCTTTTATTTACAATACTTTTGCTTGAAATATATACTAGAGTGTATAATTGAATTTGGGGTTTACTGTAATTAAAAAAAGTCAAAAGAGCAATAAACATAAGCGTTAGTAAACAATTGCCTCTGAGAACCAGCATAAATCATCAAGATTAAATAATTTTATATCATATTTAAACTCCTTAATTTTAATTTATGACTGCCAACCTCTTTTCAGTCATTGTGGGCTAGAATTTCTTGTCAGTGCTTTATATCTTTAGAGGTGATGGCAAGGGACTTCTGAACGTTCCCTTTTTATGAGGACCTACATGATCAGACCGAAATAAATAATCCATGTCTTTTCTTTCTTATGACTTTGCTAGTGCATTCTATTTATTTAAAAAGTTAGCCAAGTAGTGGAGAAGGCAATCTGATCATGGATTTAAGTACTTTTCCAAGTTTATTTTCTAATTTAATAAGTAAGACTTTGATCCTTAGGGAAGATCAAATGAAAGTTTCCTTTGGCTAAATGATAGTGTGTATGTCACTTTTCGGATTATGGGTAATACTGCCATTGTTTCCAGGGGGTGCAAAGGTTAGTGACACCATCCCAGTGCCTTCCTAACCCCAAATAGCTCAATGGCAATATTGCAATTCCTCTATTGCCTTTCTCACATAAATAACATAAAATACCCTGCAAAAATGTAATACAAAAATACAAATAAACAGAAAGTATTTTTGTCTTTATGAAAGCAGCACTGATATGGGAATGATATATAAATTTTTCCATTCTTTCCCTCAAAAACTACAATATGAATGAACAGTTCCTACGCACTTGAGTCTGAGCTATGTTCTCCAAGGGACAGTTTCTAATGCACCGCCAGGTCACAGCTCAAGAGCTAACCCAGTACATGAATAAAAACAGCACTAGCAGCCAGAATACCATTTATCGGAGCCTACCATTGGTTAACGTGTGTGCCAGACATTTTAGACTTTACCTCTCATGTTCACAACACCCGGGACAAGTCGACTTCTCCCTTTTATTGTCGAGGATGTTGAGTCTTGAAGATATCAAGTCATTTTCTCATGATTACACAGCCAGACCTGTCTGATCACAACGCCCACCCTCTCTCCCCAGCCCTCTTATATTTAAGGCAAATAAAACAGAGATCATCTCTTAGGAGACTGACAAAAGGAGAAAGAAGAATAACGTAACCTTATCTTAAGAAGTTGGCAGACTCCCATATCGATATGGTTTTCAGTGCTTGAAATCACAGTTCCTCGTCTGTGGTCCACCCTAATGGCTGTTCTGTGTCCCACTCTGATACATCTTTCGCTCCAGACATGACTTGGAACCGTCTGCCCCGTTTATGCTCTTCTAAATTTCTCTTGCACATGCTCCGGGCATCATTTTGGAGGGCAGTCAGTTGCTCAGTTAGCTGATTCCATGAGGCTTTTAAGGCCATCACCTGCTTCTGATTATTTCTTTCCAGAGCTCAGCTAACAAACTTGAGTGTTATACCTTGGGAATGAAAAGTCTGTGGCCAAGAAACCAAAATCACATCCACCATCATTGTACTCTTCCTATTATATTCTCCTCCCACCAGTCAGTGTGATGTGTCATGGAATGAACAGAAAATCTGCTAAACTGCAAGGGTTTTTATTCACCACAGCCTCATATTCATTTCTATTAGTGACTGGAGTCAGTGGTCAAGCTGCTGGGCCACTCAAGATTGGTAGTGCGTGGTAAAATAATTAGGAGGCGATCTTAGACGTGAGCAGTGAACAGGAACTACAGAAAGTCTACTGAGGGCCAAGTTTCTGAAGAATAATGCCAAAAACCAAAATTAGCATGTGAGAGCAGATCACCAAAGTGAAATCATGAGCAAGGTAAAGCCCCTTTAAAAAGAATAAAACTGCGAGGCCTGAAAAATCAGAATGAGCATTTTGAATTGCATTAAACTAAAATTAGGGGACATGGTGACAGAAAGACAGAAAAAATAGATGCATTGAAGACTGAATACGTGCATTTTAGGTGTCCTTAAAAAAACAAAACGAATATTTTTAAATGCCTAATATGAGTAGTCAATAGATAAACACATACAGAAAAAAGATGTTTTACAAAGAAGAAAAAATATTCCTTCTCAATAGAAATATGAGAAATCTAAACTTTAAAAAATGATGTATTGTTTGAGTCTGTTAAATTTATTATTTTTTATTTTTTTGAGTTGGAGGCTCACTCTGTTGCCCAGGCTGGAGTACAGTGGCATGCTGCTCATGGCCACCACAGCCTCGACCTGCTGGGTTTAGGCGATCCTTCTGCCTCAGTCTCCCAAGTAGCTGAACTACTGATGCATGTTACCATGCTAGGTTTTTTGTGATTTATTGTAGAGACAGGGTCTCATCAATTTGCCCAGGTTGGTCTCGAACCCCTGGGCTCAGGCAATCCTCTCGCCTTGGCCTCCCAAAGTGCTGGGATTACAGATTGAGCCAATGCACCAGGCCTAAATTTATATTTTTAAAAGTGTATAGCCTGAGCCTACATGTTTGAGAACAGCCTGGGCAACTTGGTGAGACCTCGTTTCTACAATAAATTAAAAAATTAGCTGGGCATGTTGGCTCGCGCCTGTAGTTCTGGCTCCTTGGAAGGCTGAGGCGGAAGGATTGCCAGAGCCCAGCAGGTGGACGCTGGGGTGGCCGTGAGTGTGCCACTGCACTCCAGCCTCGGCGATGGAGTAAGACCCCAACTCAAAAAAAAAAAGTGTTTAATAGTCATTGATGATGGGGGTCAAAAGAAACAGATACTTCCAAACATTGGTGATGAAACTCTGAGTTGGTACAAATCTTATACAAAGAAAGTTGGCAAGATAGATCAAAAATCTTCGAGAGTGTGTGCATTTTAGTCTCTCTAGAAATTGATGCTAAGGCAATAATCTTACATATACAGACAAAGATGTTCATTACAGCATAATATATAATCACAAAATGTAGAAATAACCCCTAAATGGCATAAAATAGAAGAATGGTAAAGCTATTTAACAAAACGATTTTAAAATTGATGATTATGAAGACTATCAAAAACTTGAAAATGCTTTTTGCTATGATAGTTACCGATACAGAGCAAGAACAAAAAATGATGACTATACACAAACAAAATGGTGTATTGGTAAAAAGACCGGAAAGAAACATACTGCGGTAACAGGAGAGATTTTGCTGGCATAGTGGGACTCTTGCTGATTTGTATTTTTTCTTCCCCGTTTCCCATGCCTTCCTACATGTGATTGCGTTACTTGTATAATAGACTTTTGAAAGAAATGGAAATAATATTTCAAAATTAGTATCTTTTTAAATAACTCACTGAAGGACCAGGTCAAAGAAACAAACGATGAAGCAGGCAAGTGCAGATATACAGAGCATTGATATCAAAGAGAAGGGCAGGTCGGGCTCAGTGGCTCAGCCTTAACCCCAGCATTTTGGGAGGCCGAGGTGAGTGGATTTCCTGAGCCTACAGGTTCAAGACCAGCCCGGGCAACTTGGCGAGACCTCATCTCTGCAATAAATCAAAAATTAGCCGGGTGTGGTAGCGCACGCCTGCAGTTCTGGCTATTTGGAAGGCTAAGGCGGAAGGATCGCCAGAGACCAGCAGGTAGACACTGGGGTGGCAGTGAGCATGCCACTGCATGCCACTGTCCTCCAGTCTGGGTGACAGAGTGAGACTCCAACTCAAAAACAAAGAGAGAGAGAAAGGCAGTAGAAAGTCATCTCCAAAGGCCTTATCATTTGTAAACAAAGATTAACTTTTTTTTTAATCTAGAAGACAACGATATAATGAATCACCAAAAAAAGCTTTGTAAAGAGAAATTCATGCCAAATGAATTTCTTTCCAAAAATAGGTTGCAATGTACACAGTTAAAGAAAACGAACAGATATCTGTGTGATACACTGAGCCAGAGTACCAAGTTCTTACCATTTTAGCCCACCTGAAGTACCATCAACAATTCTTTGTCTTCCTACGTTTGAGATTATTCCTGAGTTTTTGTCCCTGAGGTCAGAGGGCTTCATTAGACTTATCAGACTCTTCCAATTCCATAATCCTATGTGATGTATTAAACAGTAAATACACAGTAAAGTATGTAAACAAGTTGCTCTGGTACATGATGTCAGTTCGTGAATTTACTGAAATCTAATAATCACTTATTAAGGGAAATTTTTTTTAAAAATTCTTGATATAGTAAGATCATCTCTCATTGGCATAATCTTTCCACGGATCATTCACTACCTGATTAATCAAGAAATGGGAAAGGAAGATTATGCTTTTTACTAGAAAATTGAACAATAATCATCTTGTCATTAACTAAAATAACTTCTACTCAAACAGAGACATGGCATGGCAAAAATGTCTGGGGCAGGGCAAGGAAATACATTCTAATGTAAGAGCGGTAGGCTTGCCACAAGATGGTATAAATCTTTCTTTATTTATAATTCTTAGTTTGAAGAAAAATGAGGACTTTTTATGGAACAAAAGACTGTGGTTTTGATTTCACTATGTGTATAGTTTGCATAGTTCACTATGTGTACCATCACGTTTCATGTTCTATCACAGGTCTGGTCTTTATACATTATGATGTTCCTTCAAGGAGGTTGGATGTCACATTGTGTATGTGGCATAGGTGGTCTGGGGACTGGTGGGAACAGGCAGGAACACTTCCCTTTACCACTCTCAGAAGTGCCTTCCTCCTATATCTGTAGAGACCCACGAGAGGACAATACTCAATCTGGCTCCAGAAATGAGAAGTGAAACATAGGTGTTTTCAGTATAAGTGGGGAAGAACGGAGTCAGAATCAATTTTATGTTGTACTTGCTCTCAGAGCATTGTGTTGCCATAAGTGAATGTCAATGAGAGTTAGAAGTTGGCTGTCATCTTCTGATGAGTGAATGATCCAGTGGAGAAGACAGGCAGGATAAAGGAAGGGAGGGTTAATTTCTATAAGAAATGAAAAGGAACAAAAGAGAAGGAGAAAACATAATACCACAAAGCCCTTAGTAGTTGTAAAATTTGTCCCTGAAGTCCAAGTCTTTGTACTGTACAAGGAAAACAGTAGAGACTTTGCAAGACTCCACGATGAAGAGGTCATTTGCCTCTGCTTCTAGTAGGCATTTGTTCATGAAATATACACAAGAAAAAAAAGACAATACATTTTTTAAAGTATATTCATGAAAACATTATGGCTTGTTACCTTTACATCATTAGTGGTGTTTTGTCAATCACACAAATAAGATTTCGTGTGTATTTAAGTAGTTGTGTTTTATAGAAAGACCTCAGAGCTAGTGTCAATAATTTCTTCCTAGCCAATTATGAAGTAGATCAGAGAATGACAGAAGACTGTGGTTCAATACAGTTAAGTGCTAGGCACTTCTCAAATTCACAAGAGGACTCATTAAACTTTGTTGTCCAAACTTGACTGAGTCTCAAATAATTTAGATCGTTGGATGGGGGAAACACTGTATAGAGATAGAAGAATAAAGGTTGACTTATAGACTGTTTATCTATCTGCTTGCCTATATGTCTTTCTTTTTTGCTCTTCAATTTTAACCTGCAGTAACTGGACTGTGCTTAACCATGTGCTACCCAGAGGAGATCAAGGCTACAATAAAAAGAAATCGAGATTCAGCCTAAAGAATACCTGCTGATGCTTTTATTGCAACTATGTTGTTTTATGAAAATATGTACAACTCCCCTCTCTTAAAAATATGTAGTGGCTCAGCTTGTAATCCCGCACTTTGGGAGGCTGAGGTGAGTGGATTGCCTGAGCCCGCGGGTTCAAGACGCGCCTGGGCAACTTGGCGAGACCTCATCTCTACAATAAATCAAAAAATCAGCCGGGCATGGTAGTGCGTGCCTGTAATTCCAGCTACTCGGAAGGCTGAGGCGGAAGGATCGCCGGAGCCCAGCAGGTCAAGGCTGTGGTGGCTGGGAGCGGCCACTGCACTCCAGTGTGGGCGACAGAGTGAGACTCCAACTCAAAAAAAAATATGTGCTTTCTGTAATCCCAGCACTTTGAGAGGCCGAGGCAAGTAGATTGCCTGAGCCCACGGGTTCAAGACCAGCCCGGGAAACTTGGCAAGACTTCGTCTCTACAATAAATCAAAAATTAGCTGGGCATGGTAGCGCGTGCCTGTAGTTCCATCTCCTTGGAAGGCTGAGGCAGAAGGATCGCCTGAGCCCAGCAGGCTGTGAGCATACCCTTGCGCTCCAGTCTGGGCAACAGAGTGAGACTCCGACTCAAAAAAAAAAAGAACCAAGAAATATTTTGATAGCCAGATCAGCAGAGTCCCATTAATCTCTACAGCAAAGCTTTCAACCAAGCAGAGGGACTGGCTATACCGTCTACACCATATAACATCCGTGCATGCCACCACCATGACACAAAGGTCAACTGTTTCTGTGCCTGTCTCAACCTAACACTCTTTGATGGGGGCCACTAGATGTTATTCAACTCCACATCCTCAGTTCTCAACATGTGGGAGACACTTAGCTAACGTTTGACTAATGAATGTTAACTAACACTGTGGAAGATCAGGAAGGGAAAAGTTCTCAACCACGATGCTACCGCACAATGGTGTGTCAAGACGAGTGTAGGGATGACTCTCCTCTTAAAATATCATGGCCTATAATTTGAGCACCTATAGGGAATGACAGTACCTGTGACGACTGTCTTTTGTGGATGAGCTCAAAGGTGGAGATTGGCTGATACAGGTGTTCTTCAGTATCAGGTGAAATAAGACAGAACATATACGCCGTTATTAGTGGGTTAAAGGAGGGGCAATGAAAAAACAAGGGAAGAGAGAGCAGAGAGTCCATAAGAGAACAGCTGGAGAGAGATGCAATGAACACAAACACCATGATACACACGAAACATTGCACTTTATAAAACATTTAAGGAAATGATTTATCTAAGTTAAGATTTTAAGAAAAATATATTCATAGGGGACAAGTTGTACTGGAATTTTATTTTGAGTCCTTTTCAAAAAATTGCATAAAAGCTGTGTTGTAACAAGTTTTACTGGAACAGAGCTTTACCAACACTGAGTGTCTGATGAGAACATCTTCCTACCCTTGAATGGTCCTTGCCAGAAGACAAACAGCACATCTCTTGTTGATTTTGATACAGCCTCCGACAGCAACTTTCAAGCAGCGGGAGAAATTGCTTTGACTTTGGGATTCGGTAACTGAAAAATAAAAAACCTGAGAGACCTGTGGTTGGGTTCTTGCTGGTCCCGATCCTAAAACTATGAAACATTTCATGCCTGAAGAAGACTTTGTCTTCACTGTCAAAGTCGGCCTCTCTGTGTTGTACTCTGTTGGCTTCTGCTGCTCTGAGCGGTGACCTTGGCTTGAGGTTAAGACTCCACTTATTGTGTGAGTCCTGGGTCCTAACTTACTCCCAGTTTGCTCCTATTCCAAAGGTTTCCACCTTTCCCTGGCTCTTCCTGTTTGGACTGTCACCCAGTATCAACAAGATGTGCTACATATACCGAATAGCAGCACACCGATCAAAAAACTTCCAGAATGTCTTTCTGCTTATAGTGAGAGCCATTTAGAGCAAGGTGGGTTTGGGAAAGGTTGGAAGTGGCAAAGCACTCCTTTCCTTCTTCTTCTAAAGCACCTTCTAGAATTTGGCGGGGGCACGGGTTGTTTGATTTTTACGTTGTCATGAGAGCTTATAAATAAGAAAGCATTCCAAATACTTTTACTTACATTTTCTTATACGGAGACTGTCATCGACACATCCAATGACAGACTTTTTTTTTCCTCGATGATCTTTGTTCCTTTCTCTAAATCACAGATAATCATTAGCAGAGTTTGTGGTTTTTTTCGAATGGTTGCAAATTTTCAACCCATGTGATAAAAGATGCTGACATTAATATTCTGGTGTGCAAGCTAATTCCTTCAGCCCAGCTGTGAGGCAGAGGCTCTGTGACCGAGGTGAGACCGCCGCAATGTGCAGCGTGTGCAGGTCCTCCGAAAGGCTGATCTGTTACTTGCACCTTGTGCAAATTGTGGCAGCTTAACTGTTTCCATGGGTGAACAGAAGTCACTCTGTTTTCTCGCTGCTGCATTCAATTTACAGGCTGCCTTCATAGGTTCGGGGAAGGTCCAAGGTTTGACTGTTAACCATTTCTGTCCTATCAGTTTCTTACTTGCTTATGTAGGAGGGAAGAGTCAGCATAATAAAGATCATTTAGTTCCTGTGTCTGCAGTATGTTCATTGCACAAATCTCAACGTGGCTTCAGGCCCCAACGAGCAGCCCAGTGCTCTAGAGAGTAATACTGTGTGACGTTGCCAAGACATCCTCTTGCAAAGTGTCCCTACCCACCACGTCACTTTCAGGATGCAGCAGCAATCAACCTTATACTCTCTTAGATCACGGTCTACTTTTTCTTAGATGTATTCGTCTCTTCCTGAATAGATTTTCGAGACCTTGAATTTCAAATGTCATGTCGCTGTTTTCTAATCCACCCCAGGTTCTAGCCACAGAGCCGATGTAAACACAGCCTTTCCACACGTGAAGAGCTAGGCACGGTGTCCAACATACGGTCACCGCTCCATAAATGGTTGGCATCACTGACATTAAGAAAAACAGGAGGCCAGCTGGGCTCGGTGGCTCAGCCTGTTATCCCGCAACTTTGGGAGGCTGAGGTGAGTGGATTGCCTGAGCCCGCGGGTTCGAGACCCGCCTGGGCAACTTGGCGAGACCTCATCTCTACAATAAACCAAAAATTAGCCGGATGTGGTAGCGCGCGCCTGTAGTTCCAGCTGCTTGGAAGGCTGAGGCGGAAAGATCGCTGGAGCCCAGCAGGTCGAAGCTGTGGTGGCCGGGAGCAGCCACTGCACTCCAGTCTGGGCGACAGAGTGAGACTCTGACTCAAAAAAAAAACAAAACAAAACAGGAGGCAACAGGTTTTGGCATGACAAGAGCCTCTGCATAATTTTGACAAAGTCCTCCTTTTCTACCAATTCTTCTCGCCCAGTAGATTGGCACAGGGAACTCCCAGTTTAATCTCATTGACATTGACTCTGCAAGTTCCTGCAGCCAAATATCTCTGCAGCTTCTCCCTAGGTTCATGCTCTACCTAACATCCTCCTGCCCACATGCAAGTGAGCACCCTGGCCTCTCCTTGCTGAAGGCTTTCCCTACCTACTCCAGGAAACCAATCACTTGGCTTGTCTCCAGAATAATCTGCACACTCTTTGTCTTATTAATCTTATTTGTTTAGTTCTCCCAGTTGTAAACCCTCAGAAAGCAGGGCTTATTTATCCCGTCTTAATTATCCCTGTAGCTCAGTGCTTGACATATATGGTGTGGTAAATAAATGACATTTAAATAAATGCATGAATGTCTGTCCCCATGTGTCCACTTTTAGGGTGGCACTTCTCCATTCTCCCAAGTTATGTATTCATTCCAGTCTCAGTCCAGACTCATAGGTCTAGATGGTCCTGTCTCTGCTTCCTGACAACTCTTTTGTTGTTTTTGGTTTTGGGGATTTGCTCTGCTAACTCTTGGTGGACTTCTGTTAATTACTAGTTATCGCCAAAATTCTTTCTTCATGTGAGAGGGAGATGTGCTTCAGGTCGATATTGTGGGATAAAATAAAGGATGCTACCTATCTTGAGACAATTTCATTCAATCCAGCTATCTAACACCAGATGCTGTTGCAGATCTCACTAGTGGTCGCTCCTGTCCAAAGGAGCTTACAGTCACTGTTGACAGAGAGAATCTATGAGAATGAGGAAGGTGCACGACTTTTCAAAACAGTGAGCTTAAAAAGGTCAAAACAAAAAGCCCCAGGGACTAGCAAAGAAGGGGAAACTAAAGCGGCCATTTGGTTCACTAGTCAGAGATGGTCAGGAAGTTTCTAGGTGGTCGAGCTTACACCAGAAACAAGTTCTTTCAGCCCTCGAAAGACTTGTCCTATAAGCATCTAGTCTGAATATAAATGTCTGTGCTGATAAGCAGACTGATCTTTTGGGCATACGCATGGTTATTGTGTGTATTTCTTGATAATAATTTCTGAGTCTTAACATTTCCTCTTGTGGGTGGAGAGCAGGAGATGACAGAGAAGCTTTTTGCCTGTTTGCTTGTTTGTTTTTAATGGATCCAAGAAACAGAATGGCTAAGACAGTAACTCTGGGGCCTTGCGCTGCCTAGATTTGAGTCCTGGCTCAGCCTCCTTTTAACTGTGTGAACTTGGTCATCAAACTTGGTATGCTATCAAACAGCAATTACTCCATGTGAAACATGCAGATAATGACGCCTACCTCCCGGCCTTGTTAAGATTAAATAAGACAATGCCTATGATGCTTTCAGCACCGTCATTGGCACGTAGTAAGTGCTCAGTAAATGCTGCCGATTAACAATTCTAGTATTTAATTTGACTTCCACATTCAAATGGCTCTATCAGATTTGTTGATACTGCCACAAAATATTTGAGATCATTGTGATTCATAAGGTACTGCGAAGAAAATATTCTAAAGTACCAGATTTAGTCATTTCTGTACATCTATGTGCGTTCCTACTTTCAACATAGTTTTTTTTTTTTTTTTACATCACGCATTATCCATCTAGCTGATTGATATACATACAGGTGTACATCTGGGAGCAGTGAAGGATGACTGTTTATCTAATAGCCATAGGTGAAGCAAGATAAAGGGAAAGTAGCAGAATTAGGAAACGTATACTAACGCCTGTGGAAATACGGACAAGGTACGGTGAGTCAAGAGGAATCAAGCAGGGAACTAATCTTCCCCTTGCCACTACCTTCTCCATCCACCATTAGTCCATTGAGCTGGAGGAGAGACTCCAGTAGGCTGCTCTTGGGCTGCTGTCCTTCTAGAACATGTAGTCTCCAATCCTCTGCCAAGACCTTTCAGAGAGGATACTTCTGGGTCACTCTTTCATTTCTCAAAGCCCTACAGAAATGCCATGAACAGAATAGGTATGTAATTCACGGACTGATGGACAGGTGGATGGAAGGAAGAAAGGCAGCAAGGATAAATGCATGCAAGAAAAGGTTAAGACTCTGAAATCTCTCCAGCTTTCTTCTTGCACTATTACGTATTTATACCCCCAAATCAGAACCACGGGAGAGAGGAGTATCCATATGGTTACTTCTGCAAAGGGCTCTGGGAATGAAAATTTTTCTTAGCTGTGTGGAAGAGAATTCCTTGCAGATAATCTACATAAATAGAGCAGTTGCAATCATGAAGATCTGGAAAAGAAAGAGAGAGGGAGAGAGCGAGAGAGAGAGGGAGAGAGAGAGAGAGAGAGGGAGAGGGAGAGAGAGAGGGAGAGAGAGAGAAAGAAAGAGAGAAAGAAAGAAAGAAAGAAAGAAAGAAAGAAAGAAAGAAAGAAAGAAAGAAAGAAAAAGAAAGAAAGAAAGAAAAGAAACTACCCATTCTCCAGCACTTTAAAGTCAGGCCAGGGCAGGGGGCCAGAGACAGAAAAAACTCTTTTCAAGACAGAGATTTTCTATTTTCCTTCCCTTTTAGCCACCCCCAAACTAACCATAGTGAGGGAATTTTTTTTTTCATAAAGTAACTCTTCACACTAAGTCCTCATCTTTTGTTGTTGTTGTTGCTTAATTTGAGAAGCAAAGAATCAGATCCTAACAGAGGAACAGCAGAGTTGTGGTATGTTTTCTGTGCTTTGGTAACATCTTGAGTCAAAAGAATGTTGTGTTCAGCAGCCCAAACCAGAACCAGTTATTTAAAAAGGTGTAGAATCGAGGACCATAGAGCCCAGGGGGACTTAGGGCCGGCTTGCAGACGTCTCTAAGAGGAGATGCAGCCTGTGCAAGTGTACGGAGCTCATTTATGGACGAGCCAACACCAGCATCTATGTCTGCACTTCCCAGGTTAAGACTCTGAAAGTTTCCAGCTCTCCTATTGCACTATTATTTTTGAAATAGTAGGCTGGGCTCGGTGGCTCATCCCAGCACTTTGGGAGGCCGAGGCGAGGGGACTGCCTGAGCCTGCGGGTTCAAGGCCAGCCCGGGCAACTTGGCAAGACCTCGTCTCTACAATACATAAAAAAAAAAAAAAAATTAGCTGGGCATGGTAGCGCACACATGTAGTTCTGGCTACTTGGAAGACTGAGGCGGAAGGATCGCCGGAGCCCAGAAGGTCGATGCTGGGGTGGCTGTGAGTGTGCCACTGCACTCCAGCCTGGATGACAGAGTGAGACTCCAACACAAAAAAAAACGAACAAACAACTACAACAAAAAAGAAATAGTAGATGCATATATTGAACTAGGTCTACTGCTCATGCTATTAGAATTCTATTGAGTTTTAACTGTGATAAGTTGATTTTTTCTACCTATATTTGTCACAGCTTATAAAAAGAGAATGAATCAGCACAACTTTTCTTGCAGTCATGATGATGTGCATTGAATATAATTATTTTTTTTTAATTTTTTTTTTTTTTTGAGTTGGAGTCTCACTCTGTCGCCCAGATTGGAGTGCAGTAGCCGCTCCCGGCCACCGCAGCCTCGACCTACTGGGCTCCAGCGATCCTTCCGCCTCAACCTTCCAAGTAGCTGGAACTACAGGCGTGCACTACCACGCCCGGCTGATTTTTTGATTTATTGTAGAGATGGGTCTCGCTGCCCAGGCGGGTCTCGAACCCGCGGGCTCAGGTAATCCACTCACCTCAGCCTCCCAAAGGCGCGGAATTACAGGCTAAGCCGCCGAGCCCGGCTAAATATAATTATTTTATGATATCCCTTGGTAGCCATCGGATCATGTTTCTGATTTAGTTTCAACATGGAATATTTTACTTCGTTTTAAAAAAACAATGAAACACAGAGCAAAGATATTTGAGATTTGTATTTTCATTGGCATGGTTAGAAAAGGTGTAAATAACAGCCCTTTATCAGTGATACTTTGGAAGACCAATATTTTAAACGGCACTAAGATTTTTGCTGTGTTTTGCGCCAGTTCTTTTAAATCAACGTGCAATGAATGGCCAGAATCAAGGCTAAGTGACTCCAGTAGCGGAAAACGGGCTTCATTCTCTTTCTGTCCTAACCCCAGGAAGGTGAGTTCAAATTGTAATTGGAGAAATAGTCAGCAGTTGAAAAGAAATGATTTTTTGAGAAACGGATGACGAACACGATGAAGAGAGGCGCTTTTAGTGTAGAACCCAGTCGAATTTATGTCGCATGATATGTATCTTCCCAGAGAACATATTTAGAAGATGAGATCACTTCCCTCGTCTTCTCAAAAACGTTCAGTGGCTACCCACTGCTTACAGGGCAAGGGCGGACCATCTTGGCCTGACATTCCACACCTCACCTGGCTACTGTGTACCTGTGCCAGAGTAGTTTTCCCTACTCCTCTACAAAAACCTTTCACTCCACTGTGTTGGCTTGCTAGGACTGACAATCAAGTAACATGAGGCTCCAGGGAATGTAAAATGACTAGAACCCAAGAGAAATTGTTATCCTAAGGGAAATGTCCTTAAGTGCTATCTAGAACAGTGACCACTATGGACTGCCTGTGTGGCTAGTGAGACTGAGACACTGCATTTTTACATTCATTTAATTTTAACGAATTACAATTTAAGCAACCGCATTTGGGCTAACACTATATTGGATCACACAGCTCTAGAATATCACAGTGGATTATGGATACATGCTTTAAGCAACTGTTTCAGCTGTCTGTTGCTTTACAACAAAACACCCCAAAGTGTAGTGGCTTAGAACAACAGAAAACATGATTTCTCCAATTTTGTCATATAGTCTGGGCTAGGCTGAGTGGTTGTTTTGCTCCATGTGGTATTTGCTTGGACTGGGAAATCTAAGATGGCGCCTTCACTCACCTGTCTGATCCCTTCACTGCGAAGGTTAAAACAGCAGGATCTGGCTGAATCTTTCTTTCTCTTTCTTTTCCCGCAAGGTCTTTCCAAGTGACCAGCCAGGACTTTCTCATCACATGATGGCCTCCGAGTATTTGGAGTTTTTACTTATAACTGGCTTTCGAGAGAGAAAATGGAAGCCTCCAGACCTCTTAATGCCTGGGATCAGAAGCAGCACGGTATCACTTATTTCACATTCTCTTGATTAAAGCAAGTCACAAGGCCAGCCCAGATGCCTAGTAAGAAAGCTGGGTGGCCTTCCTTTATAATGAGAAATGTGTCATATGCATAGAAGGAGAAGAAGAATTATGGCGGCTGTAATTGAGACAGGACCACAGCAAGTCTAGCAGATTTGACAGGCCATCAACAGAGCTGGCAAATGAAAAAGTGAAAAACAACTTAGAACATAAACAAAAAGAACTTTGTACAGATAAGAAAAGGGAGAAGTAGAGAAAAGTGGACAATCAAAGAAACTCTAGGGCGTCCTACACAAGGAAAACATTATCAAAACCACAGAAACCATGAGGTGCCCACCAGCCAAACTAGAAGAACACAGCTATCCTCCAGAGGTCTGAAGGATGACCACTGATAAACCCAACACAAAACGTGGACCAAATGTCTCTGGTCCAACTTTGCCTGCTAAAGCTTCATATGCAATCTATTTAATAGTGACCATTCTGACCCCCTCTAAAATACTTACCTTGAGGTTCCATGTCTTCAGATTTAAGGGTGCCTCAAACAGAATCAAAGAACCTATCCACTTCATCAGCATGGCACTACACACTCTGGTCGAGGAGAAAAACCTAAGCAAGGAAGACTGTGAAGGCTTCTACCTAAAAGGTTTGTCCTACTGGGCGGACCAAACATTTGTCTTGCACCAGAATCACTCTCACCTCCCAAATCTGCAGAAATGCCACAGCACACCATACGTAGGAGAAAGTGCTAGAAATCTTCCTGTTGGAAGAAATGAGTTCTGACAAGGTCTTGATCCACTTAAAAGAAGCATTAATGCTTTCTTATTGCAACAGTGACAGTATAAGGCAAGAGACATAAAAAACAGAGAGGTTAGAAATTCTCTGTGTGACCTTGGACAATTAATTTAACATCTCTGGACTTTGGGTTTCTCATAAACACAATGAAGGTAATTCCAACCATCTGTAGGACCATCATGGAGAATTAAATGCCAAAAATTATGGATTCAATGAATGCTAATTTCTTTCTTTTAGCCTCATCCAGAATTTTCTTGCTATCTCTTTTAGGACATTGAGCAGAGGTAATCCAATCATTAAAGGGATTATTAAAATGTTCTCCATGAGAGGGATGACCAGAAAAATTGAATGGCATTTCTGCAATAAACAAAACTTTTTCAGCATTTAAGTTGCTTTCAATTGCATTCCACCCTTTAAAGAGGTTTGAATTTAATTATATTTTCATCTGAAAAAATAATACTGCATCGGTCAGTAGCTGAAAGGGTCCTGCTAAGTTTGATGAGTTTGACCCAATACAAATCTGCACAGATCAACTGCCATGAGAACGCACCATATCGAGTCATCCAATTTCACAGACTTCCATGCAATGTTTCATCACGAAATCAGCCAAATGCCCTTGAAAGCCTACTATGTGCTCAAGCCAGAGGTTACAGTAGGCTTCGTAATTTCTTAGTGAACGCATGATCTCAATGCGTTCACTAAGAGAAAAATAGAGATTGCAAGACAGCTGACAATGCCAGGCTATGTGTGATACATCGCAAAGTAATGGTAAAGACCACATGTGCTGTAGAAGTCAAAGGAGAATACAGCCCCACTGTGCAGGACCACAGTCATGGTGGCACCAAGAGTGAGAGCTTTACAGGGAGCCAGAGAGCATGTAAAGATTGGGGAAGGAGAAAAAAAGGCAGTGTTGAAAAGGCATGACAGTGGTCTCACCAAGAGGTATGCAAGGCTTCACACAGACACAGTGAGAATTCACCTCTGGCTGATGCGTTCCCCTCAGACATCCTAATAGAGACGGGGACCAGGTCACAAATTCTGGAGCAACAAGCCTGAATAAAAAGCACTGGGGAAAAAGGATTTTGAGATGAGGAGAGTGACATGCACCGAATGTCCTGGGTGAGTCTGAATTTATTGCTCTGCTCCCTCCCCATTTATATTTACCTACATTTTGGTTTTAAAATGACAGCTCCGGCTACAAGCAGATCACAGAGCACCTGTCATAAAACCTTGTGCATTGGCGATCTGTAATTTCCTGTTGAGCCCAACTGAAAAATAATATGACTCAAACAGCATCCTCGAACTTATCTTGCCGAGCCCCATGAAAGAAGTTTCCAATAGCTGTTATCACCTTAGTTTTCTTCCTAGAAATGTGATGTCTTATCCCCTTTGCCCAATACGGAGAACAAAGTCTCCTGAAATTGTGAGTGAAAAGGACAGAAAAAAGCTAAAGCTGGTAAATAAATTCTAATGTAACGTTTTTTTCTCATTCATGAGTGTAGTAAGATGTGTAAAGAGTACCCGGATGTAGTGAGGGACCCATGAGTGGATTCACACTCTGGATGTGACCTGGGATGATTGGGAAGCCTTCTCACTGAGTCTTCATCATCATTCTAGAACCGACTTTCAGAATCGTGGACTCCTCTGCACCGAATCTCTCTCTCAATCTGAGCAGACGAATTGACTAAATGTTTACTCTTGAACTTCTTTGAACACTAACTTCTGCTTTTCAGTTGGTCGTGTCAATTTGTCTGAGCACTGAAATGGAAAACTGAATAGTTATTTCAAAAGTACAGATGGAGCCCCTTGTTTATAGTATAATTCTTTACACCAAATGGAACTGCAGGAGGTTCAAAATTTGTAAAGGTCTTCCAAAAATCCAAACACATTATTCATTTCAACAAATCTGACAATTTTTGAACTACATAAATTTTTGAACAATTTTTTTAGTCCATTCGTGTTAACTGAGGTTAATTTGAAGCCATTGCCACTTCCCAAAACAAGTAGTTGAACTCCAGAAGGCAATTTATGCCAGAACATAATTCAGTTAGATTGTTCTGTCTTGGATGAACAAAGGAATTACCTGTTAGTGAGGACATTAAGATGTTTTAAAAATTGAGCCTAACTCATTTTATAGTTACTAGATAGATGCCTTTAGCAAAGTGGTGATGCATATCAATCCACTTGCGTGAAAATAAAATACAGACATTAGCTTTTCACATATCCCATTAATTCTTATATCATTGTAATTACATTTGTTATAAACACTTCGTTTTGTGCTTTAAAAACAGACTTTATTTTTGTTAGGTGGGAAAGTGAAATTTAATGGGAAACCAGAGTAACTTTATTTCAGCAAATGGTGTTGGCTAGAGCGATTACGGCCTAAACTATCTGGTGTGTTGACAATTCTCCAGTGACAGGGCGTTCCCAATATAGGTGATTTTCAAAGCATGTTTTCAGGGAGAACACTGTAAATGTGTGTTTTCTGGCATATTTTTAAATTTTGAATGCTAAAATTGCTACCTATAAAGGAAGACGAACAGAGAACAGTGAAAGCTGGAACGTCTGGCCGATTGCCGGGCTTTTAGACTTTCCTTTTTTTCTTTTTCTTTTTCTCTTTTTTTTCCAACAGAGAAATACAAATTGCTTCTTGAAATAAAATTAGTTTCTATCTTTGGACATCCTCAATGAGACGTTAGTGTTCAATTTGAGTTAGAAGGGGAGAAATTCAAACCTGATTTTTCTGAATCACCTTTGCATTTGACTGCTGGTTGACACAATAATATAAAAGAGCTATGCCCCAGAGAGCAGCTCCCCAAAGAAAAACATGGTTTGCAAAGTGACTTGCATAATTAGATGAACTGACCACCAGAGTGTGCCTTGATGATGCCATCAAAGATAACGGGCGGAAGGAGGAATCTGACTGCTTTCCTTTTAAACATGAATCTCCTTCAAAACAACAAAAGAAAAATTTGGAATTTCATGAGGATTACTCAGAATCCTCCAAAATAGTCTTAGCTTTGTCGAATCTGGATTTAAATGTCAGTAATTTAAGGCTAGCTTTATGAATACAATGTCTATCTCCTGCAGCTGGGCCATATTATTTCAGTGACTTTTTTTATGCTGAAGTTGGCTATAAGTTCTATGCTTGATTTATGAAGCAAAACACTCTATTTACTGTACAATGCTATAGTGCTGACATGCGGGGTCACTCAGTAATGCATTTGGAGTGGAGCGTGGGAACAGGGTTAAATGAGCAACATGCAATGGTTTATGAATGCAAAATGTGGCTTTTACAGAAAGAATGCAAGATTCTAAGGCCCAAATGAAAATTGTGGCAAACAGTAGCAAGCTGTTTGAATTTATTGGTAAGCACAAAGATTACATTTGACTAGGCAACTTTGGATTTCACTGTAAAGTGCAAAGCATAAAAAGTAAAAATAAAAATGTAAGTACAGACTTCCCAACCACTCTCAGGCTAGTCGGAACTTCTCATGCTCGTATGGATTCTCCATTATGACAGTTGTTTCTGTTTCAGGGACTTAGGATATGGGAAATAAATAGAGAAATAGGCAATACAAATATTTTTGGAATTGATCACAACTGTCAGAGTTGAATGATCCAATTTATTTACAATATATTGCTGTTGGACAACGTAATACCATTTTGTACAATGCGAAAACTTGAAAACCTCGGACACATGCATGAATACAACACAAGAAGAAAGTCATCATATTTTGATTTTTAATTCTGAAATTAAAGCTAAACACTCATGTAGCTTCTTTCTTATAGAATCAACAAAAGATGAAACAGGTGAATGAATGGTAGAAAGGGCTACTGATTTTTCTCTTCTGGTAATTTTTTTGACGAGGGAAAGAAAGGAGGAGCAAATTTTCAAATGTCTTTAAGTGGTCATGAAAACCACGTGGAGTTCAGGCGTGAGATGCAGAATCCAAACCTGGAAAGAGGCAGTCAAGTGATTTACTAGCTCTTCAATCGATCTGTAAATTTGTTCAAACTCTTCTAAAGTCATTTATCTGACTAACTAGAGGTAGCAGAACTTTGGAATGAAATGTTCCAAGTTTGTCCCAGGTGGAGACTGTAGAATGCTTTCCCTAATGTGTTGAAATGTCAGAGAACATACTAAAAGTGCATCTGACTTATTTGAAGACTCTGCCACCAGAAGATGTGAGTCCCAGAGACTCAATAGTCTATGAAGAAAACAGGCAAGAACTATGCCTGACCTGAGTAACAGCTGGAAAGTCATCAGTGAAAGCAAAGAAAAAAAAATGAATGAGAAAAGCACATTTGTACAAAGGAATCATTTTGGAGGCAGATTTATCTTGTTGCTTCCATTTCAAGATTAGGCTGCCACTACTACTTAACACCTGTCAGAGCTGGATACTGTTTTACAGTTAAAACAATGCCCACTTGGAGAAATAAAACTGATTACTTTTGAGAAAACATTCATACGATTTTTTCCAGATTCTCCTCTGACATGGGAGATTTTTGCCAGGGTTACCATGTGACTCACGATGATGCTGAGCCTGAAACTAGAACAGATGTATAAAATATTAAAGCTACCTTAAACATGTTCACTCTGTGAAAAAAGGAATCAAAAGGTAATGCCCCAAAGCAACTGAATACTGTAAACTTATCTTACAAGGAGATCATTCATAGATACAATGGGTGTGACCCAAATGCTTCAGTGAAACTTAATTTCCTGCTAGCCAGGGAGAGAATGACAAACACCTTTTAATTGGATTAAATTAGGAAAAAAGCCACCACTGTTGCGACTGATAAGATTTCAGCTTAGTGGTAGCTAGCAGTCAGGGACAGTCCCTGCCTTTATTTGGGATGACGCTTTTGCCATCAAAGTGATGGAATGTTTGATCCCAAAAAAGGGAGAAAGATAAAAGCATTTGTGTTCCCAAGTCTCTTGGAAGCCTCTGCATTTTGACTTGAACTAGAAGGTTTGGTGTGGCAAGACCTGTAGGAACAAGCGCTCAAGGTAGTCCAACAGCAATGAGGCTGAGGTGACTCAACCCAAAGCATTATGAGATAACTGTTCTTTCCGCTGAAGCAAAGTCGGGAGTAGAATGCCAATTTCTGTAAGATTAAAATCTGTGATCACTCTTCTCCCCCTGACGACTCTACCGACGTTCTGAAAAGTTACCAGATATTTTGCTTGGATTGAAAGAAAGATTGAATGAGCCCAGAGATTAGTACAAGCTAGTACAATGTACATCTCGACTCTGCGCTAAGCTTGTGTGACCAAGTGACAGTCCAGTACTGAGTAATAAGAGAAGAAACCACAATAAAATTCTACCTTCAAGGGGCTGAAAAAGATGTGAGGAGTTAAAGAAACCCGTTTAAAATTAAGAGATAAGATGGAAGAAATGTGAAGGCCAGTATCAGCATCAAGTAATACGAATGGAAACCACTTCTGAGAAGATCCAGGCTTTCATCTTGCTCCACCAGCTCTGTGCAACGGCACCAACTTACACCCCTTTTCAAGGCTCCACCTCCAAGTCCTTTGACTTCCTGTGGTTCATGCCCTCCAAGTCATGAACACTTTTGACCACCTTTCTCTTAAGTGTGCTCCCTCCTTTTTGTTCTTGTTACCTTTGCTGGGGTTCTTGTTACTTCTCATCTTGACTCCTGGTCTGTCTCTTTTCTATTTTCATTCCAGTTCATCCTATAAGCCAGTGCCGGGGAAACCTTAAAATGCAAACCTTAAAATGCCTCTGCTCTGAAGCCTACAGCTAGTCCCCATTGACTAGGAAGTTAAATTACTAATTCTTCGCTATTGTTTTCTTGGGTCTGTACAGATAGTTCCGACTTACTTTTGAGCTTCCCTACACACCAGACACTCCAGTCCAGCAATACTTACCACACAGTTCCCTAAACCTAAAGTTTAATGCTTCCAATCGTTGAAATTCCATTCACTGGTAAGACCCATTTCTAATATGATTTCCATCTTTAAAATTGTTCTTGTTCATCAGTTATGTGTAATGGCCCTTATTTTTTAAACGTACTTTGTGGCAATTATTAAACGTTGCCTGTTCTTGTAGCTGTTTGGGTATTTATTATATTTAAGCTCCTTGAGGGCAGGGAATCTGTTAATCATTTTAAGTATATCCTACAGCACTCTAAATAGTACCTTAAACATAGTAGCTACTCCATAAATACATGCGAAGTACCTTAAACATAATAGTCACTCCATAAATATATGCCTATTTGAATAAGATGCTATAAAGGAAAACAAAATGTTGTGCTGGTTCAATAAAAGACAGGAAGATTTTGAAAAGCATTATGCTCCACAACAGCTTATACATTCATAAAATATGAATTCAAAAAATGTAGATAGAATAAGTCATTTTGGGAGAAACTATTAACGAACATACATCATTCACATTCTAGAATGAACTGCTCCCCTTTTAGAAGTGGAAAGTACTACGATTATTCCCAAACATGAAATTATAGATGTTAAAAATAGAAAGGAACTATTAGATCATCTTGTTTTTGCCCTGCTAACTCAAGATCTCTACTTCATTCCATTATTCACTGTGACCGAAAGCAGAAATCATTTTCGTCTATTCTCAAGCCTTTCGACAAATGAGTTCTAAATGACTCAAATGGTTTCTCTTTAGAAGGCTGGTTTCATCAAGCAATAATTTATTCTGTTTGTGAATAAAATCATCCCAACTCTGTAGAGGTCACTAGTCGCACAATTGATGTCGCCATCATGGTTGTATTTCTCTTGAATAAGTTGGTCTGGTTTTCAACATCTATCTTTTTTTTCCCAAAAAACTTATAGAATAAGAAATCTTCAAAGATCTTGAGATGTTCATCTTTGAAGTGGTGAGTTTTATTTACTTAAGATATCACTGAGAAAAATATTATCTTATTGTTTCATGCCCATTGGAATTCCATGCCAGTGGCAACTGCTAATGTTGGTGCTAAGTCATGAGGAATTGGGTGTATCAAGAAACCTGGCAAGGTGATCAATTTGTTCTGGTTCACTTAGGCTATTCCAAGTTTTAGCACTGAAACGTCCATGTTCAGAAAATCTTTTGATCCCGGGCAAATTTTGTGGTTGGCGACCCTATTGTTAAAAATGGTGCCTGGAAGCTGGGCACGGTGACTCACACCTGTAATCCCAGCACTTTGGAAGGCGAAGGCGAGAGAATTGCCTGAGTCCAGGGGTTCAAGATCAGCCTGGGAAACTTAACGAGAACTTGTCTCTACAAAAAATAAAAAAATTAGCCAGGCACGGTGGCACTCGCCTGTGGTTCCAGGTACTTGGAAAGCTGAGGAGGAAGGATTATTGCCTGAGCCCAGCAAGTAGAGGCTGTGGTGGCTGTGAGTATGCCACTGCACTCCAGCTTGGGTGACACTGAGACTCCAACTTAAAAACAAAAAGGATGCCTGGAGACAGTATCCTTTTGTCATGCACCCTCTGTCACTCTGAATAGTGTATGGTACATGTGATGCCTATGCTACATTTTTAAATTTTAAAAAAATGACAAGAACCCCTACAAACCTGCTTGGAATGGGGCGGGGGGAGAGACAGAAACATGCCAGATAGTCCAAAACATAAAATAAAACCTTGGTTGATTTTTTTCTTAGTCCTCAGAGAAAAGTCCTCCCTAGACCAGTAACACCGACCTGCAGATTCTAGACCCTTCCAAAACAATGGAGTTTCTACAAGGAGCCTGCAGATCCATGTGTTCATCAAATGGCATATATAGGCCAAAAAATATGACTCACACATATATGTATCTTTGCTCTGTGGAGATTTAGAGAAACTACTGTCATAAATAAACTAGGAATTCATTGACAATTTTTAAAAATTCAGTGCATGAGTCTTAGAACTACAGAGCGTCATAGTCAGATGGGACCCCAGAGATAGAATCACCCAACCCCATTCTTTCACAAATGTGGAAGCAGAGTTGCACAGCTAGTTAATGGAATGTGTGCTCCTTGAACGAATCTACCTCATGGTGCTAAGCTAATTACAGTAGGGTTTCTACAGCTCTTGTAGAATGGTGATTAAGTCCTGTGGGGATACGGGATCCGCAATTTGCTATCTATCTTCAGTGACATTAAACAGTGACTCTCTTGTCCACCTCCCTTGATTTATCAGCCAGTGACAGCCTGGAGTACAGTTGCAAGAAGACAGAGTCCTGGATCCCAGGCCTGGCTCTGCCACCAACTAGTTAAGTGTTCTTGGGCAAGTCATTTACTATCCGCAGGCCTCAGTGTTCTCATCTGGAAAAAGAAAAGGACTGGATAAGATGACCTCTGGGATTCTTTTTTCTTGATAACATTTTATGAGCCTGTAAACTGTTGAGAACTTTCTTGGTCAAAGCCTGTAGAAAATTGGCTCCTGGAGCTTTAACGGAAGCCAAGATTACACACTTAGTCAATGGCAAAGTTACAATTAGAATCTAATTTTCTGGACTCCCTGCCTTTTTATCTGCTTTGGTCCCCCCATAGTATACATAATTAAGCTTGCAGTGACTGCCATCTGCCCCTAGGAAATGTGGAATCACAGATCAACACAACTATGGAAAAGAGAAAAGTAGAAGACGATCCTGAAGTTCAAGCTTGGTTACTTGAGGTTTTCTGTTCTGTGAACTATGCGCATACAGTCACCATTACTGATATCATCATCATTGTCATCTCATTGTCAAAATTATTATTATTATGGCTTATATTTGAGGGACGCCTTAGTGTTTCCCAATCACATTGTATGTATACTTGTATTTTAGTCCATGCTATATTCTGAAGTATTGAGAGAAAGGGCTTTTATCATTAATTTATGATCATGGCGATTGGTGCTCCAAGACTACACTCTCCAGTAAGTTGGCCTGTAGCCATCTGTGGCTATTTAAATAACTAAAATGAGATAAAAGCTTAAGTTATGCTTCTTGGTTGCACTAGCCACATTCAGATGCTCAGCAGCCACGTGGGCACAGTGGCCGCCCTGTTGGATAGCACAGACACAGAGCATTGCCACCACTGCAGCAAGTCCTATCAAACAGCACCGCTCTGAGAGATTGTGATCTGCCCAACTGAGCCAGCAAGTGGCAGGGCCAGGGTCTTGGTCTTCTGTCCCTGGGACTAGTGGCCTCAGCTTAGAGTAGCTCTGTCGTACCATCTAGCCTACATATCATTCCCTTACTGTTTAATGAGTATCGCCCTCTAAAGAAAAGCAAACCAAGTCTAATATCGCCCTGATGGGTGCACAGTAGGGTAGTGCACCCTAATTTATAGAATGTACAGAACTATCAGTTGATGATGATGATACCAATAATGGTGACTGTATGGTGTCAAAGTCTGAAAAGAGAGCTCAACCTCTAGCACATTGACTAGCATCCCGAAAATTAATTTGGTGCTCTGGGTCTATCAAACATGATGGGTCAACTTTCCTTTCAAGGACTACCTGTGACCACTTCTAAACCTTGGGTCAGCCAGGAGAAAAAAGGATGAATGAAATGAATGCCACTTCAAATTCTAGCCAGAACTACTTCACTCACATTTACATACTACCTTTTCTTTTAAAAATGAAATAGACTAATATTAAAGAAGAAAACTGAAGATGATCGTATTTTTTGCCTGCACTAATTTTTATAGTCATAGAAAAGAGAAGACTCGTCATTACCTAGTTCCAGATCTATACTCAATTCAAAATGGGGTGAACACACTGAAGCTTTACCAAAATGGTAAGAAAGGCTAAGCAATTTTTTAGTCAATGGGTCAAAAGCATGTATCCTAAAAGAGAAGCATCACCATATCTGTCAAGTCTGAGCTTTAAAATCAAAACCAGTGTTGGTTGGAATTTTCACTGACTCCTTCTTAGTTTTCTGGCCACCAGTGAATTCCTTAAACTCTCTGAGACCCAGTTTCCTCATCTAGAAAAACAGATAAAATATTAGCTACCCTACAGGGTTGCCTGGAGGACTGATGATAATGCATGCAGAGCACCCAGCTCTTCTGGGTCCAATATGTTGTTATTCAGTCAATGAGAGGTTTATGATAAATAAATATAATTATGGTGAGAGGAGGTACATGATGACAAACAGGTGATAATTGGGATTGCCATCCTAGAATTCTCTTTGGTGAAAATTTTCACTTGTGAAAAGCTTGATTTTTTCCAACTGAAGAAATGACACAAGTGGCTAAATGATGCCAAGTGAAATGTGGCATTTAACAAGTAGGAGATATTATTATTAATTTCCCTCAAGAGAAAACACTAACATGCCATGGAGATTAGTCGTTTCCATCATCTATTCAACTGAAAAGCTTCAAGTTTGCATGGGTAACATACTGAGACCTCGTCTCTAAGAAAAAATTTTAAAAATAACAACATAGCCAGCTGTGGTAGTGCATGCCTGCGGTCCCAGCTACTCAGGAGGCTGACACTGGAGGATCCTTTGAGCCCAGGAGTTGGAGACTGTGGTGAGCTGTGATCATGCCACCGCACTTCAGCCTGAGCAACGGAGTGAGACCCCAACTCAAAAAAAGAGAAAAAAATAGAAGAAAATCAAGTTATCAGGCTATCAATAAGGGGAAATTTTCACTTAATAGAATTGGGGGTTACCAATCCAAATCATCACGTAATTGGTACTCTACCCCATCTCACCTTTGCTATTTTTATTTATAAGAAACCTCTCATTGAGTCAATGACAATACATTGGATCCAGAAAAGATTATTTTTAGATATCAATTACATATATTTATCAATTTCACCCTGGAGAGAAAATACAAATACTCATCTTGTACCTACGTTTTATAAGAACAAATTCTGTGATATACTTCTAAATTCATTATTAGCAAAGGTTGTATTTAAGATTCCAGTGTCTACTGCTTAAAAACACCCAAATTAGTCTCGATGGAATTAGCTGTAATTAAGGACATTGTGAAATATGGTGGGGCAAACAGAATTACACTGTATTACTTTATTAATAATATTCTTTAACTACACTGTAAATTGCTATTAGGCCTGCATATTACTGCCTGGATATGGAAATAGTCTTTTGCTATGCTAATCTAACACAATTTTCTTTTAAATGTAAACAAATTATACTCTATTAATATGCTGTTCTACTTGCATAGTTAATTATTGTAACAGTAAGGAATAAAATTGTTCTGCTTTCTCTGTTTCTGATGGAAAAAGGGCTACATAAATAGTTTAATAGGGAACTAATTATGCAAAAAATTTAGATGCCTAAAATGTGTTTGTAATTACATTAAAATGGTCTTCTGTTCAAATATTGGAAAGCCTGCTAATTGGAGGCTAGCTGAAAATTTAAATATTGTGAATCAATGATTTTAATACAGTACATGTTTAGTTGTGTTTCTGTTCATATTTGTCTTGAAAATGAAGAGAATATTTAACAGTGTTTAATAAGAGCAGGTCTGAGTTTCATGCCAATGAAGTTAGTCTGCGGCAGACTGGAATTTTAAGCATGTATTTTACAGCATTATCTTTAATTTACTCAAAAGGTATGGGCAACTCTTGGCTCAGTAACAAGAAAAACAAAGTATACTGTTGGCTGGATAAGTTGATGTGAATGGAAAATCTGTAGACCGAATCAAAGAGTCTTGGAAAATGCCCCACGACAGGCAAACCAGAGTTGATACTGTTAAAAACTGCTACGTTGTTTTAGGTAAATAAGCACATATAGCAGATCACCTGCCTGCTCTCTAAAGATTTTCAAGTGCATCATATTATCCAGCCGTAATTAAGGAGTGCTAAAGAGGCCATGTTTTGTCCTGAATGATTCTTCGTGGCATTCGAGCTCTTATTTTGATGCGGAACTGAGGTTCTTAATCTGAGAAACATGCAATGCTAAAATAAGCCCACTCTTTTGGAGAGAATTTCAACAACCTGTCCTGAATTTTCAACTATTTTGGAAAAAAAAAAAGAAGGGCAAACTGTTCATTATAATTTTCACGACAATACAAATGAGTGTACTGCATATGTAACCAGGATTAATTGCACAGATAATTGGGAACCCACAAATAACTTTATAATTTAAAATTCTTGCCTACTTAACAGAGCTGTTGTGAGAATCAAGAGATATAAAGTGCTGGAAAGCCTCTTGGAGACTAGAATGCTCACAGGGAAGGTAGCAAGACAATTACCGTGGTTATTAATAAAAATGAAAAGATGAAATGCAAGGTGTACTATCACGTAATCCCTGCCGTAGTTCCTTCCACTCAACTTCTCTAGCCGCCACATTCTGATGGTACAAGGCAGTGGTTAAGTTTGAGCTCTGGAAGTGACAGACCAGACTGTGAATCCTGACTATGCCTCTTAGGGCCTGGTAGACGATGCTGGTAGACGATGCTCTGTGAATCCGCTTTAAGATTTGGTATAGGGAACCATCACAACCGGTCAACTGAGTGTCTCATAACCCACTGGCACATTCTTTGACCTAAAGGATATCTTTTGGTGACTCTGAAAGAGAAAAGAAGGGTGTCCCCCAATTAGCTGTAAGTGGCTTTAAAGATACTGCTCACTGGGCAGGGCCCAACACCTTAGCCTGGTGGTCAAGAACTCGGCCCTGTTCTCACTTCCTATTAATCACCCATGTGAGCTCTCTGCTCTACTCAGCATAGGGTCCCTTCGTTCCAAAAGTGCCACACCCCTTCCCACATCTGGCCTGTTGCATCTGCCTTTCTCCACACTTGAAATACTTCCTCCTCTTTCCATTAATCTTCCTTCCAGGCCTTCCTCAAATTCTTTCTTCCTATGAGGCCTTTGTCAAACACTCACCCCAACACCCAACAATCTCTTTTGAATTCACTGGTACTTAATGTCTGTGCTGTTCTCTTGGCATTTGGCACGTTATCTTGCTTGACATCCCACTTTCTTCTTGCTGTATTTATTTTATCCAACTGGATGATACATGCTATGACCTATACAGAGTAAGCTTTGGACAGATCCTTGCTCTTATGTGAGGGCAGAGAACACGGTGCTCCAAGAATGTATGGGAACATTCTCAAGTTAGGTTAGTTAGTCTATCCCCAAATAATCCATTTAAACCATGGGAGGGCCTGAGCCTATGGGCCGTTCTGTTTGCCACATAATAGGCAACTCTGTCTGAGAAAACATCTTGGGTTATAGAGAAATCTGATGAGTTTACAAAAACTATTTTGGTGAAGTGACACTTTGTCTAATTCTACCCACCTCTCTGAATACACAGAGATCTTACTGTATATATACCAGAGCTGGACATGAGACACATATCTGAAACTCTCAATCCCATTTTTGCCCTACTAAAATTATTTCTCATGTCTGTTTTCAAAATAGAAATGTCAAAGGTATATGATTGCTATTTACTGCAAAATTTTATTTGGAGTTTTTTAGTAGGTCTCACGAAAGCCAGGTGACTTATCTAGTTCTCCAACGGTAGAGAAGAATAATCATCACCAACTCCCCACCTTGCCCTGATATTTTAGTAACAATATCCACCTTTTTAAAAATGCCACCAGGGTTTTTATGCCAGCAGAAAGTGGTGTATTGATTGATGCAATCATCAATTAACGTATTCCCTTTTTTCTTCCCACAATTATTAATGAGCAGTGAAATGCCAACATGGTGGAAACAGAAGGGAGAAGAAAGAACAGCAAAGACACTGATCATTCAAAACTGAAGAAGCAGCTCATGAATAATGGAGAGCTATCTGCATACCAATTGCCAGAGAAGAAATTTCTATGTCTCAATGATATTGTCCGGAGTCCTCTCTACTCCATTCAGAAAGGTTCTATTCTCCCAGCCACGAGGGTACAATGTATAATATACATGAATACTTAAGTGAATGAAAAATGGCTAAATTCTCTTTACTAAGTGGAATAATCGACCTAGCAGGGTACTTTCCCTAAATTAAAATTCTCATTACAGGGAGGAGACACATTCTTGTCTACCCACAGCCTTTGTTCTTTCCCATCTGCTTTGTTTCTAGCTACAGAAACCTGGAAGAACTTTCTTCAGTGTATTGTCACAGAGAGAACCCGAAGCCATGCCCAATGGAAAGTAGGTCACAAGGAAAAACTGAACTCGCTAATTTCGTTTTCCTCTTTCAATCGAGACATATCTGGTGCTTTCTTGATCATTTGCTCTGTTTTCCACTGGTTGTATGATACATACATACAAAATGACCATGAAAAATGCCACATACTTTGTGCCAGACTTGTCCATTTCACTATCTTCTGATCTCTTAGCATATGACTTACAGACAGAATATTAAAATCCAAGAAGGATTTTTAGCTCAGTGCACATGTTGTCACTGGTAACCCATGGTAATAAGGTAACCCTATATATTCACAAGTGCCATATGTTACATGCATAGATACATATGCAGGCAGAGAGACTGTTTTTAGAAAACTCATGCCTTCCAATAAAAAAAAAATGTATTCCCTGGAGTATACCACCAGAGCTTTGGGCTATTGATGCAATTTACTCTCCAAATTTCAGAGCTTTATTTCTGGTTTTACAGGAATTACAGGAAAACCAAGTTATAAAAGTTCTTAGGAAACAAAGAATGAGTATTTACTGAAAAGTCCCAGTGAAATGAAACCTATCAGTAGAAGCCCAACTGTAAGCCACTTAAAGATTTACATTCAAGTCAGATAGTTTTTTTCCTTAAAAAAATATTTGTGTGTGTGTACATTTTCTAACAAAGTAATGTCCTCTACTCTCTTCTGTTAATATATAAATATAAGGCCGGGCACGGTGGCTCATGCCTATAATCCCAGCACTTTGAGAAGTCGAGGTGAGAGGATTGCTTGAGTCCATAGGTTCAAGATTAGCCTGGGCAACCTGGCGAGACTTCGTCTCTACAATAAACAAAGAAAAATTATCCTGGCCTGATGATGCATGCCTGTAATTCCAGCTTCTTGGAAGATTGAGGTGGAAGGATCCCCTGAGCCCAGCAGGTCGAGACTGCAGTAGCCTTAAGCGTGCCACTGCAGTCCAGTCTGGGCAACAGAGTGAGATTCTGACTCAAAAAAAAAAATTATATATAGGTATATATAATTTTAAAATGTTTAAATGTATAAGACAGATTCATTAACAGGCTGCAATTTTTCCATGTCTTCCTCAAAAGTCAAAATCTCAGGAAATAGAAAATACGTTCGAAGATGAAGTGGACGCATATTTTTTAGCCCAGCAAGACAATACACAACCCTAGTTTATCAGAGGAATGTGTAATATTTTTTTCAAAAAGGAAATCGACTCTCTCATAAGACTTTCTAGGCATTCTTAACACTTTCTTGGTTTGCTCCGGGATAAAAAGAGAACATATTCAAACTCTATGGAAAGATGTAGTCTGAAAAAGAATAGCTATACTTGTTTGGTTTTTTTAAAAAAAGAAAAAGAAAAAACTGTAGTGAATGCTTCAAGAAGGATGAGAAGAAAGCGACATGAAGGAAGACGAGGGAAGGAGAGGTCTTCGCGTCTTCCTTCATGTCGAGACCTCTCCTTCCCAACGCATCTCAGTAAGTCTTTTACCTGGAATTGCCATTTGCTGTGGTGAACACAAAAGGCTGCCTTGGTTTCCTCTAAGGACTGGTACTGAGCAGGGTTTGGGAAGAGAGAGTCTACTGGTAAGTACATTTATTTGGTCACAGTTCAAAAGGGCACAGCACAAAGGAGGAGCAGCTCATGCTGTGCTATTAATTATACAAACGATTTTATTGGAACAAAGGCGCTTTGTCCTTCATCTTCTAAGAATATTTTTACATTGGTTTATACGTCTCTGTGGATATGTGTTGCCTTGATAGCAGAGTAAAAAATGGGTTTGAGGAAGACAACAGCAACGCATGGCTGCCATCCCTTCTTCCATCCCGTGTCACAGAGAAAACAGTTCCTTCTTCTCAGGCATTCCCATCACCTGCAGGCTTCTTTGCTTTTTCAGAAATGCCTCCCTCCCTGAGAACTCCATTCCATGACCACAGGCCCCGCCTGGCCTCCCCCTGGCTCAGGCAAACCTCTCCCCTCAGTCTCCCAAAGTGCTGGGATTACAGGCTTGAGCCATAGTGCCCAGTCAATATATACTGTTAAACTCGGTTAGCCTTGAGGAATCGTAGCTACCAGACCTCAAGTGCAATGACAATCCATTACCCTCACCTGTCCACATTACACAGCAGCAGGAATGGGGAAGGGTTGTTCCAGGCTAAGAATTACCAGAAAGTCCATTTACATCAGCTGTGATCATTGGCAAGCGATGGACTAGCAATCTCGTTCTTTCTAATACCTCCATTCTCCTGTATAATAGATTACAAACTGGATCTAAAAATCAGCATATCTTTTTAACCTCAAACTATAACAAAGCAAGGTCTAATAAATGTTCAGGAAGTAAATAAAGTCATAATAACATAAATTACGAGAGAAAAGTAAAACAGATTACTCTCTTATTTCGAGTTTTCTTTGTGTCCACACACAGCAATACGTTCTGGGGTTCTTACATCTCATCTCTTTTTCACCAGTCACTTATGTTTTGGTAGGTGTATGAGGGAAAGACTTACAGACACATTCTGACCAGCCAAAGAAGGTGCAGACGGTCGTACTTCGAAAAAAATAAGTAACCACTTGAACGATGTACTTTATTTCTATCTCCTTCAGTCTTCTCATTCTCTGTTGAGCCTTATAAGCTCTCCTGTTTCAAGCCTGCTATTTTCAACAGCAAAAAAAAAAAAAAGGAGTTTGAGGTGCTTTGGGGACAGCAGTTGTTTGTCATTTCAGAGAAATGAAGGTGAACCCAGCGCACTATGGGAGACCAGTTGTCGCATAAAGCGTGAATTTGCTATAAAGGCAAAGAGAGGCATAGAGACACATCCAGGGACACATGATAAAGATGAATTTAAGATAAAATTGGTTTTATTGACTGGAAAAAAATTAATTATGACATGCTACTTAAAGTAAAATATAGTGCACGTCAAAGGAGCAAAAATGCAATAAATCAGATGTGGCAATAATCTCTTTTTATGATTTTTGTAACTTAACTCTGTGGTGAGGAATCAGCCCCAGGGCACTGGAAAAAAACGAATTCATGCAAACGTATTCTTCAAGTTTTGCTTGTTTTTTTTTTAATTCCAGAATAACCGAAGAGATTTGTCTTAATGTTTCTTCATTCTGGAATATTTAATGAAACTTTGACAATTGGGGGAAAAAATTAAAAGTAATAAGTAAAAAACAGTGTCTGCATGGGAAATCAAGTGACAAAAAAAGACACTGAATGAAGCTAATCTGTGTCCAACCTCGAATGTCAACAAGGAGTCTTTGTTTACAAAAAGCAACAATTAAAATAAAAATGTATATATATATTTGAGGGGTTTTTTTTTAACTTTGGGTAAAACTTCTTTGTCACATTCATGTGGACCATTTATGTAACACATTTTCCTTGCATGTTAAAATTTGCCGTGTGATTTTAAATGTTAACAAGAATACACTGAAAGTCAAGTAAACGGACTTTCCCCTCCAAATATCACCTTTCACACTTTACCAATTCTTTCATCACTCTGCTCTCTATCTGCCGTTCCTCCACGCCACCTCTACAAGGCAAATTGCTGTTGATTATCATGTTCCATTTAGTGACGCCACCCCAGGTCGGTCTTCCCTGTATATTCAAACTCTAAGATAGAAATCCAAGCTACATATCCCCACTTCGTTCTGAATTCCCTTTCTAACATTCATTCCAGCTCGCACTTCTTGTTTGTCTTCCTCCACAGACCAGTTCCAAGAAAGTTGTTCATTTTCTGCGCATAGATTTTCAAGAATTTTTTGAGAGCATGAGAAAAAATTCTGGAAATATGACTTCTGAAATGCCCCAGAGCCAGCTGAGATAATCTTATCTTCATTAAGTCTGAGTGATACATCAGTGATTCAAATGACCAATAAAAGAAGCAAAGAAGCAAAAGGCTTTCGTGATGATCATTTGCTAGAATCAAAATCACCTAGAAAATAAATGGCTGATGTAGAAAATGTACAATACCGTGTCACAATTAACCTTTAGAAGGGATAAAACTTAGAGAAGTAACTTCTACCAAAAATAATCACCGTTGATCTTATTTACCTGTATTCTATTAGGTGATGGGAAAAAATACATATTATGGATTCCCTAGTAGGTTGGATATGATGACAGATATTTTTAGTCAAAAACCATTTTTTTAAGAAGTTGAAAATCACTAATAAAACAATAAAAAGGCAAGCCACAGCCTAGGAGAAAAAATATATATATTTAATAAAGAACTCATGTCAAGAATAACTCTCATAAATTGATACTGAAAAGATAATTGATAACAAAAAAGCTTAAAAAGATGTTTATAAATACTTGAAAAAGCTTTTTGCAAAAGAAGATACCTAACACATCAACACAGGAAAAGACACTCTAAATCACTAGTAATCTAGGATTGCAAATTAAACCCGCAATGAGACACTACTACACTTAGTAGAATGCTAAATTGTAAAGATGAACAGGACCAAGTGTAGGTGTGCGTAAAATAGACAACCACTTTGGAAAGATGTTTGGCAGTTTCTAATAAAGTTAAACATACACACACATTTCGTCCTAGGTATGTATTCAAGATAAATAAATGCATATGTTCAGAAAAGACTGGAACAAGAATGTTCTGAGCACAGTTTTATTCATAATAGTCAAAAAGTAGAAACGCCACAAATGTCCATCAACAGGAGAGTAGATGTCAATGGACAACCATGCTGTTGAATGTATCAATAGTTCTTTCTCTTTTGCTTCTGAGTAGTAATCTATAATCTATAATAAAAACTCCTCAACTACCAGATAGGTACCAAAATTTGTATTAGTATACTATGGCTACAACCACAACCTGAGCTTGCTTTTTCAATAAAATATGGCATTATTAATAACATTAATATTCTGCATGTTATAAAAGCCCTTATAACATATATGAAAGTCCTATATGTCATTGCACTGGTTGCATTACCACAAAGAGTCAACAAAATTATATTTTCATGCCCTAAGTTCCAGTCACCTCTTATTCAGGTAAGACACAGCAGAACTCACAAAGCTAGAAACCATGAATTCTGTTGATTCCTTAATGATAATTTTTAAGAAATAAATATCCTGTTAAAATGTACAAATAGTGCAAATAGGTTCAGAACCCTAAAAGATTTTTTTTGACAATTAAGAAAAGAGTTGTTTAAATGTGCCTGCAAAGTCATGTCAGTTTGTCTGACAGATGTCCACATTCTACCATTTATATTCAGAATACAAATAAGACTGCAATCCCCTTCAATATTCTTATTTATATTTATCTAGAAACTGATACAAATAAATACTAGGAAATCTTTAGTTTTACCTTTAAGGAAGCAAGCATAATACAACTAAGTAAATTGTGCTAGAGCGCATTTTCATACCTAGAAACAGTCAATATGCAGTTTCGTCACTGAAACATGGCAATTGTGATGCTTTATGTCTGTTAATTTTGAATATATTTGACCTATTTCCTATACCAGTTTCTGCATTTATTATTTGTGCCTTGCATTGGAACTATAAAATTCACGAGTGCTAGGTTGTATTTTCTTTGTTTTGTTGGAAAAGAAATAATCTGTCACATGAAATGGGAGCTAATATGAACAACGAGCATCTTGATCATGACCTCTACATCACAAAAAATTGCCTCAAGTGATCAATATAATATTTACTGGGGCAACCCCCTCAGGTCCCCCACCCCACTATGGGAGCTTTTCTGTTCTCTCAATAAATCATGCTTTCTAAAAAAAAAAAGTATTGATTAGGACTGTTCTATCAAACAGATTAAGTTGCTACTCATAAAGGAAACTACTAGGATTTTTAAAGTAGTTTGGAAAACAATGGATGGTAAGAGTATAAATTGCAAAATACTTACGAGCAAAGCCTTGTTGTATAGCTAGCAGCTGGTATCCAAAACTGAGAGTTAGAAGTCTTTCATCAAAAAGCGTCTCTACTGAAACGACCCACCACCAGGATTCTAGTCTTTTACAAGTTCACCCCTTAAGCTAGTCCTTAAATTAATTTTTTAACTCCTTATCTGACATTCACAGTTTAGTGTGAATTATCTAAAGAATGCTCATTCAAATTTTAAATGAGATAAAAACCATCTTCATCGTGGACTTTACAGCATTGACGGAGAAACGAGTAATGAGGAATAAGAGTCAAAGAGTAATTCTTGAGTATGAAGTGGGTCTGGGTACCCAAGTATGGTGGAAAATATAAATTTTATTTATATAAAATTTTATTTTATATAAGTAAAAATTATATATATTTATTAATATATAATAATAATATGAATAATAATATTCAGAGCAAAGGAATAACCCAAGGGCTCAGTTCCGGAAGGAGCGGACACAGAGAGGGAAGTGAGGCGTATACCAGAGAAATAAGGACATCTTGGAATATGTTCTAAGACATAAAGACCAGAGCAAGCAACCCTAGATTGTTCAGGGCACTAATTGCTTTTTCCTCTAATTTGTCTTTTCACATACTGGGGATTTTTAAAAATAGAAGTAATTACTCAGCCTTATTGGAGAATAAAAAAGTAAATATATTTCTAGAGTTAATTGGGCACCTTGGATAAAAAGTCTTAAAACTACGCATATATTTTGATGCTGAAATACCAATATTAGGATTTTCTCCTGAGAAAATAATCAAGCAAATATGACAAAGATCTGCACGTGTACAAAAAACAGTATTGCAATGTGGCAGTGTTATTCTTAATATTAAAAATACTAACTCAAATAAATATTTGTCCATAGAGAATTGGTTTACTATAGAATCAAATATCCAAACAGTAAAATCCTCATGCCCACTAGAAATAATTATGTACTTCTGTATTTATTGACTTGGAAAAAATGTCTATGATACTTTGAGTGACAAAAAAATAATTGCAAAGCAGAATGTAGAGTGTGGTTTTTAAAAATTTACATATGTATGGAAAAGGCTTGAAATCCATTCACCCATGTTTGATTATCAGTGAAGTGGGGTATGGCTAATTTTATTTATTTTTGTATACCTTTTGTCCTTTTCTTCATAATGGGAGAGAGAAATACACATCAAAGGCAATACTAATCGTTGGAAATAAATGCATCACAGTCAGAAATATCTTAACTCCACATCCTGGATATAAGTATTGAATAACTATAGATAAACTATTTGTTTTTTAATTGATTGATGGATTGAAAAGGTGTCACTAGGGGAAGCGAGCATGCAGCTTACAGAGAAAGAGGGAGGCAGTTAAATGCTAAAGTTAAATCTATTTTTCTGGCAGCTGCAGAAAGATTCCTCTGCTTCCTATAATTGCCATGAGGATATTTAAATTGTGGAGCTCTAAGTGGCTGCCCTCAATTTGCTTCCGAGATAATAATACCACCACCTTACTGTTTATAAAGCGCCTTCTTGCATGCCGTTGGCTCCTAACAGCAATCCTGTAGGAATCTAGGGGTTTTTATTCTTTTTTTTTTTCACATAAGGAAACGGAAGCACAGAGCTTCCACATAGTTAAGGTAATACGAGCAGATACGGCAAATAAATGCCAATGTTTCAGCAACTTCATACAATAAATCTTACTTTTTGGTTAGCCACAGCACCATTCAGGTGCTCCTAATTGACGAAGAGTCATCCATGTGATACTTCAGGCATCTAGGCTCCTCAGATCTGTGTCTCCACCATCCTCGAGTCCTCAAATCTGCACCCAGCAAGTAGATGGGAAAGAGGAAATGGAATAGGCATTCGTGTTTAAGCTCCTCGGCCCAGAAGTGTATATATACATAAGTCCTGCTGGTATTCTACAACTGAAGCAAGGGTCACATGGCCCTCACCTGGATACAGGGCAATGGTACTGAGAAAGCAATCCTGCCTGGGTCGACGCTTTCCGGTGCAAATCTCTTCTACAGAAGAGAAAGAGGGAATTCTACAAGCCAGTAAGTAGAGGCTTCCGGACACGAAAGCAGATGTGACCTTGAATCCGGTGCTCTCTTTCTACCACAACACACTGCCTCAGTCTGTCTCACAGTTTTGGAATGGGTCAGAACCTGACCCTATCACTGGGCAGTACTGGAAGGGGGATTATCACCAGCGGGAAGAACCCTTGATTTAATCATGAGGAGAACCAGTCTTTATGAATGAGTCTAAGTCAGTCATGAAATCTCCTCTACAACTCTTTTTCATTGATACAAATATATATTTCTCAACCTTTTTCATTCAAGTTACTGGTTTTGTTTGTATTTTGAGATGAGATTGCCAAGGCTGGTCTCTAGCTCCTGGGCTCAAACAATCCTCCTACCTCAACCTCCCACTCCCAAAGTGCTAGGATTACAAGTGTGTACCACCGCATCCAACTTCAAGCTACTGGACTCTCGCTGTTTTTCCCGAAGATGCTCAGACATTCCTACAATGTTTTAAGAGTCAATGTCATGAGTTCTTTAATAATAATTGGTAGGCAGTAAAACCACATGTCATTAAATATTTCCACGAGAAGGTAAAAAAGAAAAAGGAAACATTACTTAGCCTTGGTAGACCTTGCTTGAGTACCTATTCAATTTCTATTAAGAAATATTGACTGCTCTTCTGTAGACTTCCAACTGGGAACCAGAGAGCTTCACGACCTCCGAAGGCCCCAGCCAGTTACTGTCTGAAAACTGTCTTTTGTTTCCATAATCTTGACAAGTGAATTCCGGTCACAACCCACCCCCTAAGGAGAATGTGCCTGGAAATACTGGTCTGCTCCTTCTCCACTTGTCTGAATCCAGAAGTGTATATTAAGCTCGAAGTGGTTTGAGGTGATGGAAAGGAGGACATTGAAGAAATATACTTCACGAAGTGGAGCAGCAACGCTGTCAGAAGCCTCAGTGAGTTGGTGTCATTGTTTGAACTCGAGTGCTTTCTTCCCCACTCAGGAGTCCATAATCTTCACAGCACCTCAAAAATTCTGACCCTGCGCCCTCGTCTCCACCTTCTCCATGAAGTATATCAGAGAGGAAATAGACAATTAATATAAGGAGCTTTCACCGGCTTTGTCAAATCTTAGCACTTATCTGTACACTTGCTTCTGATAATCTTAAGAAATAATGCAATCTTGAATGTTGAATCCTACCTAGATTTGCACTTATTTATTTAATTGTTTAAATGTTTTGGGGATTGAATTATTGAATGCATGGCACTTTAGCGCATACTTTTTAAAAGCTATAAAGTCATCTTTTATATAAATACACCAAACTCTAAAACCCATTCTCCCTAGAGCAGACTGTAAGTGACATGATGTTGCACTAATAGTATTGTGTTTCCTTGTATAAAAGTGTGAGAATGGCTGGACTCAGTGGCTCAGCCTGTAATCCCAGCACTTTGGGAGGCTGAAACGAGTGGATTGCCTGAGCCCGCCAGCTCGAGATCAGCCCTGATAACTTGGCGAGGGCTTGTCCCTACAATAAATAAAAAATTAAGCGGCCATGGTAATGCACACCTGTAGTTCTGGCTACCTGGAAGGCTGAGGCGAAAGAATCGCCTGAGTCCAGCAGGTTGAGGCTGCAGTGGTCGTGAGCGTGCCACTGCCCTCCAGCCTGGGCGACGGAGTGAGACTTCAACTCAAAAAAAAAAAAAAAAGTGAGAATGTCTGTGATCTACATATGTAGAAATGTGTCATGAATGACATTCTCTTCAACTTGACTAGATATTGACGAATATTTTTTCAAAAGTGGTTTGACAAGTCTTAGATACATCTGTTACTTCACTTATTCACCAAACTTCCTACTAATTTATTGGTTTTAATTGGCATGTCAATAATTCCTGGTATAAATACCCAAAACATGGAATCAACCCTAATGCCCGTCTAAAATGGACTAGATAAAGAAAATGTCGTACATATTCGCAATGGAGTATTATGCAGCCATAAAGAAGAACAATATCATGGACTTTACAGCAATGGGTGGAGTGGGAGACCATCATACTAAATGATCTATTGCCAAAACAAAGAACTGAATGCCACATGTTCTTTTTTTTTTTTTTTTTGAGTTGGAGTCTCACTCTGTCGCCTAGACTGGAGTGCAGTGGCCGCTCCCGGCCACCGCAGCCTCAACCTGCTGGGCTCCTGCCGGCGATCCTTCCACCTCAGCCTTCCGAGTAGCGGGCACTACAGGCGCGCGCTACCACACCCAGCTGATTTTTTTGATTTATTGTAGAGATGAGGTCTCGCTGCCCAGGTGGGTCTCGAACCCGTGGGCTCAGGCAATCCACTCACCTCAGCCTCCCAAGGCGTGGGATTACAGGCTGAGCCACATGTTCTCACTCATAAGTGGGACCTGAACATTAATCACATTAGAACGAGGGAGAGATCAGCGGTCCCAGGGCGCTGCTAAGATTGGGCAGGGGCATGTAACAACACAAAGTGTACCTGATCCTATACTAGGGGAAGTGAGGGCTAGTTGGAGACCCAAACTTTACCTGCCTGCTCCCTACTTGTGTAGTTATTCCTTATTTATACCCCATATCTCTATAATAAAATAAAAATTTTAAAAACAACACAAAAAAAATTCTGGTGTAATTAGAATGGTTTCATGTATATATTGGCCATCTGAGTCACTTATTCTGTACATTGCTTGTTCCTATTTTTTGCCCATTTTTATATCCGGTCATTTCTTTTTAATGATTTGTGGAATTTAGTTATATGACTTGGATAGTAATCCTTTGTAAGTTGTTGGGTTACAAATAACTTCTTCCAATGTTTGTTTGTATGGTTATTGTTGTTAATTTTATTTTTGTGTCTGTTGTTTTTAATAATTTAATATTTTAGTACGGCAAAAGTTCTAAATCTTTTCCTTTATAATTTATGCTTTTTGCCTGCTGTTTAAGGAAGATAGCTACCATCATAAAGATATTTTTCTTTTTTTTCTGAAAATAAAAAAATCTCATTAACATTTGGATATTTGATCTCCTTCCAAATTTGTTTCTAAGCATTAGTGTGACTAGGAATCTGATTTCATAGAAAACCTTTTGATCTTGTCTTATTTGCCAAACAAGTATAGCTAGTTCCCCTATTTTATTACTCTTCAGTATTCATTAATTTTTCTTGGATCTATATGGTATAGTAATAGTTTTTAAATCTCCTGATGATATTTTTACTTAAAATAGCATTGAACTCGTAGATTAATTAAGAAGGTAAGGATTAATATCTTTATAATATTAACCTCTCTCATCCAGGATCTTGACTTACCTTTTCATTCTGGCATTCTTTCATTTTTCAATATTTGTAAGAATCTCTACAAAGATATTGTTCATCTTTAGTTAAATGTATGGCTACATACCTTATAGCATTTGTCACTATTTGGAACAATATTTCATTTTAATTATATAATAATTGGTTGTTTTATGAAGAGACAAACAGTATTCAATTTTTGTATATGACTGTTTTATTTAACAGCCTTTCTGAATTCTAGTAATTCACCAGTAGAGTTTCTTAAGGTTTTTTTTTTTCTTTCTGTAGAACAATTGCATTACCTAAAACAAGAACAGTTTTCTCTATTTCTTTCTAAGGTTTATACTTCTTGCTTTTTTTTTCATGTCTTATTGCATTGACTAGGACTGCCAGGAAAATACTGAAGCATATTGACAGTGGTCACCCGTGCTTGTCTTTTTCCTAACAAATGGAATACTTCTAACAAGTCACAGATAAATTTTGGCTCAAGGGTTGTCACAGGCCATTTTATAAGTTTCAAACTTTTTCTTCTTTACTTGTTCTAAGTTTCGTATATTTGATTGCTTTAAAATGATGAATAAACGTAGAATTTTATCAATTGTATCTGCATCTCTGAAGATAATCACATATTTTATCTCTTTATCAGGCAATGTGAATTATATTAGTATATTTTTTGGTATTAAATTACTCTTCTATTCCTGAAGTAAACTAATTGTTTACATTCTTTAAAAATTTGCTACTGAAGGATAATTTAATATTTTATTTAGGATTCATACAACTATGTTTACGTGATTAATATTTCTTTTTTTACTTTCCTTTTTAAAGTTTTTACCAACATGATAGTTGTTCTTTATTTTCTATGATCTGAAACAGAGAAGAAGAGACATATTTCATTTGTTTCTTAAAGCTTTGATGCTGGATTTGGGTTATTGCTTAATATTGTCATCTAATTCACTAATTACTCATTTCTAGATATTATCACATTTATTGAACTTTTTATTTCAATAGATTTATCTTTATTTCTAACATGTGTACTTTTTTTTTTTGCACATCTTCCTCTTCCAATTCTGCCTGGCTGCCTTTTTCCATGACCTTTTGTAAAAAATAAATCTTTTCTATTGATTTTTTTGAACAGTCTAAACATTTCCAAGTATGTTTTCCCTGATTGTACCATTGAATTAATTATCACGCTGATTGTTGAATTTATTAATTATTTTATTCATCAAATGATTTATTTTCTTGTTTTGGATTTTGTTTCCTGCAGAATTTGTTCTGTTCTCTGTTTCCATCTCACTTTCACTTTTTATCTATCTTTCTGGTTCTCCCTTTGCCGTCTTTAGTTGTTGAGGTTGATACTCATTCAGCATCAAGGTCATATGAGAAAGTGTCCTTTCTCCTACTCTATCAGAATTGGAGAGATATGACAAATCCAGTCATCAGATGGGTTGGCTCAGTTCCTTGTTGTGAGGCAGTGTTTCTGTCTCCTTGTCTGCCTGGGCCCACAGAGCCCTATGAAGCTATGACTTCAGGCAGTGAGTCAGCGATAACTTTTTTCCAACCTCATTCCAGGACGTGGTGGTGGGCTGACCTCAGTCCCTGGCTTCAGACTGTAAGCTTGGCTAGGTGTGCCGTCTGTCTTGATGGCACAGACTCTCAGTTGCCACTGCCTGCTTCCAGAGTTGGAATCTGGCAGATCTGCACATTCAGCCCAGATAGCACTTGATGTTCCTGGTTCCTATTTTATCTGTGATTCACACACATGTTTATGTCGCTCTATTGTTTATCTATATCATTTTGGACATCTCCTTTCAAATTTCATCTGTGGCTGCCTTGTGTTTGAATTAGAGGCTTTTGTCAAAGCATAAATTCACTTAGCAATTTTACACAAAACTGCTAAAAATTTGTTTCTTAAATTAATTTTCCATCTTTCCTAATGCTTAGCCAAAGCTATGTACATTGTTGACCTTCATGTGGTCATATTAGATGAATAGATGGATGAACAAGTGAATGAATGAGGAAAGAAAGAATAAAATAGCTCGAATAATTAAAAGAAAAGGAAGACTATAAGATGCTGACTCAAGGTGGCTTAAATGGTTAGATTAATTAATGATAACAATTTAAAGTTTACAAACAGAGTAGGCTTGGGACAATTTTCTATCTGAACTAAGTTCTCTTCTCTGTGACTCTCTTAGCTCAGCCTTTCTCTGGTCCAGAGTTGCAGGAAACCTACTAGCAGCAACTAAGTTCTTTATTAACACAACAGCTTTTTCTTTATTTACATTTAGTGAGAAAGAGAATGACTTTCCCCAACTCTCACAAGAGTAGAAAAACGTCCTCAGAAGCCTCCAATAACCTCTAGCTGGGTGCGACTGGATAAAACCACTTTACACAGTTGGTCCTAAGCAAAGGACTAGCAAGAGAGATGGGGTTATATTTACACCAGGTGGCCTATCCTTTCATTCGGGGTCAATTACTCTGACCACATTGCCACTCTTATTGAGAAAGAAGGTGTAGACTGGATGTTGGGAAGTCAACCGCAATATTCACTCCAGAAAGTAATTGATTTATCTTCTTGAATGCCAATATGTAGGTTATTTGATTGGATGTGGAAGAGACTATAGGTTTACGTTAAGTTCCGTTAACCAAACTAGGTAAAGAAATATGTTTTTTTAAAGGGTGGTCTAGTCATTAAATGACAACTGTGATCGGGAAAATTGCTCGACATCATTAACATTATGTTATTTGCTTTTTTATATTTATGTTTTAAAATGCTCCTTTTCAAAGATCTTAAGCAATCCTGAAACAATCTTGTGAGTCAAGCATGATTACTACTATTTTCATTTTACATATAAATACCAAGTTTACTAAGCTGTAGATGCCAACTATTTGGAGAAGATGGAGTTATGGTGACTGTGGCCGGTTAGACAATTGTCTGGAAAGTATTCACTTTCTCCTCGCACCTTCCCAGGAAAAATGTGACGCCCCACTCCTATGATGCTTAACCGTGACTTAGTTTATCCAATGAGATACTAGCAGACAAGAAACGGACAATGACACGGAAATGTACTTGCGCAACTTGGCTTGTTCTTCTTCACTTCTACTCTCACATGAAAATGACACCCCCAAGCTGGCCCACATGCTCCAGGAACACGGAAGACAAATGAAACAGACCTGGACCAACATGCAGCTTGGTGCCAACATCACTGAGCTTAACCTAAATCTACAAAGCATCTGCAGTTTGACCCAACTCAGGTGCTTGAACAAGAGGAAATGGTTGTTGTCTTAAACCACTGAGTTGTAGGGTAGTTTGTTATACAGCATTATTAGGGTAATAGCTAAGTGATAGAAGAAGAGAAAATAAAAAATCAAATGGGTCATTTAAAAATGGAGGGAAATAAATTCAGATATTTTAATTGCTCAAGGTCATTCAGAAACTGGTGGAGCCAAATTCAAGTCAAATTCCTCTGCCTTCAGGTCCTTTGGCTTTCCTAAGGCTCACATTGGCTCTCTATAATAATAGAAATGTTACAAGCAGCTTCACCATTTGTCTGTGGCACTGCAATTTCAATGAGTAATTCTCTCAGCCATATTATCACGTGAATTATTATTTACTCCTGACACTGGTTTTATCCATGAGGAGATACAAACAGTTACCAAATATGAGAAAAATGGATGATATCTAACCATACATCATTTACAAAACTTTTATCCCATCACATGTCAACCACACTTATTATAGAACTGTTCTGTCCAATATGGCAGTCAGTAATCATATGTGACTATTTAAATTTATATAAAATGGAAATTAAAATTCAGTTCCTCGGTTACAGTAGCTACATTTCAAGTATTCAGCAGTTACATGTTGCTAGTGGCTACCATATTGGACAGCACCAATATAGCACGTTTCCATCATTACAGAAAGTTCTATTGGACAGCGCTGTTATAGAAAATATGCAAAGTAGCACCTTCTTTCAAGTTATGTCTAGTTTACTCATTTATAGAGCTTTGGGATACTTTCAGCATGCTGTGCTTCACCGGGAATCCCTTTCTAAATAAGTCTCTCCTGAATTAGGACATGTGGTGCCACACAATTCTGACAGCAAAGCTGCCTGGTGATGTTAAAATGTATACAGGTAGTCATGACCTCTGGCCTCCTGATTCAGCTGGAGCTTACGGGATAAAAGAGCTTCTGTCTCCATCTGAAAGCATCTGGAACGTGCTCAGCAGTCATGCAGCTGTGCTTACCTCCAACTTGCTGCCAAGCTCAGAAGGGAACAAAATCAATTAAAGGGATAGATCACAGTGTTTACCAAGGAGGAAAACCCTCACATCTGTAACAGTGAGAAGAGTGAGCCGGTGATTAAAAAACCCTGGGCACTGAGAATCACAACCCTTGGTCCAGATCAGCCTCCATCTAGAGAAGTCATTGTCATTCTCTCAATTTCATATTCCTATCCGTAAGATAAATTGAGCGTATTTCTATACTGCCAAATGCCAGTGAGCAGAATTTCCAGGATTATCAAGCTATGAAAATCCCCACTCTCACCTTCAAGCTCATTAAAGAGCTCTGTCCCATCTACAAGCTAACAGACAATGTTCAGTTGCCCTTCCTGGACATCTGACATTAGACATGTGCTAGAACACCTCTTTAGGGAATTGTGAAACATAAGTGAGACTCTATGTAGAAGCACTTAGGGGTCCTGCATCTTACTTAAGAAAGAGCTACCAGCCGGGCTGGGTGGCTCAGCCTGTAATCCCGCGCCTTTGGGAGGCTGAGGTGGGTGGATTGCCTGAGTCCGCGGGTTCGAGACCTGCCTGGGCAGCGAGTCCTCATCTCTACAATAAATCAAAAAATCAGCTGGGCTTGGTAGTGCATGCCTGTAATTCCGGCTACTCGGGAGGCGGAGGCGGAAGTATCGCCGGAGCCCGGCAGGTGAAGGCTGCGGTGGCCGGAGCGGCCACTGCACTCCAGTCTGGGTGATAGAGTGAGACTCCAACTCAGAAAAAAAAAAAAAAGAAAGAAAGAGCTACCCATCTCACAATTCAGATTCTTAGCCTCAGAAAAAAGACTAAGCAGTTAAAGATTGAGTATTAAAAATATTATAGCTGCAATGGCAACTTTTAAAATGCATGAAATACAAAATGAATAAATGCCTGGTGTGAGCAGAATTTTACAATTTCTCTTCCAAATGAAAGAGGCCCCCTGTTTCTTTTCATTTGGAGGTTTGGTTTATACTTTCATTTTTACAGTCCAGACAACCAGCAAAGTTAAATTCAAGTCTACTTTTGTTCTTTACAAAAGGAGCTTGTTTTAAAATAAAAAAGGTTAATAAAAAATAAATAAAGGAGCTTGTTTGACTTTTTCTGAAAGGTAGATTATTACCATGGAGAATGAGGTAACCACTTGTTCCATAGGTATTTTATTCCACCTGAGTTTCCAAACTTAAATAAAACTACCAACACTAAAGGTATATTATACTTAGCAATACAGAGACCATTCAACTCCAAACTGTCCTAAAGTTCAGAATAGAACTTAGAGGTTGAAAATCAAATATCCCCCCCCATTAATCAATACATTTTACAGAGGAAAACAGCGACACAGAGATTAGTACTCGAATCTGCACACCATTCAATGCTTCATTAATTATAAGCACATGATTAACTGATGGGTTGTTTATCAGCATTTTCTGAAGTTATTTATTTATCCCAGCAATACAATTCTCATTAAAATATATTACACACCCCAAAGATGCGGTTGTATTCATCACAAGGCAATTAACTAATGCGTGGAAAGCGATATGAGAAGGCATTACTGACTCAAAGAGGTACAAGCACGATGGTGGCATGACTCCTGTTTTCAAGAAGTAGTGATCTAGCAAGGCTGAGAATACAAGCGACTCACCACTGGTCTTGGTACAGTGAAATACAAACAGATACAAAGATACGAATGAAATGCAATACATTCCGACTGGTAGGATGACAGAAGACTTAGAAAATAGAGCACTGGAGCTGAACCCGGACCAGCAAAAGTCCTTTGATAGACAGAAAGCGAGAAAGTGTGTGCCAGTCCACAGGAGGGAATTATAATGGCGATTGCAAGGTGGAGTGAAGGTGGCCATGGGAACGAGCATAGGGCAGTGGTGGAGGTAAGAGGATACAGGGATGGGAATGGGGGCACACTGAAAGCAGATGATTAAGAACACTGAATGGCACCTGAAGGGATTTAAACTTTACTTACAGATCAGAAATTTACTTTGTCAGTGATCAGGGGCTTCTGAGGTGATTGACTTACTCTTATCTGCATGTTTGGAAGTTCGTTCTGACAGCCCACGGAGTATAGATACAGTTGGAATCAAAGAGAACTTTTTAGGAGAATGTCTTCTTGTCAAACGATGGTCCAGGCCTGATATGAGCCAGGAGGTGCAGGGGACAGATAAGTCCAATATTTCAGATGGACGACCTCGGAAAGAGCTTTGAGACAGAAGGCAAGGCTAGTGTCTGTGGCCTAGATGAATGAGAGGAGGATGACCTCTTAAAGCAAATCAGTTGTGCTTCTGTTAGACTTCTACTTGAAGTGTTTCCTTTTGGATGGGCCAAGATCTCCTAAGAATGTAGCAATCACCTATTTATTATGTATCTACGTTAACATATTTATATGTCATATTCTAGTGTTTACCTATCACCTGGCCCAGTAGAAAGTAAAAGTCGAGAGTCTGCAATGGTAGAAAATTATTCCTTCATCCATTTTATGTGATCGTTCACTGAGCACTTCTTTCATCTGTAAGTCGTGGATAAGATATACAGAAATATTGCAAAATATTTTTGATGCTCGGGGGAAGAAATTATTTCTGTTAGGAGGATCAGGAAGACCTTTTGGGAGGTGCTGATATTTGGCCGGGAAGAATGGGAGAGATTTTGAAGGAGATGGGTTGAGAGGAAGGGTCATAGGGTAAGTCAGTCAGGTGTGTCTAAGAGAGGGCAGGAGTCTACACATGCTGTTAAAGAGTGTTCGTAAAGAGAACCACTGAAGCCGGGCTCGGTGGCTCAGCCTGTAATCCTGCGCCTTTGGGAGGCTGAGGTGAGCGGATTGCCTGAGCCCGTGGGTTCGAGACCCGCCTGGGCAGCGAGACCTCATCTCTATAATAGATCAAAAAATCAGCCGGGCATGGTAGCGCAGGCCTGTAATTCCTGCTACTCGGAAGGCTGAGGCGGAAGGATCGCCGGAGCCCAGCGGGTCAAGGCTGCGGTGGCCGGGAGCGGCCACTGCCCTCCAGTCTGGGCGACAGAGTGAGACTCCAACTCAAAAAAAAAAAAAAAGAACCAGTGAAAGCAGAGGGAGAAAAGGTAAATCGGGAACAGACTTTGGAACACCCTGGAACTTGGCATTTTATTTAGAACACAAGAGTCACTGCTGAAGATTTTAATGAGGTGTTTGATATGCATAAAATATTGTCCAGAAATAAGAGTAGAGTCAAGTTTTCACAGTCTAAAAAGTTGGTCCCCACTTATTCGTGTTTTAAAGCGATCATAAAGCATAAGGACATTTTTCTCGCTCTAATTTGAGTGATAATTAGCATACAGAGAATTAAAGTGTTTGGGGTGTCATCAATTCTAGGTTCCATCTCTGCCATGGAAACATCATTGTGCTGTTATGGATAAAGGGCAAAAGAAAATATATTACCAAGAAATTAACCACGGTTTCTAACGCTTCTGTGAAATGGCTAAATTTTATTTAACAAAGGAAACTTTCTCAATTCTCAGTATTAATTTGTTTTCGTTCATCCAGAACATCTAAACTTTCTTTCTTAATTTAAAAAAAGTAAATAAAAATAACTGGTTAGGGAGCTAAGTCCTAGAATTTCATAAATGATCCCGTCTAAAAATGGTTATGGCGAAGCAATAAATCCCTGGAAAATGATGCTTATATTTGTAATGGAAATGTCACCAGAGCCTTAAATATAGCAGCTCAGCCTGTCTCTATTATTGTGCAGCAAAGTCAAATTTATAATTGATTGTCACTTGTGCCTCTTACCGTGTATGCTGAGTTTGGTAGCACTGGCCAGCATTTTTTTAAAAATTCAAAATTCCAATTTTTGGTCCACTCAGAGTCATCTGTAAATCAGTTGTCACCATTAACTTTTCACACACCTGTCTTTCTCGTCTAAGAACAAATGAGCTTGTTCTTGGACTGTGGTATTAGTAAATAGTGGATTTCAGTAGTTGTTAAAATCGTTCTTGCTACTCTTACCCCTTCTAGCTACACTTAACTGGTGAGAGGTAAAAATGGAGACAACTCCAAGTTACATTTTTCCATGTAGTAACGGAATTGTACTTCTGATTGTGAAGGCACTGATGGACATTCTACAGCTGTGAGGAAACTACGTGTCACATTATTTATCAAAGTGATGTGATGTTAATTGTGGTCTCTATTATGGCATAGGCGTAAGTAAGCCAAACAGATACACATACTAAATGACTTTTGCATCCAGCACTCAAAATCCAGTTAATTGTCTGTTGCTGGAGCCATGTGGAGGCAGCAGTGCAAGCTGTCTGTGCAGGATACAATGACAACTGTATGCGGCAGTGTGGATTCAAAGTTTCAGAAATTAATTTACAAATGGGTTTCAGAGATTCCACCAGATGGGAGAGCAAGGGGGTTATGTTTAACCCTTGAGCTGGCAGTCTATGGTAGGAACATTGCCAGCTATAAAAAATAATAATCAGAGGCCCATGAACTGCTCTTTTTAAATGGTTACATTAAAACCCAGACACCTGTAGTTTTACTAGTTGCTAAAACGGCTTGTAATTGCACATGCATGAAACAGATGTGTAACCAGAGCTGTATAACTGGTTTCCATTATACAAACACAGGTGAATGAATGGTGGGCAGAAGGCAGAATGGAAAACTGAGATTTGTACATGTGAAAATCTAACATTAGAGATTCATACGAACCTTTGAAAGCATTTTTTATTCAATACATTGGCCTGTCTCTCAACTGCTTTTAAATCATGGCTATTTACATTCCCCAAAATAATCTGCGTAAATTTGAACAAGATAATAATGACTAATCCCCACCCCCTAAGACACGTGTTCTTCACTAGTCTTGCTGAAATGGTTGCCAATGCTATGCAGGAAACTTTTTAACCAACTTGAATATTTTAGAGTTTTTTTTCCTGAGAATTTTTTTTTTAAGAAAGCCAACTTGAGAGTTTTATAAAAATCAGTGCAAAAGGATGCTTTCAGAAAGTTCTTTAGTCTCTCAAAAACCATGAATTACGGCCTAATTTCTAGCATCCTAGAATGCTAGGAGTTTGGATGTTGTAAAATTTACAGTACAGTGTGTCGGTTCACTGGGGACTGAGTCACACGGCCCAGGATGCAACGCACTGAGGAAGTTGTGCGAACCGTTGCACAAATACATTTTTGTCAGTGCTTGGTTTGAGAACTGGGACTCAGCTGAGCTTTAGGGGATTGAATTTTAATTCAAATGTTCCAAAATTCTGGTTTACAACAACATCTGGGATGTGGAAAGTGGATCGCTCATTTCAGAATTCCTCAGGAAAAAAAAAAAAAAGAAAAAAGAAATGCAGACAATTATAATATTCAACAAGAACTATCCTTCCAGAAATTCTCATCACACCTGGGATGGAACCTTTGAGACAATGTTTCCTTTTCAGATGTCTCAGCGTAAGGACTGCAAACAGAATGAATGAGTTGTGGCCAACAGGCATCTATGTGAAAATCTCTCCAAACTGAGAAGGAAAACAGGATATGTGTTCATGCTCCCATAACTCGTCGGGAAAACTCATTCCAAGTCATTCCCAGGGATGATCAGTTCCCCCAGAAGACCTTATCTGTTCACTTTTTTTTTCCACTCTGAAAACACGCTTTAAAAAAATCAAGAGTCGTTCTTGGAATAGAAAAGCAGCCTCTTCAAGAAAATAAAGGAAAGACATTTTGACCTGTAGGTGCATTCGTATTTTTAAAGTGCTGTGTGGCTGCTCATTCTGCAGCCCCAGCGGTTCTGTGGATTCAAATGATTCCCCGGGGTCTGCCGCACCATTCAAGACGGGAAAGGTGAGGAGTACAGAGCACCTGCTAAGTCTTCAACCCAGGGCCAAAAACCAGCAAATGGAATCAACAGGGCAAAGCTGTTTGGACATATTGCGAAGTCATTCTGGATATTCCCACTATATCTGTTAAATATTCATGTATATTCTGACAACTATGCCCTTGTTCCAGGAGCTTGAAATTATTGGGTCTTTAAGTTATTCTCGGAGTATAAACTGAGCACTCCTCGAAGTGTATTAATTCCTTCAGACGAGTGGTATACCATTTACTGCATGCATGCTCCACGATCAAGGGGTGAGCCAGAGCACAAAAATTTTAGCCCGCCCGTATTTGAAGATTACGCATACTCTCTGGTTCATGGGATAATCAAGGGCAGTGGTTCTCAAATCTGACAGTGCATTGGAATGACCAGGAGATTTTTATTAAAATGCAGAAGTCTGGGTTCCGTTTCCACATGTTCGCACAACTGGTCTGAGTCCCATACATCTGAATGTTTTCTGAAATGTAAATCCCCTGACAAATTTTATTATGTTCCCGGATCTAGAAAATACCGATGAAGACTTAAGTGTTTATCAAAACTTCTGCTCGTGCACACTTGCAAAGTAAAACTCACAAATCTGTGAACATGTAGGGTGATTGAGGTTACCACAGCTCTCTAGGTCTGACCAGTCAGAAACATGCAGGAGTCAGAGCCTATGCAAAGCTGGAAATATAGGACGCAACGCAGGATGGCTTCTTAAGCTTACTTATGCCAAGGGTTCTTTCCACGTCTTACAGATAATACTGTAATAGCCAGCAGTCCCAAAGACAATGATGGCAGCTGGTTCTCAGGAATGTTCTTGGAGCAGCTTTCCTTTCAAGGTCTAGAGGCGTATTGCTGACACCACTAGCAATGCCTGGGAGATGGGGCTCGGCAAAGTCATAGAGCATAAGTATCTCCAAAACGGGGATAACTGTTGCCAAAAATAGAACTGGATAAGGCTTCTTCTCCCCCCGAATAATCATAAAACCAAATATCACTTACCTTTCCTCCACAGATGTCCATTTCAAGTCTGTATCAAGAATCAAAAGAAACCCAAAGTACCTGGCTGACCTCAAGAGGCAAAAATTATCTTACGTTTTTGCAGAAGGTATGAGTTTAAAGTGCTTCGTGAAAGATTTTTTACTTGAGTTCGCACTACCAATTATGAACCCATTCTAAAGTTTTGAGGAAGAAATCTTTCACAGCTTTTTAGTAAAGAAGAAAGAAATCCAGGTGAGAGCTACCCCAGGGACCAACCAAAAGTTTCATGCAGCAAGGAAAACATTCAGGTATCTGATCTTCACATACAAGCATCTACTTGTACTTTTTTTTTTAACTTTTCATCAGACACTTCTGAAAATTTATAAAGGTATCAATTTTATATCTTCAGTAAAGTCACTTTTTAAACTCACATTTAAAAAGAGACAGAACACACAGAAAGCATCTTAAAAAAATCAAAGATTCCAGTGCTGCACGACTCCAAATTATTTTTTATCGATTCTTATTTTCCACTGAAGGGTGGAATGAAAAAATGTGTGCTTTTAATTTGTGCTTTTTAAAATTAATACAAAATGTTTACACCAAATTCAGATTGTCTCAGATTCTTTTGCTTCCATGATAACTTTCATTTCAAAACTGGAGTTTATAATATTTAATGACTGTGAAATTAGAGTTATGGACTGCTGCAATCTTCCATCCAACTCTTTTTTGTAAGCATATTTACTTATGTCTGTGTATTAAATACTTCCCATGTATTCCAAAGAACACAGTAGTGTTAAAGCATCTTACTTCCTTCAGGTGGTGTGGTAAAAAATGGCTTTCTACCGATTCTGTAAATGTGAGGAAAAGTAAGTGAAAGAAAGATAATCTCGGCTTGATCAAAACTGTGGTACCTTTGAGAATTCTTCTCTGGCCTTACAGCGTGCCCCGTTCTATACGTAGCCGCTCTTTTGTTTTGGTCTCACCCTGAATTCATTTTAAAATACCAATTTCCATAGTAATTTAATGCAGCTGTTAGGACATCCTTCCTCTTTTGATCATTGTTATTAATGATGTGATAACATATGCAAGGTTCGCCGTCCTGGCCACTTTTCCTTACACAAACCATTGTGCATGCTTTCCAAGACCCTGCTTTCCTGGCCTGTTCTTCCAGCCTCAGCCAGCATCAGCCCCTCACGACCTTCGAGAAGTCTCATCTGCTGATGGAAGCTCATTTCAGAGTTACTAGTCCAGGACTTTAGAACTAGGTGGGCAGTTCTTCTGTGGTAGACACAGTTGGAAAAGAAATTGTTCTCCCAAAAAAAAAAAAAAAAGAAAGAAAAAAAAGAAATTGTTCTCCCCTATTCCCCAGAGAAGCAGGTTGGCCTAAGTTTGGGTCTTCTGTTTGTTGTTAAATGGTTTAGGGCAGACTCTTAATGCTGCTTTTTTTCTTATAACTGTTATTCCCCTCAATGTTTTGACATAGCTGCTCCATACATGTGTTTTTCTCTCCCAAGTCTATGTCAAAGTCAACTGGCAAAACCTTTAAGGTTCTAAAAGAAAAATCGGGTATTAACTGTGAATACAATGAGAGACTATAGAATCAGAAACAAAATGTTTAAGTTCGAAGAGACTTTGTAGGAAAAGAAGTACTATCCCATTTGTATCCACTTGGAAAATCAGCATAGCCTCTGACACTTCAATTCTCCCTATATTTTTCAAAGAAGTAAGAAAGTTTAAGCTGGGCTCGGTGGCTCAGCCTGTCATCCCGTGCCTTTGGGAGGCTGAGGTGAGTGGATTGCCTGAGCCCGCGGGTTCGAGACTCGCCCAGGCAACTTGGTGAGACCTCATCTCTACAATAAATCAAAAATTAGCTGGGCGTGGTAGTACGCGCCTGTAGTTCCAGCTACTTGGAAGGCGAAGGTGGAAGGATCGCCGGAGCCCAGCAGGTCGAGGCTGCGGTGGCCCGGAGCAGCCACTGCACTCCAGTCTGGGCAACCGAGTGAGACTCCAACTCAAAAAAAGAAAGTTTGAAATTCATAATCATTTTTGTGATTTTAACACTTCCTACAGCAGATACTCATTCGAGAGAGCTTTATTGCTTTATAAAGTTTGGGCGGGGTTTTGTTTTTGTGTTTTTGATACAAAAGAATCTGTTCTTTGAAAAAATATGTTTTTTAATGGTTATTATGAAAAGTATTGTATCTTTGGGAGCAAAGTTGGTGACAATGCAGTTACTTAAAAGTTTGCAAACATATTTATATGGTTTTCATTTGAATGTTTCTTCCTGGATTTTAGTAAATTATCTGATTTAGTGCACTCAAATGATTGCTGGGAAAAGATTTATTACTTGGGAAGTCTTTCTCAATGAGCTGAAAGGCTGCATACTCCACAGTGTATTCTGATGAGGAATATACTAAAGAATTTTAGGCTCTGAAATAAGAAAGTTCTTGGAATTGTTTTTTTCCGGTTAAAGCCAGTCCAAAAATTGTGTCATGTTTTAATCGAAAAGCATTTAGATAAACGACATAAGGTAAACGTCTCTGTAGCAGCCAAAACATTATCTTAGTTCTTGATTTACGAAATATTAATGTCATTTTCGTGGCAGGAAACCTTTTTTGCTGTAAGCATCTCGTTTGAAAAAGAATGTCAGAAAACAGAAAATGTTAACTGTGCTACAGAAGTGTTTTTAAAGCAGCCTATCAGCCGCATCTTCGAACTTCTGTTTCTGCAATAAGTCAGACCAGGACACGGAGGGGGGCTGGCAAGCCTTGGAATCTGTGCAGAAGGTCACTGTGGTTCTTGCTCCTCTCTGATATTCTCTATATGGCAGTGACATCAACTCCGGACAAACTGCATGAAGATAAATACATTCATGAAGGAAAATAGGGTAAGCGGAGGTGAAGTTCAGATTTTCGGGGAAACGGTGATCACCGAGAGATGGTAATGACATCAGAGCAGAGACTGTCATTAGAAAGTCTTCCTGCTTCTTTTTCTTTTTTCAGTTGGCCATTTCAGTGGGTCTCCTTAGCATAGAGTACAGGTGTGATGACCACAGGACGATCCAGTGACACAGTGGGTGATTTCTGGCCTTGACTTCCACAATTCCCCTCATGGAAAATAAGGAGAGAAAGCCGGTGGATTATCTACGAGCTCTTTTTGGCGAAGAATAGCTTACTCTAAGAATTGCTGGCCGGGCTCGGTGGCTCAGCCTGTCATTTCAGCACTTTGGGAGGCTGAGGCGATTGGATGGCCTGAGCCCGTGGGTTCGAGACAAGTCTGGGCAACTTGGCGAGACCTCCTCTTTAAAATAAATCAAAAATTAGCCGGGGGTGGTGGTGCGCGCCTATAGTTCTGGCTACTTGGAAGGCGGAGGCGGGAGGATCGCCAGAGCCCAGTAGGTCGACGCTGGGGTGGCCATGAGTGTGTGTGCCACTGCACTCCAGCCTGGGTGAAGGAGTGAGACTCCAACTCAAAAAAAAAAAAAGAATTGCTGATATTTTCTAGTGAATGAAGCAGCTTTCTGACCAGAAGAATGAAAGCATGCATGAGATTCTTTCCAAGTACCTCCCATTCCCGAAAAAGAAATGGTCCCACTGTTTATTCATGGAAGTCCTCCGTCAACAACACTTGGCTCCAGGAGTAACAACCCAGTGAAGACAATCCCCCATCCCAATCCTCAACACACAAAGTAGGAACAGGAATGGGGTACAGTGAAGATTAAGAGTTGCTCTCTAAAGTAGAAGCGAGTCACCAGCTTCAAGCACATGGCAGATCATGGCAAAACTCTAGGACTGAGATGTCAACATTAATCCCGAGTCTGGCTGTCGGCCATTTAACTCTGATATTCTACCACCCTGCCAGCCCACCCCCAAAGTCAGTACAGTCGTAACTAGCGATCACGTTTCCAGTCTTGAGCACACACGTGTGTCTATGTTTGTATGCACATGTGTGCCTATGTATGTACACACATATTTTTACGTACACACTCACTGTGTGCATGAGAGTGTTTGAATACGCACGCATTTTATTTAAACCATAACGCCCCTGGCGCAGAGCTTTTTCTAGGGTTTGATGACTGACTGCTCAATAGCAAAGTATAGGCTTTGCACCATTATTTCCAGGATTTTGCTAATCTCCAGGATATGCCCTTCCCTGAGACTTTCACTACTATTGTAAACAAAATTGTAAACGCTAACCTCTTCAAGTCCGAAGGGCACGGATGAATTTTATGGGATGTATGGTTTCAAATGGGGCCCTTCCACCGGCTTGATGGCTTTTTCCAATGAAATGGCGTAGGTCCCCTCTCAGGAGCTGAATCCATTTGTAGTTATTGTTACTACTTATTTTGTTTAAACTGCTGTGAATCCACCTAGTCAGCAAGGCCTTTTATGCAAAAGTTTCCCCTTTTCCATTTTCTTTCCCAAGTTCCAAAAGCAAAGAAATAGCACATGAATGGAAAAAAAATATATTTTATGCTGCAATTTTTTTTAATTGCTATACAGGCAAAACAGGTGCTGAAATGTGAAACCCTTTGGAGGAATTTTCTCAGTAGAACAAATCAGTACTAACACTACCCTAAAGTGAAGCCAGCTTTACTATGGAATGTTGTACAAAAGCAGTGCCGATTGACAGGATATCCATAGATGACTGTCCTAAAAATGACAAAAAAAAAAAAAAAAGAGTATACTGTCACTTTAAGAAAAAATAAACTAAAATATGAACTACCAAAAACCCTGCCATTTCCAGCCTGGGCTTGATTAATGATTTTTCTATCTAATAAAAGGTTCACAAACCATCTGTTTTTCTCCCTAATGCCTTAGCCCAAAGGTTTTTCGTTCCTATTTCAGGCTCGGGGCCAACTGACATTCCACTCTTTTTTTTTCCCCAGCCTTGTAAACAAACCCTTCTCTCTTTTTAATCTTCCAGTGCTGTTTCCTACCCATCGTTATGCATATTCATTGCGAGTAAACATTTTTAGTGTCTACACTTAATCTCTTCCACTGGCAATTACTGTTCTATGCTGTTTTGTAATGCAGAAGGGCCAACGCTTTCCGTTCTAATAACAGCTGGGCCGCAGATGGGGCCTGCAGTCATTGTAGAAAATAAAAATTTACAAGATGCCAGTGGAATTTATTTCAGTTTTATGGAGTCACAGGAGGAACCTTTCTGTTATCCGCCTTCAGTGAAATCTGCAGGCACAAGGCAAGCTTTTGACATTTAATCAAAGGGGGGTTCAGGTAGGGTCTGGAACAACGCAAGGAAGAAAGCAGGTGGATCGTATTAGGCAGTGCCATGGTTAATTTATTTAGAAGTGATTGGCTTAGATGTGTGCAGCCAATATTTGACATCATGTATATATCTTGTTTAGCATCCTGCCTCTAAATTGTTACCACTGGAGAGACAGTGAGCTGTCACTGTGGACCGAACCAGGTGTTTTGGTCGGGTTCCTGCTCGGAGGTGCTGATGGAGATGGCACCGCGCTCGCCAAAGAGGGAGCGTTTTTGGTGTGGTTTCTCAAAGTGGGTCCATTTGCTCATCCCACCCGCATCGCCCTCTGAACCACGGCGACTGCTTCTTCTGCAGAAGCCCCGAGCGTGCGGGTGGGCTTGGGGACACGGGTGGCAAAAACCTTCCACGGAACAATGGGGCCTCCCTGGAAATGTTCTGTCCTGTGACTCGAGCGCGTGAACTTGGATGTATTGGACAAGCTGAAACGTCCAGCGCCCGCTGTCACTGACCCAGGGTGGCACGTGGAGCTGCCCGAGTGCAGGGGTGAGGAGCTGGCCGCCCCTCCCCAGATGCAAAAATGCAGGGTCACACGCACACCCTGCCACAGGGCAGCCCGGCTCCCACCCGGTGCCCACCGCTCCTGGAAGGATGCGCTGTGGCTCTTGAACCCGGGCTGCTGGGTCCTGCTCTCGGGCATCCCTTCCTCACCCCAGAGCTTCCCCAAAACTGTGGGAAGAGCGTCCTTGAAAGTCACCCAAGGGCACCCCGCCATCGATCCAACAGACGAGCGTGGGTCCCCAGACCGGGCGGGAAACCCACGCCAAAGGTGCTGATGGCTTTTTGCACTGGAAGCCCTCTCCTGCCACACACCTTCCTCCGGTTGCCTAGCAACCGGGAGAGACCCACGGAGCATGCTCACTGAGAAGCCGGATTGCCATCACAATTTACTTTTGTTGTTGGTGGTGGTGGTGGTGGTGTGTGTGTGTGTGTGTGTGTGTGTGTGTGTGTGTGTGTGTGTGTGTGTGTGTGTGCGTGTGTGTGTTTAAGCCCATTCACCAAGATAGGATGTGTCCCTTTTTGAAGGACAAGGAAGGTCTGCACGTATTTGAAAGGCGAGGGGGTATATTTCAGTGCCCAAACAATTCAGTGTCAACGCCAGGCATCTCTCGGGTACCCGGCACAAACGTAAAAATTGGAGCAGACTGACATTAAATAAAGTATAAGTTGCCATGTATTCAGATTTTTATAGACTCGTTTCTTGTACTCGCTTTATCTTTTCTGATGGTGGCTTTTTTCTCTTTTTTCTCTCCTAAGAAAGTCATTGAGAAAGAGGTGATTTGATGTCCTGTGATCGAGTATCTTAAGGAACTTTATTAAGTAACCTAACTGATCCATGCCCTAGAGAGCATTTTTTTTCTCTTCTCTGCCTTTGTTTCTTTCTATTTTTTTATTTGCTAATGGTTCCAAGTCCAAAGTGAGATTTCGCTCCCTTAATCTCTTCACAAAGGGCTAGAAATAATTTCATGTACCTCGGAGAGAAAGGCAGGTTTTTTCTAACTTCAAGACCACAAAAATATATCTTATGTTAGATTAACCTAATCTACATATGTTTTAAAATCTTATCACACATTTCAATAGATTTTTCCCTAACGTCTAGATTTATATAAAAAATAAAATATGCTTAGAAAATTAAGTATCTATTTAACTACTTTTATTACTAAACAGAATGTCCTTTCAAATTAAATGTTATATATGGCTTAAAGCTATATTTTCAGGATATTCTCCTGGTTTTTTTTTTTTATTTTCTAATTCATTTTTTAAAATTAACTTTTGTTCTGTTTAACTTTCCATATTCTGTATTGACTTTCTTATATTAGGCTCTAGGGACTCTAATAAGGGACAGACATTTCAACTAATTCCACGGCCTGTTTCATGCCCTGCTATGGAATCAAATGTGACACACTTGTTTGTATCAAATCGCATTCATGCCAGGAAATAGTCTCAGGACCAAGCATTCCCACCTCCCTTTAGGAACTCAACAGACATCAGCAGGACAGATGAACAGGCTTCTCAGGTGGGCACATTATGCTCATGGAAGACCTAGGTACACTACAACCCCCACTTCCTACTCTAGCCTCCCTCTGCCACACTCTACCCTACCTTTTTCCCTCCAGCATCAAGGCATTCTGGGTAGAAGATGCAGTGCTGGTGGTGCTGATGTCAACACCAGAAGAAGACTGGACCAACTCTCAGTGCGGTGGTACTGTTTCCCTGAGGAGAAATCAGTGTGTGGGGTGTGTGTTTTCCAAACAACAATAGGTCTTGTTTATGGATGAGCCAGGAGTTTCCCCATTCCCTCTGAGACAGCGGCAGAGGGAGCAAAATTTAGTACGCAAACCATATTCCCTGATGTCCTAGCACGGGTAAGAATTCTGGAAGACATACTGTACAAGAAATTAATACAATCAAATGATTTCATTTCGTTATGATTAACCCTATTATGCACAGAAGCAGGACGAGCAGTGCAGGTAATAAGGAACTAAGCAAGGCTAATTGGAGCAGGCAGGAGACCTGCGCTTGGTTGGGAATACAATCATAGAGCTGGTGAAATGGCACTTGTTTCCTTTTTCCTTCCAAAAAACTACTAACAAAAAATTTCTTAAAAACACATACACATATACACACAATATGTGTGTGTTTTTAATTCCGTGGCTAGAAATACTTATGTTCCATTTATATAGTTTCACATATGTTCTTTAATATGTGAATATATATATGCTCCTTGGGGAAATCTTTCTTCAATTTCATTCATGTTGACAACTCTCTTTCCTCTCTTCTCTCTCCCTGTCCCAATCTCTCTCTCTCTCTCTCTCTCTCTCTCTCTCTCTCTCTCTCTCTCTCTCTCTCTCTCACACACACACACACACACACACACACACACACACACACACACTCACACACTCAAGAGAGAGAAAGAGGCAGACACACAGACTCTGCAACAGTTTTCGTCCTCAATGCTTTGGAGCTATTAAAACATCTTGAGAGAAAAGTAATTTTTCAACTTCTGTTTTACCCCAAACCTAACAGGTGACTGGCCTAAAGGGACTTTGTTTCCCCATCCTCTGCTTAATGTAGCTGGCTCACTACAGCTCTGGCATCTCAGAATTTAAATCGAATATGAACATTCAGGAGGAAAGAGGGAATGATGAGAGCTTTTATGAACAGAAAGAATTGAAGTAATTGTTTGGTCTTTCTCTCTCTCTCTCTCTGTCTGTCAAAGTAGGATCCGAATTGATTGTTTCCTCTCACCTGTGGTCATTTTCCTATTTTAGTGCATTGATGATATCTGGACCCATGTCGTTTTCAAGTTTTCTAAACCTTAATCTCTAGAAATCCTGTAGAGTGTGTCAAATGAGAACTCCATTCCAGCAAATACATCTTCACATTTCTGTGCAGTTAATTCAAGGCATTCATTAGAATGTAAGACTCTTAAACATTTTCACTGAAGTATATAGATTTTCTCTTCGCCCCCTGCGTCTATGCTTTGTCCTGTTTCTTCCTTCTCACTCCATTCTCCTGCTGTATTTCAAGTACTTATACTCTACACCTTCACCAAAATTCTATTGTTTTGGGCCTATAAACATCTCTATAATGCAGCCATTCCCTCTTTATATGAAACCCGGAATTTTGACTTTTTGATGGCAGCAAAAATGGTACCCTAAATTCATATGTGTACGTCCGAAGTCTAAGAAAAAAGTCATCAGATTTTAATATATAGTATATTCTTCTCTTGGTTATAAAAGAAAATACTTGTCTTCTCTTTTCAGATCTGATACAAAATAGCACAGATAGCAAGTGAAATTAAATAATCAGAGTTCTATGTACGCATCTGTGTTTCAGACCGCATAAAGGAAAATTAAGAATCAGAAGTTCCCAATAGAGTAGATGTTTTGGAAATCTCCAAGGCTTATGAAGCAGCGTCCTTACCTAAGTACATCTGAGCAGTTCCTAAAACTGTGCAGAACCCTTATTCATAGAAACTGAAAAACTCAAAAAAATTGGCAAACGTTTCCTTTTATTAAAAGAAGGGAAAATGTATGCATGCCTACTGGCTTATTACAATTGAAATTCCTTTAGGATACAAAGTGTATGTCATAAATATGATTGTACAGTCATCAAAAGCCACAGACTGAAGAATCTCCTACAACACAGATTTTTCAAAGGTTTGCGTAAAACTTGTGTATATTTTCCTCTTACCAAAACAAACATCTATATGCACATTTCATTAAATTAGACAGAGTAGTGCTTAAACAGAGAGAGATGGGGTCAGATGTTTTTTATTATGGTTTGAATGCCATAGAATTGGTTACTGGGTTTTTTTAATGTTTTTTCAGTGGGAAAAAAATCACAAAATATTTTAATAATGCATACCTAACGTTTATTTTCTTATTAGTAATTGTTATAAAACCAGAATGTTTTGCCAGCCTATCTGACTGCACCTGTTACTAGATATTTCCAAGAGACTCACTCACACACCAATTTTGCCTGCACGCACAGGGTGTATTTCCCGTTGTTTTGATTACACAGTCAGGGCACAGGCAGTTTGCATTCAAAAAAGAAGGCGCATTTTATTCAAAGAGGGAAAGTGGTGTCCTTGGAACTCCAGCCTTAAAGAAACACTTTTTAAAAGGACACACAGCTCAGAATGAGAAGGCATCCAAAGGGAGAAGGGTGGATGTGTGCTAGAGAAGAAAGGAAAATGGATGAGATTTACAAGCCAAGACTGGAGGATCCCAAGAGACTTCTAAAAATCTGTATGAAGTCATTGCAAGCACACAGCGTAATCTTGTGGGATGGATGCACACTTCAGAGTGTAAAGAAAATTTTCCCTCAAAACCGAGTTTTTTGTGGAATTAATTCTAAATACTCCCTCCAGTCTCGAGAGTTTTCAGTCCTAAATTGCTTAAATGATGATTAGTTGAAGTTCCTCTGACTAATTTTGGCAGAAGTAACATTTCGAGCGGGTTGATTTGGGCATCAAAACGAACCAGTGTCTTCGGACATCTGTATTATAGAGACCCCCTTATGCTAAAACCCGACTCCAGCACTACTCTTACAAAAATAGCACATTTCCGTTCATGCAGAACGGTGATTAGACTTTCCCAACACAACTCATACTTTTTAAAAGGCGCGTCAGAATTTTAAAGTGCATTAAATAAAGGGCATTGGCACATTAATGCAGCTCTCTTTGAGGAAAGATGCCGCATAATTTCCACTGAACCGTTACACAAACCTTCAATAAAGAAAGTTCTCAGAGAAAAAAAGATATACCCATGCACACATTCTTGCTCTTGAGAACAGTGTCCTTGGGAATTAAATAACTTTATATGTATATAAAACCGTGCCTTCAAGGTGCTTTGTTTCACATACTTAAGGAGGAGCGAAACTCCCCAGAGGACTGCTGTTTTGCTAACTTAGTTTAAATATTCTCTTTTTCTGCAGCTGTCTGCCTGCATGGTAGAACTAACACAGGATATTCTGCTGGCTGATGGCTTTTTCGATAGGCGCTACTTTCTTCTGCATCTAAGCGTGTTTGTGTAAGAGACAAATGGCTCTCTGTATTAAGGGCTTTCAAAATGACCATAGTGTTGTAAACATGCTGGAAGAGTTGCAGGAGCAGCGTGACAGGTGGATTAGCTTCCTCTTAGCTTTGGCTCTTGTCTGTGCGTCTCTGGCAGCTGTGCAGACATAGTTTACGCCACAGAAGATAAGGCTATATGCACATAGAGTGCCAGCATTATGTGGAGCGCTTGGTTTGCAGTTCTATGTCGTGGTCTTCATGCCTGTTAAAAGTGACACTGAAAATACAAACCGGGGAGGCGCACAAAACCCAACCCCAAATTAGGCAGTTTTTTCCGGGACTGGAAGAGACTAGCTCGAACGGTTGCAAAACCATCAACAGCAGCTGGAGAGACTTGTTCGGTGGATTTTGTTTTCTCCACGGTCGAGCCTATTTCAAAGTTTAAATTCTCAGCAAAAGAAAACTGAGAAGACAGCAGGGGATAAAATCTTTTCATGAGGAAAAATAATGACAACCACACACCTTAAGATTTTACCGGTTTTCTAGCCTGTTTGGGTTAGGGATGAATGTCTGTTTCAGTTCCACATCCTTTTTCTATTTGCTAAGCCTGGGCAAGTCATGCTTATTGTCAGGTTGGAACACATAGAAAACAAAACAAAACTAAAGTATTTTGCTGTGAGCAACATTAATAACAGTATTGGCTTTCTGGATGGTGGATTTGCTCCCATCCAAAAGATCTGGTAGCCAAGCCCGCCAGATGATGAAGCTGGAAGCGTTACTGGAGTTCATAGCTGAAGTAATGGCTTTCACCTGGAGACTCCAGCCACAATCAATTTGCCAAAAGAAACCCACAGAAGTGCTCAGTGCGATGCAAGCATGCCACCTTTCTAAATCACAGGTGGCACCATCATGCCTGGTCATTGATTTTTTTTATGCCAGATAATTTCACTGGCTTCTTGCTCCTAAAAGCTGTCACTCCTTCATTCTTCTCTTCTTTATTCCATGTCTTTTGCCTACTATCAGTGACCCAGATTTCCTCACTAAAATTGTAAACTGCCCAAAGCAGGGCCAAGCAAGCTAGGGTGAGAACAGACAAGGTCACCAGAAATATTTACTGGGCACTAATGGCTTCCAGCCCTGGTTTAAGAGAAAGAGAGAGGGAAAAAAAATTTTTTAACGTCTTTCTAGGCAAACTTCAAGCATCAAAGACCAAAACTGTTACATGCCTACAAGAGGTATCTCCCCACCCGTTACTGAAGCACATAACTAAAGCAACATGGAAGAGCTTTTCTTGTCATGAAAACGTGGCAATTTATAAATAAACAGAGGGTATTAATTTCTCATATGTTGAGGCGATGGGCATTTTTAGCATGTTTTAGTGACATGGGCATATTATGAAAAATAAAACATAAGACTCCAACACTCACCATCAAAACGAGATGCTTTTGAGCAAGCCCTTTGAGATGTCAGAGACCAAGCCTCAGTTTTCCTCCCAGAAAAAAAATGAACTGCACGTGGATCCCAGGGGACAGATTACAGATTTTATGATTCTGATAGAACAATCTACCACAGCTTTAGCCTCCCACATGTGTACATGTTACTGTGTAGGGGGAGAAATGAGATGCACAAGTCCCATTAATAATAGCAGTTGCACGCTTAATTTCACGTGCACTGCACTGAAAAATTACTTCTTACTATCTGAAATAAGATTCAGGAAGAGCCTGGGAAATCAGGAGCTCTTCCAACATACCTTCCCAGTCCCAAGGTGACCAAGTTACTGGTGACTCATTTAGCAGACATTCTGCAGACTAATACGAAGGACATTGTTAGTGGATACCCTCAGGGCAGATTTGATGTCAACAACTCCTAGATCAAGGATCTGCTCACAACAAAGGAGGAGAAGTGTTGTCAAAGCCTTGTAATTCTTCTTCACGTCCATGCAAGAGAAACAGTCTCATTGTGAAATACACCGCAAATTGAACAGCAGATAAGACCTGCACTGGGAGGCCAGAGAGATAGGCTCAGATTTAGATCTGAATAATTAATTGACTAAGTAGGGAACCTTTTGGTATGCTAACCTCCAAAACTCACTTGTTCTTTGCTGATTTTACTGTTCTTCAACGTTGTAAATGCGACCGGTTTAGGCAATCTTAGCTATATTCACAGGTTCGTAGAATTCTAGAGCTGAAAAAAGCCTTTGAGATTTGTTCTACTCTTACATTGCATATGTCTAAATCTAGTATTAATTAGTTCCATACCAAATAAAATAGAAGCAAAAACCTAATTCTCCTCTAGGGAGACCAACTCACCTGGTACTTTGGACTGGGACTTAACATGATTTTCGCCCTGAAAGCTCCACTCCTGATTTGCCAGACAAATCGGCATGGGTGATTACCCTTTATAATCCCATGCATACTCCATATCGATTAGTGGCACTGCTGTTTCATCTAGGGCCCCAAATCTCAGTCCTCTTAGCTTCCTGGCTCTCACGTTCGAACATCCAAGGCTTTCTGTCTTTTTTCTACCTGATGACGCTTCTCTGCAGCTGCGCTTTTTCATGCCCACTGCTGGATGTTGCCTCAAGCCCTCATTCTGTCCATTCTGCCCCTCTGTGAGCCCCTGCCTTCTCCATCCTGGACCCATTTTTTCATTCAGCACCTGGCCTACCCACAGGCCTTTGGGGGTGACTGTACCACGTTCAAGCCTTGCTGTCCTGTAACTCAGTTTAATGACTCTTACCTGCTATTTAATAACTCATGATACCTCCCCAACCCCTTTTTCTAGCTTTAAGATATAGATAAGACAGACATCTTCCTCAGAAGATAAAATAAAATATGCCCCCGATTCACTGTGTCTATCATTAAGTAGCTATGCTAACAAGGGCCAGCCGCTTAACCCTCGTTGACTTTGGTAGTCCCATGTGTGCAATACATCACATTCCCTTACAAAAGAGCCGGTCTAGTTGATCTCATGAAGTTCTGATCTTGAAACGTTATGACTGTTCGACCCCCACGGTGTGTAGACTCTGTTGGGTAGCTCCTCATTCTAAACCAGCTCTGAGTTTTCCCAGCTTCGTGCATTGTTCGCATATGGTTCGCCACGTCCTTAACCTCCCCCTCACCTCTCCTGTGACCCTCCCCCTGGACAAGGCCTATCCATCATCCACCCTCTCACAACCTCGGGTAAGTCTCTCCACCGTCTCTGAACTGTCATAGCTCATTGCGTTTCTTCTGTGACCACCAATGAAATGACTCCAGCTGTTGTATCATGGCCATCACATGTACACATGCCCGACTTCCTGTGCTCCCACCGGAATGACCAGGATTCTACACTACTTACAAAGAGACACAATGGAATGTGGGGCAAAAGTTGGGATGCGTTGAACTGTGTCTTCCAAAAAAGATAGGTTGAAGTCCTAACCCTCAGGACCTCACAGGGCCACCTTATTTGGAAGCAGGGTTGTTGTAGATGTAATTAGTTCAGATGAGGCCATACTGAAGTAGAGTAGCCCCATATAACCGGAAGCATGTGAAACACAGGAACACACAGGTAGAATGTCATGGGACAAGGAAGGAAAAGACAGGAGTTCTGCAGCTGTGAGCCAAGCAGTGTCAAGGATCGCCAGAAGCTACCAGAAACCACCAGAAACCAGGAAGAAGTATAAAAGAATTCTCTGCAGTTTACAAGGCTGCAGTTCTCTGCCCACACCTTAAGTTTATTTATTTATTTATTTATTTTTGAGTGGGAGTCTCACTCCATTGCCCAGGCTGGAGTGCAGTGGCATGCTCACGGCCACCCCAGCGTTGACCTGCTGGGCCCCAGCGATCCTTTCGCCTCAGCCTTCCAAGCAGCCAGAACTACAGGCATGCGCTTCCATGCCTGGCTAATTTATTGTAGAGACGAGGTCTCTCCAAGTTGCCCGGGCTGGTCTTAAACCCGCAGGCTCAGGCAATCCACTCTCCTCGGCCTCCCAAAGTACTGGGATTACAACCTGAGCCACCGAGCCCAGTCAACACCTTAAGTTTAGACTTCTGACCTCCAGAACTGGGACACAACAAATTTCTTCTTGTTTTAAGCCTCCCTCTTTGCAGTTGGTCCTTTGTTGTGGCAGCCCAGGGAACTACTAGAGTCAAACTGCCTGGATTTGAAACCTTATTTTGCTGCTTAATGCCATGTGACCTTCAGCAAGTGACTTAAACACCTGATGACTCCATTTCCTCCCCTATGACATGATCATAATAACAGAACTCATATAGTGTTGTAAGGAGTCAGAGAGTTAATACCAGTACAATTTATACCAGGGTCTGGCAATAAAAATAAACTATTTTACCTGTTCATGTTTTGTCCTTCAATGCTACGTGTATAGTCAACATTCAATAAATGCTTATTGAATGAGGACATATGAAAGTTGATGAGAGAAAATGTGAATTTATCAAGACACGTATATTCAGCTTGTTTTTGTTGACTTGGTGACTTGATTCAACACGGCAAGATGCTTTGCTGATTACTCACCTTGCATTAAAGTGGTGGGAAGGTGTGTGGGTTCATGGCCAGGTCCAAATGCAGGCTTTACTGCTTTTTGGGTGTGTGACCTTGTGAAAGTCTACTTGACCTCTTTGATGCTTGAAATGAGAGCCTCTCGGCGCTTAGAGTTATAAGAGAAGATTAAGGAAGATAACACCTCACAAGCTTGAGTTGTATAGACCTCAACTGTTGCTACCATTTTCATTTTTATTTATTTTAGAGCAATTTCCTTTTAATGTTTTCCCAAGTTCTAAATCAGTATCATAAATGACATGCTTTAAAGCAGCACAGAGAAGGAATTCGACTCTTTAGCTGACTGGGTCTCCGTTTTTTGTCTGGAAAAAGTGATTCTCAGTTGGGATCCAATCCCCATTCCCCTGCCAGGGGACATTTGGCAGTAGACGGAGATACTTGATTGCCGTGATCGGGGGCGTGGCAATACTGGCATGGAGTGGGTGGAAGCCAGGGTTACCGCTAATCACCTTACAAGGCACAGAACAGCCCCTAACAATGAAGCATTATCCGGCCCAAAATATCAGGCGTGCCAAGACTGAGAAACTGTTCTATAATGAGGTGTTCGGGCCAGGTGATGATACCAGGTGAAGTTTTTCATCTCTTCCAGCTCAAAAATGTGATAAGTCTCTGATTTCCATAATGTAGTGTAAATGCCATGTTCTCAGGCTGTTCAATTAATTATTTTTATCACTTTCTATTTTTTAAGCTTTTTTCCCTGAATGTCAAAAAAAGTAATTATTAGAGAATCTAAATTCTCTTAGATTTTAATCCAATTCTCAGTGTTGCACTTTCTAGACTACTTGACCCAAATGCTTCTATAAAAGCCTTTTGATTCATTGTTTTAGTCAGGATATAGGTTCAGAGCATGTGATAGAAACACTAAGTAGCAGTGGCTTGAGCAAGACAAAACATTCTTTTTCTTGCCCATTTTTTTTCCCTTTCTAATCTCTGCTAGGAGGTGGCTCTGCTCTGAGAAGTCACCGGGACCAGCCAGCAGCTGTAGAATGGCATGGCGTCAGGACCCCAGGCTCTTCCTCTCTACTTTTTTTTTTTTTTTAGTTGGAGTCTCACTTCATTGCCCAGGCTGAAGTGTAGTGGCACACTCACGGCCACTTCAGTGTCAACCTTTCCTCATCTGGCCATTCCCAAGACTTTGCCTCCATCTGTCTCATCCAAGATGGCGCATCACTGTGTCCACATTCCAGCCTACAGACAAGGGAAAGGCAAAAGAAAGCATGCCCTTCCCAAAGGGCATGGCTGAGAGGATACCACAAGAATTCCACGCATACCCTGAAGACCAAAAACTTACAAGACCATACATACTTGCCAAGATGACCTGGATATATAGTCGTTACTCTATATGGCCATGTGCTCAGGGAAAAAAAAAGTTATTAGGCAAATAGTAGAGAGTGCGTAGTTTCTGCTTCATTCTCCAACATTAAAAGACAAAATATTGGGATCATTTTCTAGACTTGCCACCTATTATTATACTCCTGATTCATATTAAAATGAATATAGGAATGAAATAAAGCAGTGGGATGGTGTCTGTCTAGAAAAAAACCATCTGACTCCCCCACTTCACATGGCTGAAACTGAACTCACTGGAAAATCTGAGATTTCAGGAAAATAAGATTCTCCAGGACTCACAACCCATCACAGAAAAGATCGGGTTGCTATCTGCATGGGCAGGTGTTAGAACGTAATAATGGACGTATCCGCTTCTGCCCTGGTGGAAGGACTGTTTCTCTAGGATGTCCAGAGCTCCCTCCCTTCTTATTTCCACCTGAGCTATGCATTTTCTTGTTCTGCATGTTTTCCTGCACCTCACGTTTGCCTCACACAACACAACACAACCCAGGAGTGGACGACGGACCCAGAGTGGAAGGATATCTTCAAAGGAATAGACGCTAAGGGCAAAGGAGGCTGAAGTGTTAACAGGGGAATGATTTTGGTGATGGCTTATAAAACATAAGCTCACTCTCGGTCCTCAAAAGGGCTCAGATTGGGCTTCCCTGGATCATATCTCTTCCTCCCATCTCCTGCCTCTGCCCCTGAACATCTAAACCGTCAGCTCACCCCCAAAGTCACATCTCCAGTCTGATCAATCTTCTCCTTTTCTCACAATCAAACAGTGGGAGCGATGGAAGGCTGAAGCGTCTGGCGGCCATCCTTGCCAAGACGTGAAGAGAAACCGCCTGAGAAAGTTCCGACACAGAAGAGAACAGACTTCAGAGAGGGCATGAGGGAGTCTGAACCTCCAAAGCCTGTTTGCACACCCCAAACCAGAAGCGCTTTGGGACTCCCCATGCCTGACACTTCCCAGCGAAGCCAATACATTCCCCTTTTGGCTCAAGCTAGTTTACGTTGTATTTCTGTCACTTGCACCCAGAATACGTGTCCCTAATATAACCTCCAGGAAATCCCCATTCTAGCAGAGACTGAGACCCCACTCAAATTATTAGACTTCAACTAATTCCACAGAGGGCCAGTCCCCTCTCTTCTACTCGTGAGCTAGAAAATATACCAGAAAAAATAGAACTCATACACTTTTAGGAGAACTAAACGCTCAACTTTGTGTCACCCGCTTTTGAATACTGGGATCTGCCACTTCGCAAGCTAGTCTTCATATTTTCAGGAAGTCTTTAAAATGGTCATTTTTAATAAAATGTTCAAGGCGGTTCTTCTTTTGTTTAAAAATTGGTTAGATCTTTACAAGAAAATATTTGTCTTGCAGCTGATATGAGTGAAAGGACCTTGTCCTTTATGCTCTTGGGTGGCCTTGAAGCACAGAGGCAACGGCATGGCAGAGTCAACACAGCTAAGGTTGCGTGGAACGTCTCCATGAAGGCTTCCGCTTTGGTGCCAAGGGCGGAATTCCACAGCCTTGGGCCTTTGCTCAAGAATGTCTTCTTTTCGGGCTGAGCCAAGACAAAGTGAGGTGCCTCAAGTAAAATCAACTCCAGACAGACAATATACTTCAAGCTTGAGACCTGGGACGACTCAAAGCCTGGTTCACACTTGAAAGTGGATTTGGTGCTAAGTCTTTCGCTTGTTTGAACGGGATTATCAAAGTCAGTGAGAGGATTTTGGGAGCCAGGACAAATGCTAAATTTTGGGCCCATGAGCACGGAAGATTGACTTGGCCGGTGGAAAATCACCAGACCGCTCTTGCCAATTCCAAAACACTCAGAGGTGGCACCAGAACCTCTGGGCTGGCGAGAATGTCCCTGGCCGCTCCCTCCTGTTGGCTGCTCAAGAGGAAAGAGTGCCATGGCGGTCGTGTTCAGCTGTGAACCTGCAGGCAGCCTGCTGGGCTGGACACAAGCTGGAGCCTACATAAACACTCTCCCTCTCCAAGCCTGGACAGGGTGCTGGGCCTTAGCCGAGGGCCAGCCCCTCCAAGCGGGAACCTTGCCGTCTCTTCCAGAGTTCTGATCCCCTTTTTCTCTTTTCATGCAACTTGTCATCACCCCCAGCAACGCTTCTTGGATTTGATCTTACTACCTCTTTCCTCTGTCGATTCTCCAGCCACCTGCTGGGGCTTTGATGACAGCTTCTTTGCTGTATCTGCGCTGCCAGGACCAGTTTTACGCAAGGATGAAGTCAAAGGCTACCCACAAGGCCTGATTTCGAGGATGCACAAATGTTTGTGGACACCCAGTACACCGCCATGCCCACTCGGTGATGTCTGACATTTTCACAAATAGAAAGAATGATGACTTGCATAAACATTTACTGTGCGTCCGGTGCTAGTCTGAGAGCTGGACATCTATGAACTCATTTAATCCCTCCGTTGAAAAATTAGAGATGAGGTTTAAAGTGGCAAAATGGCAGAGCTTGTCCCAGGAGAAATTCTTACTAGAGTGTCTATGGCTACCTGCACATCTGGTTCTGTTCTAATCTTTTATACATGTGCCAGCGTCTCTCAAGGAGAAACTGCCTGCCGTAACAGAGAGAAGAGGGCTGAGAAAGGGGTCCTGGCACGTGAACATCAATGACTTGACCTCACTGTCTGCCTCATTTTAGTTCTCCTGTCTTTACTTACCACCACGTGTTCAAATAAGATATGCATGTTGTTTTGCAGAGGTGTTAGAATCTCTTGCTGTGTCTCCTTCTCACACTCCTGTAATAGCTCCCCATGAACCCTAAGAAGAAATGAAAGGTTCCCAATTTCCAGCAGCCCACGTATGCATTCCCTTTTAATTCCCCAATTACTGTAGCTCGCATTTTGCGTCCCTCCAGCTTGTCAGACCTTGCAATACAATCATCAGAATGTGTTTTTTGGCAGCAAACTCTATGCCTGCTCCAAGGTTCACAGAAAACAATACTATCAGTACACTAGGAAAGTATAACACGCGTAACCTTTATATGCGAGACAAATATTAACTTCATATAGTGCTTCTGTCTTCAGGATGCTTTATAGGGATTAATTACACGATGTCTGCAAAGCAGTTTGAGAACCTCCGGGAAAGGTGCTATATAAATACAAGGTATGAATATTTTTAGGAGCTTCTACTGCTGACATTCAGCATAGCATGAAAGAATGAAAAATTATTTCCATGTTCCCCGTCGTGGTAACAACTTCAGCAGAGGGTTTAGAAAACCCATTTATAGCGAGTGCTAAAATTAAAAAATGCATTCCTTACAGGAGCTCATCTATGGAGCTCGACCTATGGAAGATGAGACCTTTCTAATCGCACACATTTTTTCGACACATACTGACTCTCTAGGCCAAAGTAAGAAATTCAGAAATGTAAAATCTTTTCAGTGAAATGCTCAGGCCCCTGGCTCCAGTTCGGCTCCCTGCCTCCAGCAGAGACTGTCTGTTTGGATGAATGCTGGCTGTCCCATTCCTGAAGTTCTCCAGAGGGAGAGTCTTCACTCAACTTCAGCCACCTGTTTCTGTTTAACAGCCTGACTCTTGGGAAGCTCTTCCTGGTACCTTACTTAATCTCCTTCCCTGGAAATGTACCAGATTTTTCCCTACTTATCCTTGATGAACCCAGTGTTCACCCAGTCAGTGACTTTTTTGGGGAGGGGGGGGGTCGTTGTTAATATGTAGCCTTCCTATTATAATCGTTGGCTTTTCTTGATCATTCCATCACCCTTCTCAACACTGGGAATAAGTAATTCTGTTCGCAGCATCACTTCCTCCAAATACCACACTTCAATTAATTCCACTTCCTCCACATATAGGAGGCCTGACAGTTACGCCCATGAACCATCCAGAAAAAGTGCTCCGTACCTCATTGCCAAATATCACTACAGTCACCTTCGAAGTACTCCCCTTGGGAAGCCTTGCACTGATACCAGCACCTAGTCCACCTGTCAAAGTAATTTGGGGACTCTTTTTCTGGAATGGCCATCAGAGCTGTCATCAGGTTACCCTTGATGTCCTGAACATCATCAAAATATCTTCCTTTCAATATTTCCTTTACCTTTGGGTAAAAAAAAAGTCACTGGGGGCCAGTTCAGGTGAGTCGGGAGAATGTTCCAATACAGTTATTTGTTGACTGGCTAAAATCTCCCTCACAGACAGTGCTATGTGAGTGGTACATTGTCATGATGCAAGAACACCTCTGGGACCACTTTGCACACACCTTTCTCATACCAAGATTTTCAGTTAAGATTTTCCTGTTTTTCTATTGATGTTCACTTGGTCTCACAGTCAGCCAGCAATGTTAACGCACAATTCAACAAATTTTTGCAACCTTTGCATCAGTTCTGCTAATTACTGGCTGTCCTTACCGCTCTTCATTTAGTGGTGCTTTCTCTCCCCTCAGAAAAACATTTAATCCATTTGTGCACCACCGTTTTCCTCATGGCATTATTCTCATAAACTCGGACTAACACATCCCTGATTTCACTTCCACTCTTGCCAAGTTTAGCAAGGAATTTAATGTTTGGTCCTTGCTCTAATTCAAGCGCTGATATTCTTGTGACCGCACACACAAGATGCAACAACAATAATGAACGCCACTCAGCAAGACATTGCCTCCTGTCAACACAAACACAGCTGTGAAACACTGATATACCAAGATTATGAGACCTTACTATTGTTTGTACAGTCCTGCCAACATAAGCACCTGGTGGCAAGTTTGCAAACTTACAATATTCATAGTATTGTAAATCTACCAATCTAGTGGAATAAAGCTCTATGAAGGCAGAGAATGTGTTCTCTCGCCTTTATTGTCAGATGCCCTCTTTGTAGACCTGAGCCTGAAACAGAGCACACACTTACTAGTGTATACTGAGTAAATGAATCAAGTTATGATGATTAACTGAAGTATCAGAGCACTTCACACTTTGGCACAGAACAAGAGAGGCCTGGCTGGGTGTTGACGTCAGTCCATTTACATGCCCCTAGCTGTGCCACCACTTTGCTGATGTCTGGACCCCAGGAATAGTGTCCAGAGGCCACACAATGGTGCCTCTTGATTCAGCCCTTAGGCTTGCATCATTTGTTAGCTCCCATGATTTTTTAACGATTTTTAATCGTTTGCCAAAATTGAAAAATTTGACTTAACATGTGGATTTTTCCTGAAAAATCAGAAGACCTGGCCATAAGGAGACCCTATTCCCACATGACGACAGTGGCCTGGAGCTGAACAACAGTCTGTATGAGAGTCTGCTCCTTAAACAGGACGTTGGCGTTTCCGTGAGGGCCCATCTCCACTAGGTCTACTGCGTGAACGTGCTCAGTCCACCTGCTGCAGGTGGATGAGGGTGGGAGCCCTAGTGGGGATGAATATTTTTAGGAGCTTCTACTGCTGACATTCAGCATAGCTGAATTCAGGATGGAACCCTGATGGTCAACAGAGGTAGCCACTTCTCAGCCAGATATGGTACCATCCAGATGCACCATAATTAAGGTTTTAATCCTTTTTTTTTTTTTGAGTTGGAGTCTCACTCCATCACCCAGACTGGAGTGCAGTGGCTGCTCCAGGCCACTGCAGCCTCGATCTGCTGGCCTCCAGCGATCCTTCCACCTCAGCCTTCCAAGGAGCTGGAACTACAGGCGTGTGCTACCACACCCGGCTAATTTTTGATTTATGGTAAAGATGAGGTCTGGCCAAGTTGCCCAGGCGGGTCTCAAACCCGCGGGCTCAGGTCATCCACTCACCTCAGCCTCCCAGAGCACAGGATTACAGGCTGAGCCACCGAGCCCAGCTTGGTGTTTAATCCTTATAACAACCTTGCAAGCTAGACATCATCACCATCATCACCCATGATGTGCAGAGATAGCAAATTCAAGTCCACACAAACCCCTTGTAGGGAATCACCCCAGCCTTTTAGTGCCCTCTGCAGTCACGGTTTCCTATACCAGGGGCCCACTGACTAGGATTCAGGGTCAAATCTGCTCTCTCTGCCGACCTTTTGAAAATAGCCAGCCGGGCATGGGGGTTCACACCTGTAATCCCAGCCCTCTGGGAGGCTGGGGCAGGAGGAATGCTTGAGCACAGAAGTTCAAGACCAGCCTAGGCAGCATAGTGAGAACTTGTCTCTAGAAAAATAAGCTGGGCATGGTGGTGCATGCCTTTAGTCCCAGCTACTTGGGAGGCTGAGGCAGGAGGATCGCCTAAGCCCAAGAGGTTGAGGCTGCAATGAGCCATGATTATGCCACTGCACTCCAGCCAGGGCAATAGAGTGAAATCTTGACTGGAAGGAAGGGGGAGAGGGAGAGGGGAGAGAGAGAGAGAGAGAGAGAGAGAGAGAGAGAAGGAAATAGCCACATACATTCATCCACATACTGTCTACAGCTTTCTATTTCTTTTTTTTTGAGTTGGAGTCTCACTCGGTCACCCAGACTGGAGTGCAGTGGCCGCTCCTGGCCACCGCAGCCTCGACCTGCTGGGCTCCAGCGATCCTTCCACCTCAGCCTTCCGAGTAGCCGGAACTATAGGTGCGCGCTACCACACCTGGCTGATTTTTGGATTTATTGTAGAGATGAGGTCTTGCTTTCTAAAGACCATACAACAGCTTGCAAAGTCTACAATATTCACTATATTGATGTTTAAAGAAGAAGCTTGCTGGATCCCTGGCCCATTTCTTTGTAACCTTGCATTCTTGAATGGAGACTTAAGATGACCTTTGGCATCTCCTGGCTCTTAGGCAGGATAAAATACAAACCACACCACACTGATCATTATCCAACTGACCGGAAGCATGTTGTCACCAAAAACTTTACCTCGGCATAGTGTGATCATATGGTTAATTTAGTAATTCTATAAAAAATTTAATTTAATTTAAAAACCTAGAAGAGGCCGGGCTCAGTGGCTCAGCCTGTCATCCCAGCACTTTGGGAGGCCAAGGCGAGTGCATTGCCTGGGCCCACGGGTTTGAGACCAGCCCAGGCAACTTGGCAAGATCTCATCTCTAAAATAAACCAAACCTTAGTCGGGTTTGTGGCCTGCACCTGTGGTTCTGGCTACTTGGAAGGCTGAGGCGGAAGGATTTCCAGAGTCCAGCAGGTCAACACTGCGGTGGCTGTGAGTGTGCCACTGCACTCCAGCCTGGGCGACAGAGTGAGACTCTGACTCAAAAACCAAATAAACAAAAAAACAAAAAAACAACAACAACAAAACTTAGATGCAGAATTTACCCCAGGTAACCTTAACTAAACTGGGATACAGAAAAACAGCAACATAAAAACATATACATATATATGTACACACACACACACACACACACACACACACACACACACACACATACATATAGCCATATACCCATATATGTAAAGAGAAAGAGCATGTGTGGGTACATACATTACATGAGTCCGTAGATTAGACCGAATACATCCAAGTAAGCAGAAAAGATTGGCAGAGAAAGACTGTGATCAAACAAATCTTACTAAAGAATGGGATGCCTGTTAGCAGTGTGTGTGTGTGTGTGTGTGTGTGTGTGTGTGTGTGTGTGTGAATCCATTGGCACAGAAGTCGAACAGACAGCAATGAGTTGAGCAAGTCCTGTTGCACTATCTTGCTCAACTCATAGCTATCTTTTTTTTTTTTTTTTTTGAGTCAGAATCTCACTCCGTCGCCCAGACTGTAGTGCAGTGGCCACTCCCAGCCACCACAGCCTCGACCTGCTGGCTCCGGCGATCCTTCTGCCTCAGCCTTCCGAGTAGCTGGAACGACAGGCGCGTGCTACCACGCCGGCTGATTTTTTATTTATCGCAGAGATGAGGTCTCACCAAGTCGCCCAGGCGGGTCTCGAACCCGCGGGCCCAGGCCATCCACTCACCTCGGCCTCCCAAAGGCGCGGGATCATTGCTGTCTTTTAACCTGCTGAACTTGAAGTTAGCTTCAGAATCTGACTTAACACAGTGCCCCTGACAGCCATGCACAATGCGCAGAGCTGACTCACTGGATGAAACCTTTGACATCTTGTTAAGAAAAGGGACTCGTTGGCAATAGAAGACAGGAAGCTTTGGTTCTCATTTCAACCTTATTTTTAGAAACTAAGTCATTGACACTATTTGGAGCTCAGGTTTTTTTTCTGTATTGAGTGGGGCTAATTATATTTTATCACTTGCCAGGGTGGGAGTAAAATGAGCACAGAAGAGTTCATGAGCTTCTGATACATTAAACACGCTGAACGATTGTGATGTATTCTTTGGGGGGCCTAGGAACTAATGAACATAGAAATATGAGAAATAAAACAGCAGAAGCTACAAAGTGGAGGCGATCCTGAAATAAACAAGGAGCTTAGCTGGATGTTTTCCAGAATGAATTCCTTTTGTAGACTTGAACCATAAAAATGTTCTACTTGAAAAAAAAATAGAAATGACTATCCTAGTTCAAGGAAATAATATAGGGAAGGCATTGGAGAAAGGTGATATGCATGCTTTTAGTCATCTTAGAGTTTATTCAACGAGTATTTATGGAATACCTACACTGGGGAGACACACAGTGTTGGCTGCTTTGAAAAAACAATGGTGTATGAATAGGAGTTGATTGTCTCCTCAAATCTTTTTTTAAATAAAGAGGTATGAGGTATGATGGTGTCAGTTCGGAATTGCATTCAGCTGCTGACTGCCAATTGTAATGCAGTGGATTAAACAGAGAAGGGCTTATTTTTCTCATGCAATTAAAAGTCTGAGTCAACAATTGTTGATGTTAGTTCGGCAATTGGTGTAGAATGTCAGGGCCAACGACCTGTCTGGGCCTTTCTCTCAAGGCTTCAAAGTAGCTGCCAGAGCTCCAACCCACACATTCAACTCTCGGGGAAAAAAGAAAAAGTAAGAAAAAAAGAAGCTCTACCTAGTGCCTTCTACTTACTTTTTAATGGATTCCTGTATGCAAGGAAAACCAGAAAAGGTGGCATTTTTGTTTTTAGCTGGACTCATTGTCACCCAACAGCATTCACCATGGAGGAGGAAGGAGAGAAGGAATGAATCTTCGGTGTAATTAGCAGTCCCTCCCACTAGTACAAAGTAAACAAAACGTAATCATTGTTCTAGAAAACCCATCTTCCCTTCAAAAAGTTTCACTCTAATAGAAGAAACAAGATAAGTACACAACTTAAAGTAAGTCAGAATAGAAAGCAATTTATCGTCTAGGTAAGCTATGAACCATCCTAAGGATACATCCAAATAAGACCGAATGCATCCAAATAAGCAGAAAAGATGGGCAGAGAAAGATTGTGATCAAGCAAATCCTACTAAAGAATGGGGCGCCTTTTAGCAGTGTGTGTGTGTGTGTCTGTGTGTGTGTGTGTGTGTGTGTGTGTGTGTGTGTGTGTGTGTGAATTCATTTTGGCATAAATGTGAAATAGCAAATACAAGGTATATGGTTTGCCACAGGCAAGATACCCACAAGATATCTCTGTGCTTTTTGTTATGTAGAGGACAAGAGTGAATTTTGATCTCCTTGTTCCTGATGTTTTTATGTCCAAATGTCCTACGACAGACAGACATGTGCTGAGGTAGAGAGATGGCATCGTGAAGAGAGGTCTCCACTCTACTTCATTGTGTCATAACTGCGACTTTCAAAAGAACGTCAGGGCAATAAGCATTTAGAACATGAACCCATACGAACCCAGTTTTGGGGAAAAAAAAAAAAAGGTGAAAGAACCGAATGCCTAAACTGGGCCCTGAGCTCAACCATGATGATAATTCTCTGCACCCGAAATATATAGAATCATAGAATGTTATGTGGGCTGTGAAAAGCAGTGACAATCTGGGCTGTCATTTATGCTTCCTAGTCCAACTCATTTTCCATTTTCTAAAGAAAGCCATTAGTGGAAGAACGCCAGAAAATGATTAACAGCACAATAAGGTGGGGATCTGGCACCGTGTGTACCTGGGTTCAACAGATCCCAGGATCTGGGCACCCGCATCTTCCCCAGCCGCCCCGGACATCTGGCTTAACCGGCCCCCTTTAGATAACAACTTTTCATAATACAGTCTAACCTGTCAAAAGTGCTCATTTCCATCCACTTACACAATAAAAAAATCGTGTAAGGTTCTCCTGGGCCTACTGGTGCTTTAAAAATACAAGAGGAACAGTAAGAACAAGGTTGGGGGCAGAAGGGGTCTGAGAATTCTTTTCTGCAGTCTCTTGGCTTTCCCAGATGGCATGGGTAATTATACAAATGGCCAAGGAGAACGCCCCTTGTGTGGAGATGTAACCCACATAGCCATCTTCTAAGGAAACATTCAGACACATGAGTCATTTCTGTTTCTTTTCATGGTGAGGTTATCTTTATCCTTCGATTTTTTGGTTCGCTTTTGGCGTGATAGTGCTCTTACCCTATCCAGTCACCGAACATTTTCTTCCTGGTTATTATATAAAGAGCGTCAGACCATTTCCTTATCATAAATATCTGTGTCTTGGACTTCACATTTATGGCAAAAAGCTGACTTCACAAAACTGACTTGATTCACCACAAACCCAATTAGAAGGGAATTTTCCAGAGATTTCCTTGCATGGAGGACACACTGAAGTGCCTCAGAGAAAAGTGCCTTTTATTTTAAGGAATCCCCAAGGCATCCAGAGAGAGATCCGTGAGGCTGCCCTGCCTATTTTATTGTTTAAAACGCATTTTTGAAACCAAAAATGTTAAAGCACATGTCAAGTTTGCGTCCAGCTTTTTGTTGGTGTTTCACACACTTGGAATGATCCCTGTAAAATAGTTCAGCATTGCAGACCATTTTCTTACGGTAAATATCTGTACAGATCTCAAAGCTCACATTTCTGGATCGGTAAAGTCATCCTCTTTCCTGACAGCTCTTTCTTCTTGGTGGGTGAGGCAGAGGCCACACTGGCTGACAGACTATTGCAGGTAACTGGGGTGGTGAGTCAGATGGAGAGTCTTCAGTTCCTGCCAACCCAGCACCAGAACCTTGTCCTTCCTGGAATGTTATCCCATAATTCTATGCTTCCTGTCTGCTTAAGCTGTCATATTGTAGACATGCTGTATTTTCATCCTTGTTCTGAAGTCAACCAATAGAGAAAGGCAGTTTTGACTGAACCTATCTCTAGGAAACATTTATCAGTGGCTAGCCACTACACGGCAGTGGTTAAGAGCCAAGCTAGCTACTGGCTTGTGCTATTTGAATATCCACTTCTTCGTCTACTACACCAGCGCTAATAATAAAAACGACCTCAGGATTATTGTGAGGGTTAAATGAGTCGGTTCCCAGAGAGACACTAACAATATGACTGACACGTCAAAGGCACCATAAATATTTGCTATCTGTATTTTTAAAAATTTTAGGGGCCGAGCATTGCATAGTTCTGGGGATAAAAATATATCCCCAGATATAAAATAAGAACAGACTGAGAAATGGTCACAGGTAGGAGAAAACCAAGGAGCCACGATGATAAAAAACGTGCTGTGGTGTCTTTCTTTGGATTCTGGAACAGGGAAAGAACTTGAGCAAAAAGATAAGGGAAATCCAAACCAAGTTTGGTATTTAGTTAAAAGCAATGTGCCAATGTTGGTTACTTAGTCTTGACAAAGTCATGTAAAATGTCAACCTAATTAGGGAAACTGGGTGAAGGGTATACTGGCACTCTCTGTATTATGTTTGCAATTTTGCATTTTTTTATAAATCTAAAATTATTTCAAAATAAAAAGATAAAATGTTGTTTAAAAAATAATACACACACACAGAGAGAGAGAGAGAGAAATTCCTAATCTCAAAAAAGTTTTTTAACCTAATGGGATGCAAACAAGAAAATAAAGGCCTAGGCAACAGAGCAAGACCTCATCTCTGCAAGAAAAAAAATAAAAAAAATTAGCTGGTTATGGTGGCATGCACCTATAGTCCCAGCTATTCGGGAAACTGAGGTGGAAAGATCACCTGAGCCCAGGAGGTCGAGGCTGCAGTGAGCAGTGAGTGTGCCACTGCACTCCATCCTGGGCAGCAAGATGGAAGTATGCCTTTTTAAAACATAGATGCCTTAAGTGTTCTATCAAAAGGCTTAATAGAGACCCCTGTAAGACCCCAACTCAAAAAAAAAAAAAAGAAGCACCCCCAAGAAACAATATTCTGTGTGCTCTGTGTGCTATATTAAAACTACACAAGCAGGAGAGATGGACCTTAGCTCAGTTTGGAGATAGTTACTATCTGCAAAGTGAGGTTCAAGAAGTCTTCACCAAGCAGAGAAAAAGCATGCCAGGCAGAGGAAACGCTTTCAAAGGCTTGCCGGCCAGCCTTGCTTGGGCTTTCTCACACTTTCCAAGTATGAGAACATTTGCAATATTCAAATAGCGGCAAGAATTTGGTGTAACAGGGGTGTCTGGTGCATAAAAAGGAGTAGCCGGATCTGGAACTGGAGAGAAAGCGAAGGAAGTTGAGATCATAACTGATGTCTTTTCGAAGAACTGTTTTATTGATGTGTAACTGACTTACAGCAGACCACGCATATTTATATTTAAGCTATACAATGCAATAAGTTTTCATATATGTGCACTTCCGAGAAACCATCACCACAAATAAGAGAACTAATATATCCATCACCCCAAAAGGTGTCTCAGACCTCTGCCTCCCCAAATTCCTCTTGCCATCCCAGGGAACCACTGATCTGCTTTCAGTCACTATTGGTGATATTGTGTTTTCTAGCATTTTATTTAGATGTCATCATACAACATGATAGGATGACTTGTGTCTCTCCAAATTTCGTATGTTGAAGTCCTAATCCCCAGGACCTCATAATGGGACTATATTACAAGATAGGGTCTTTAAAGAGGTAATTAAGGTAAAATGAGGTTATCAGCATGGGCCCTTATCCAATAAAACGTGTCCTTATAAGAAGAAGAAATCTGGACACAGACAGGGATAGAGAGAAAACTATATGAAGACACAAAGAGAAGACGGCTGTTGACAAGCCAAGAAGAACAGTCTCAGAAGAAACCACTACCGCCAACTTCTTTTTTTTTTTTTGAGTCGGAGTCTCACTCTGTCGCCCAGACTGGAGGGCAGTGGCTGCTCCCAGCCACCGCAGCCTCGACATGCTGGGCTCCAGCGATCCTTCCACCTCAGCCTTCCGAGTAGCTGGAACTACGGGCGCGCTACCACGCCCGGCTAATTTTTTGATATATTGTAGAGATGAGGTCTCACCAAGTTGCCCATGCAGGTCTCAAACCCATGGGCTCAGGCAATCCACTCACCTCAGCCTCCCAAGATGCGGGATTAGCAGGCTGAGCCACTGAGCCCAGCACTGCCAATTTCTTAATCTTGGACTTCTAGTCCCCAGAATTGTGACAAAATCAACTTCTGTTATTTAAGGAACCTACTTTATGGCACTCTTGCCGTGGCAATCCAAGCATGCAGTATAGATTCTTTTTTGTCTGTTTTTTTTCCATTCAGTATAACACTGTCATTATGTGTAGCCAGGTTTTATTCTTTTTTATTGCTAGTGTTCCATTGGATGAATATATCTCATTGTATTTATCCATTCTCTGTTAAAAAAATATTAAGATTTTTCCAGTTTCTAATTATTATGAATAAATTTACTATGAACTTTTGGGTACAAGTCTTTTTCTGGGTAAAAGTTTTCACTTATTTTAGGTAATACCTAGAAGTGGCATGGCTGGGCCGATGGTAAATACATGTTTAACTTTACAAGAGACCACCAAACTCTTCTTGAAAATGACTGTATTGTCTTACATGCATATCAGCAGTGTGTGAGAGCTCTGTTTCCTCCCCATCCTCGCCAACACTCAATATGGCGGATCTTAAATTGTAGCCATTTTCGTCGTTCTAGGAGTATCTCTTTGTGGTTTTAAGTCACCATGACTGATCACGTTGAATCTCTTTTCATGTGCTTGTTGACTATCTGTATGTCTTCTTTGGTGGTATCTGTTTAAATATTTCACGAAGGACTTTTTCGATTGTGCTAAAGAGAGAATTTTATTCGTGTGCTGTAGAAAACCACAGATACATTTTGAACAGTGGAGTGATGTGATAAGATGTCAGATCTAGAAAGATGGGCTTCATGGCAGTGAGGTGGGAAGGGGAAAAGGAGTTGAGAGGCTAGCACAATTTGGAGATGAGGAATAATGAGAGCCAGGAGATAGCAGAGATGTCAGAGATGTCTGCCATCGGAGTAGAGGACCCGTTAAAAGATGTTTTCACGGGAGATGGAGTCAAGATTTGGTGACTAATTGACTCACTAGTTGGTGGGGAGGGAAGGAGAAGGAGCATTTAGGATGTCTCTGTGGTTTGTGACTTGGATGATAACTAATAGTCTGAAGGGAGTGGGTCGTCTACAGTGAATTTGGGCCAGGAGGAGTTAAACACATTGTCAGTGCTGATCCCCAGATTTTGGTTGAGTCAAAACAGGGGCGTGGGAAGAGAGAAGCCAAAACCAACGAGTTTCTTGCCATTGATGAAATAAAGACTTCCATGGCCTTCTTTTTAGCAGTCTTTTTAGCAGTCTGTGATCCACCTTCTTCTTACCACCTGCTAATTTCATACATCACGCCCTTCCTACTGTCTCAACTGAGCTGAGGGCACTTCTTTCGAGTACAGGCTTCTCTTCTTCCAGTTAATGCTTTATTTTAAAATCATTGGCTCCACACATTAAGCGATGAGCTTCCCCAAGTCAAGGACCAGGTGTTATTCCCCTACTCCCAATGTCTGCCAATGCACCCAGCAATGGGGCAGGTAGGTGCTCATACAGTATGCAAATAAACTGATACAATAGACATGTGATGAGGGACAAACCTTCTGTCATAATTCATACTCTGTGGCCAGCGGAGGTCACACCACGTTTCCAGGTGCCCATTGTTTGGAGGCAATTGTGCAGAAATGGTAGAAAGTTGGAGAGATTATAAACTGCTTTAGCTTTCCTCCAAGTGGGTCCCCTGGCTTTGCTTCATCCTTAAGAGAAAATCAGAGGCTCATTCTCCATCTATAGACCTGAGTCACAGTCCTCCTCTGTCTCGTCCTGCACTGGGGGTTTTCCCCACGGCCTGTAGCCAGCCGGGGCGGACAGGAGAGAGTCTGGTACTCCCCCCAAGCCTCCTCCTACCTGTCACAGAGTTCTCGGTCTTAGAGCAGCTCATCAGAGGCAGCGAGGAGACACGATGGGCTCTGGCTGGCTTCTGCAGTATCTCCTCAGGCTGACATTGGGTCACAGGCACCATCCTGTTCTCGGGGAGGTGATCTTTTTGTTGGAGAGCTCCCTGGTGTCTGTTGTTATGTTCGAGCCTGACTTTTGTTCCAGACTTGTGGGCTGAGGAGGCAAGACCGCACCAAGCGATAATACAGGAACAGAATGCTTGAAACATGTTCCCATCATTTCCTTCCCCTACTTCACAGAGCTTGCAGAAAATTCCCTCTTCAGATTTCTTCCTCTTATATTCTCATCCATCTATGAAAGCTTGGGAGTTTGGCCTTGCTTTTGGCGGTGTAGTCTGTAGGGAAGTGTCAACCAAGTGGCCACGGCTGCATAAATACTCGCCCTTCTTCATCGGCCCTCCCACCCTATTTCCTTCTAGCCTTTCCATCTGGACTTCCATCTCATGATTTAAAACATATATTCTATTTTTCTCAGCATGTCACTTTTTTCCCCCCATAGACACATCATAGATGAACGGCGTGCTTACTGGCATCAGTAGGCATTTTTCTGTTAGGAACACACATCTCTGTTTTTCTGGGAAAAGGAGGTCAAAAATTTAGCCGCTAAATAACATGGATGAGTGGGTGCATCACTTCCAGTAATTACGGCACCACAGCCCCTGCCCCCTAATTAAGCCAGCAACTAAGACTTTATTTGGAGCCCGAATTTCTTTCCTTTATCGTGTTGTAAAAAAAAAAAAAGTCTTCCGACAGCTCCTTTTGAACTAAAAACTATTATGCTTTCATCTGAAGCCAAAGAAAGATTTATTTTGGAAAGTTGGAATCAAATTTTCTGAGTAACTCATGAAAGAAAAGGTCATGAAAATGCAATATTTCTAAATTTGGTTTTTAAAAAAGTTTCTCAGCTTTTGGAATCCCCACCATTCAAAAATCACTTAAAAGAAAAATCCTGAACTCTTTACGCCACAGAATTCCCATGACAAAATAGTCATAAGCTGAATTTGAGAGAATGATGTTTGAAATATTACAGTGCATAAATGGTGACATACTGGCTAATTCATAATAGTAGTTAATTGGTCATCTGTGCATATTATTGTCTAGGGATACGGATAATACAAATAGTGGGTAATTCCACAGTGGTATTTAGATGCATGAATGGAGAGTCTTACGTTCTGGATTTGTGTAATTCTTCCAATGAATATGCAGCCACATTATAAAGTTCAACTCCATGATGTATTTTATTGTTTCCCAAATTTCCTATACTTAGAACAAATTAATAAATCTTATGTAAAAGTTTATTCAGGAACCAATCATGCTGCCCATTGAAGCTGGACTGGATTTTTAAAATGTGATATATATACACGATGGAATGAATATTATGCAACCATAAAGAAGGACAAACATATGGACTTCGCAGCAACTTGGATGGATTTAGAGTCGATCATACTCAGTGATCTATCACCAAGACAAAGAACAGAGTATCATAAGTTCTCACTCATAAGCAGGCCTTAAGCAATTATCATAATACTATGAGAAAAGGATTGACTTTTGAGGGAAACTGCCAGGGGAGGGAGGGGCACACCTCATCGACAAGGGTACCTGCATAATGAACTTTTGTATACCTAACCCTGAATTGAACCACATATCTTTAAAATAAAAATTAGGCAGGGCTCAGTGACTCGGCCTGTCAATTCAGCACTTTGGGAGAGTAGACTGCCTGAGCCCACAGGTTCAAGACCAGCTCAGGCAACTTGGCAAGACCTCATCTCTACAATAAATCAAAAAAATTAGCTGAGCGTGGTAGCGCGCACCTGTAGTTCCAGCTCCTTGGAAGGCTGAGGTGGAAGGATTGCCGGAGCCCAGCAGGTCGAGGCTGCGGTGGCCGTGGGTATGCCATGGCACTCCAGCCTAGGTGATGAAGTGAGGCTCTGACTCAAAAAAACAAAAATTAAAAATTAAATTTTAAAAAAATTAAAAATTAAAAAATAAGTAAACTAGAAAAGGGTAAAAAACAAACCAAAAAGTTCATTCACGCCATGTCTTTAGTGTCCCCTTTCTCTACTCAAGCTTCCCGACTCTCAACTATTCCAATGAGTGATGGAAATGAGCAGAAGATACAAATGATGAACCAAACATGTGCTTTAGTAATCTAGCTGTACTGATAATTTCACATTCCCTAGGGTTGTAGGAAGTAATTAAGTGCTTTTGCTTAAAAGACCACCTGGGAGTTTCATGGGGTCCAGGAGTCAGTTGTGAATAGAGCCATCAAATGGCATTCTTGGATCGTTTGATACTATCAAAAAGAACATAAAATACGAATCGCTGAAGGTTACTCACTGAGAAAAATCTACTTATGAAAAATCAAGGCTAGGTTTGCTCTGTTCGGTAACTGTGTACATCTTAATGTCCTAGTAGTGTGAGCTTGACTTTGAGGGCTGTCTCAGACCCTCGACCAGGGTATAGCCCAGGTAAAAACCTCAGCCAGGACTGCTCTCTCCACATGCTGAAGTCAAGGAGTGCAGCCCAGAGGCTGAAGAGGAAGTGATTGGTCTCAGTTCCAGCTCGCCGACACCTTGCAGAAATACAAACCCAGTGCTGCCAGATTTCTTTCTTCAAGAAAACTGAAAATCTGGATTGTTAGGTGGATGTTCCTAATTTTTAAATGTTGGTAGCCACTCAGAATTTTTTTTGAATCATGGATAGACCCAACAAAACACAAGTGGGTACCAGATGTGGTTCCAAGGCCAACCATTTGCAATGTCCGATTTATAAATTTCTCGTAACTAAATATAGCCAGTGTTCCCAAACACATCAAATGTGACTTTAAATGTGTTTTTACAAGACTTTACTTTTTTTCGTATCAACCAAAAATTGCACTGCATTCTCAAGTATAATAAGAAGTTTTTCATTTGTGGCTTTTAATCCTCTGCTCTTGGTGACATTTTCTTAGCGGTTTGGAAGGGTTTTTTTTGTTTTGTTTTGTTTTTCTGTTTTACAATACTTCCTCCACTTCTAACAAAAATATGTATTTTTTTCACTCCTTGTTTTACCTGGCTTTAAGTGGGGAAAAAGAGTCCTCTTCAGTTAGTCCCTGAACAATCACCAGCACCCTCATTGATGTCGGTAGAATCACAAAAGAAAAAAAAAGGAGTTAAATTAATTTTCTTTTGATGTTGAGTTTTTCCACGGAAAGAATAGTGAATCTTCTGAACAGTGGTTAACCTCGTTTAAAAGATACAGAAAGAATGCTGTTGTTGGTTCAACACCGGGTGCTTTGGTGAAGCGATAAGATTTTTAAAAAGCAAAGCTTTCACCAGGTGTATGACACCATTTTACATAGCCATTTGGGTTTAAATGGAATGAAACTGGGGGAGAGAATGCATTTTGCATTTGTGATTCAGTTAAATAGCTGCAACACATGAAGTGGTCTGCTGGTAGTTCCCCATATGTTCCTTCAGTCATTTTAACATTTCTACACAACCACTAAAAATGATCACTTCTATGGGATTTAACCTCTTATTCTTAAATCTAATCGTGAAGCATTTTTTTTTTCTTTTGGATCTATAATTACTATTATCCCTATAATCACAAATAACACCCTGAAAATTATTCATTAACTGTTTGTTGTCATCAAATAATACTCACGGTGCACCTGGGGACATATCATTCTTCCATGACAGTGACCAAAATCTTAATACTATGCAAATTCTCATTTGAGAAGGGAAAAGGCAACTTCCCCTTTCTGGGATACACACTGAACTCTCAACGGATGGTGTGGCTCCTTATATCATTAAGCCGTGAGGGTAAAATTAATACATGTGATTTCTAAAGGAAATCACTTTTAACTTTTATTTCAATTACTTGTGGCTTGTATTCAAAATTTAACTATTGATGTCTTAGGCAAGCTTCCAAATTATTACCTGAACATCATAATTTTTAATTGTTCTACTTATAATATTACACACAGTCTCATAAATGCTCATATCAGGTTCTTGAACCTGCCATCTCAGAATCCGTGAAAACAACTCCGTCGGGTCATCTCAGCAAGGATACATTATATAGCTAATATTTGGACTCCATGCTTCAAGAGTGGATCCAACTGGAAAGACAGCATATACACCTCTGGTTTCCCCAGTCACTAGATTCAACAACACCGTGGACTCAGGTTTGAATCTTCTCTTCCTTTCTTCCTATATTCCAGAAGTGGCCAAATCAACTAACTCTATTTCCACAGTATGTGCTACATCTCTTACCCTTTGGCATTGATGTTTCCACTAGTTCAAAATCCCAGTTACCATGTGAGGACGGAACCCTCCTGACATGTCTGGATACACAGGCCCAAAGCCTGATTCCAACCTTCAGTCATGACTAAGTGATGAGTAATACAGACACTCTCAAGCGATGCAGAGAACCCTAGGGACCCTAGAATGAGTCAGTCTTCAGGGATGTCTGGTTGAGAAATCTCGTGTTTCCTGGGACCTGTCCTACGTTGCCTTATCCCCTAAGAGGAGCCACATGGACCAAGACCTTTCTCCAGGGTGAAACGGGAGTCATTTCCATCTGAAATCACTGGGGGAATAGGAAGGGTATGTTAAGTAACTTGAAGGGAACACCAAAGGCAGAGAGCTTTTGCCCTGCTTTTAAAGCTTTCAGATCTACCTATAGCTGTTGGCCTAGCATGGTTGGAGCCCAGAAGTTCCTGGAGCTTTCCCAGGGGAGTGAAAAGCTTAGTGGGAAAGAGTGGAATGCCCAGAGATCAGCAATGATGAGATGGAGAGAGACCTGACTGGGGATGACCACCCAACTAGAGGCCAGAGGGAAGGAATGACAAGGACCCAATGGCTTTATAACACCAGCAAGAACCAAGAGAAGACCACGTAATAAGGAAAGACCACGTAATAAACCTAGGCCTACTGAAATCCACTAAACCAGAGTCCAATCAACTATCAGTCCCATCCACCACAGAAGCCAGGAGAGAGACAAACAGATATCACCCCAAAGACCAGATGAGCTGGACAACTCTGACCTCCTTCCCTAGCAGGAGGCTGAGGGAGTCATACGGTTCCCCCAGAAGACTCCACCGTCACTTTGAAGAGGGGCTGAGGACAAGGTAGAAATAACATTAATGAGAGACGATACTTTCTTTATAACTTACAATGCCAGCTCTCATTCAAGGTACTTACGTTGTCATCTCCCAACAACCTTTGAGGAATTTCATTAAATTATACATTATTATCCTTATTTCATACATGTAGAAACTGGGACACAGAAAGAGTGACTAGTTTGCCTAAGATCACACAGCTAAGTGGCAGAACTGGGACTCAAAACAGGCCGTCTGACTCTAAAGCCCTAGATTTTGTAAGTTTCCATGTGTCGTAGGCCTTCTGCTATGATGTCTTTCTTCAAAGAATAAGAAATTTCTGACACGTGGCAACTTACAAAATAGCACAGGAAATAAAGCATTAGTATGCTAGGGACCAGGAAGGAGAGAAACCCTGCCCTTTCCCAGTGGATCTGTCACCCTTTTGCAGAGAAGTGGGTAGGGAGAGAGAGATAGTTCACGATCGTTAGCAATCTATCGAACCCTTTCCACTTGCCAGGCATCCATTGTTCCAAGCACTTTAGAGGTATGAATTCCTTTATTCCTCAGCATAACCCCGCCATGTAGACCAGTGCTCTCCAATAGAACTTTATGATGAGAAAGTTCTAGTTTGCATTTTCCAATACAGCTTGCCACATGTGACTGTTGAGTACTCTCAATGTAGCTGGTGCTACTTAGGAACCTAATTATTACCCTTATTTAATTTTAATTACTTTAAATTTAAATGTAAATAGCCAGATGTGGCTTGTGACTACCGAATTGGATGGCGCAGAGGTAGATCTTTTTGCTGCTGTTTCAGCTTACACACGAGGAAACTGTGCCACAGAGAAGCTCTACACCTTGTCCAAGGTCACAGAGATACTCAGTGGCAAAGTGGTTTAAACCCAGACAATCTGGCTCTGGAGCACATACGTTTAACTCTAACATCTCCATGAAAGACGCCAAAAACAACCTCCCCAGAACACAGAGCATTACCTACGGTACTATTTAAATCATGAAAATGAACATTTAGTTTCTTCTTCCCTTCACAGTTGGGAATGAATGGGAAAAGCCAGATCTGTAAGTGACGAGATAAAGACACGACATTTTCTCGTTAGAATTTCTGAACTGCACTGTCTGCTCTTCGGGCAATACGAGGTGTTTAAATAGTATGGTTGAAGCAGTCCCATTTGGCCTGGTTGCTCTTGCACGCCCTGGATCCAGAGGGCTGCCAAACTATTTTTACCCTGAAAGGTCTGAACCAGGAAGGGCACTGCTCCGTGCACAGGGCAGCCAAGCCTTTCTAATCAAGGCTGCCAGGGATGGCAGCTCACAGGTGCGAGGACCCTGGGGTCAAGCTGAAGAGATGAGAGTGGGGGTCGTTGCCAGAAGTAACGCCTGAGTAATCAGAGTACCAGGGAACTGAAAATTAGAGCTAGAAGCCCAGAGAGAGATGCAAATCTGGGTAGACAAATTGGAAGAATTTTCTTAAACCAGGGACATATCTCAAAATTGGCAGGATACGCAAAACAGATACCCTCACCACAAAATTAAAGCCTGCCTAACCCCCACTGACATCTTGAATGATCTTAAGCAAAAGTTTTCATCTCTATGGTTTAATGTCATCTGTGACCCTCACAATAATATCTGTCTCCTCATTCTAAAGTCAATGATTTGTTTGTGAAGCGCTCTTGAATTACCCATGATGGAAAAAGTACTGAAATACAGCAAGATGTTTATTAAGATTAAGTACTTTTGCTTGTAGTTTCTAGATGCCTTAACTCTGCATTTGACCAGTTGTACTCTGAATTCAGGTTCTTTGAGTCTCACTCTGGGTTCAAGAAAATGAAGATGAGAAGTCAGTTTCTATGGGTCCCATGTTGAAGAATGGTTTTCAGCGGAGATCAAATCAGGAATCTTTATTTGAGGAAACAGTTGGACATGAAATAGAACTACTTTCTCTTTGGAATAAAAAATTATATAAAATTTAGAAAAGGATAAGGACACCCTAGTAACCAAGGACTTTTTAACTGCCGGTCTCATCAAAGCAAAAGCAAATCAACCCTTTAAAGTACCCCTAAAGAACTGCCTAGCGGGTTAAAGATTTAATAGGAAGAACAAAAACCTGGGGGAAATTGTTTGCCAAGGGAGAGAATTTTGCGATTTAAAATGTGTGTGTGTGCGGGTGCAGGCGACATTTGTCAAATTTCACAGATTGTTTCCGTTTTGCCAGGCAGCATTTACAAAGCCAAACCTTGGAGCTCTGCACAGCACCTAGGCCAAAAGCAATCAACAGCCCGAGCCCACACAACAGCACACCAGAAAATATGCCAGCTTCCCTCACATCACGAAGTCAAAGAAACGACACCCGCAATGCTGAATTGTGCAACTCCTAGAACATGAGAGAGAAACAAAACTGAGAGAAGAAAATCATTTAAAGGGCAAGTTATAACTGACAATTATACATGATGGAGAGGCAAGCTTTAATTTCTTTTAACATAAAATATAGGCAAACATGTTTTTGGAACTTGTATCGATAGACTCATCAGACACCTTAAGAAAGTCAAGATTTACTATGGTATCCTGTCTTCCTCGGCTTGTAGGAACACTGACATGAGCCTGGTCATATATGTCCTGAGGAATGTCTTAGAACAGCGGTCGGCAAACATTTTCTACAACATGCCAGATTACAAAATATGTTAGACTTTGTGAGCCATGCAGTCTCTGTTGCAACTACTCAACTCTACTGTTGTCTGACATGTACATGAATGAGAATTGCTGTGCCAATAAAACTTTATTTACAAAAACAAGTAGTGCACCTTAGTTTGTCAACCTCTATTCTAGAAAATCTGACAAGGGGAAGAATATATACCTAGAGACAAAAATAAGATTTACTAATATTGGGGGGAAAACATAATTATTTCAAACTGTATTTCATTCTAATCTAGTCTATATTTCTCTCATCTGATTCTACCTACTTTTTAGTATAAGAAGCAGAGTATAGAGTAGATAAGATTATAAATTCTCTTGAAAATTTCTGCTGCTTTTGCTTCACTACGCAGCTTAAATGTTTCCTTTGCAAAGGAGTCTGCCCTGTGCAAATGTAGTCATTCTCTTCCCCATTTTCCCACAGACATTCATTTATAGATCAGTGTTACCCTCTCTGCATTTCTGCAGTCTAACATTGTGCCTAAAGTATGGTAGCTCGACAATGAAATAAGTGGCTGCACACCTGTTTCATTATTTCACTCAAGAAAAACCCAAATTGGAATTCTAAAATATAGTGGAGAAATAGCTTCAAAGTTTAGCAGTAAAAAGATCTGGGTTCTCTGTTGCTATTCCCAATAACTCAATAAAGCCATTTACAGACCATCAAGAACTCAGAATAAAAGCTTATTCAAGAATGTGTAGAGGCCAGGTGTGGTGGCTCAATGCCTATAATCCCAGCACTTTGGGAGACCAAGTTGGGAGGATCACTTGAGCCCAGGAGTTTGAGGCTAGTCTGGACAATATAGTGAGACCTTGTCTCTACAAAAAAATCAAAAATTAGTCAGACATGGTGGCATACATCTGTCGACCCAGCTACTCAGGAGGCTGAGGTGGAAGGATCACCTGAGCCCAGGAAGTCAAGGCTGCAGTGAGCCATGAGCGTGCCACTGTGCTCCAGACTGGGCAACAGAGTAAGACTCCAACTTGATAAACAAGGAAATAAAAAGAGTGTGTACTGGGAAAATTAAAAAGGACCCAAGGAGGAAGAAAGGCGTGAGAATGAAGAAACAATGGTACAGAAAACTTACCATTAAATCAAAATAATAATTTATAAAGGTGCTTTTAAGCTTAGTTCAATTATTAAGAAGTGATTCCTTAGAAAATAGAGGGAAGAGGTTTTAAAAATTCAATACAAGGTTGAAATAAAATTTCTGGCTCTGTCACCACATAGGGGGTGGTAGAGAAAAAAAGAAGGAAGAGGCAAAGCTTCATTTCTTGTCTTGTTTAAAAAAGAATTGAAAGATACTGACGAATGCTAGAAATTGATAGAAAAGGGCAGGTTTAAATATGTTACTAAAAATAAGGATAAGCTCTAGACGAGTAGTAGCAGTATTTGTACTCTTCAAACCAGTAAATGAAAAAACAACAATCAAGAAAATACGATCACACCACAACAGGCTAAAAACTAATTTACGTAAAAATAGGAAACCAAACAGGAATGTCAGAATGAAACCAAATGTTTCCATTTTCCCAGCAAGTGGCAAAGATAAATCTCTCAGTTTCAAGACAGAGAATTTCAGATTAGGTTTTTCTTTAAGTAAAATCCAGGTATGTCTGTTTCCACGAGATGCGTCTAGAAAAAAAAGGTCAAATATAAAGGGATGGACAAAGATCTAACAGACAAATGCTAATAATAGAAATCAGGGATGGCAACATTATAGTTAGGGCAAGAAGAATGAAATAAGACAAAGACAGTATAAAGAAGATATAAACTCAGCGCATTTAACATTCAACTATTAAACTACATTTTTAAGAAGCTGTTGAAAATTCAAAAAGCAATAGATGATATCATATTAATATCAAGATGAAAAACATTAATACTCCCGTCTCAGAGATCTAAAGAAAAATTACAACCCCAAAATGAGAATTTGAATAGCACAATTAGCATGCCTGATTTAATAAATATATGGAGGACTTTGTAACAAAAGAAGCAGAATAAATATTATTTTCAAATACCAATAGAGCTTTTACAAAACTGATGAAATATTAGACCAGAAAAATATTCTCAAAAGATTGTTTTAATCGTAGAAATCATGCAAACCATATTCCACAGCTATAATGCAATAAAACCAAACATTAACATCAGAAAATAGCCAAGTTAAAGTTTATCCACTGGAAATATTAAGAATCTCCTAAATTAGTCTTGGATTAAAAAGAAATGTATAATCGACATTACAGACTATTTATAAAGTAATGATACTGAGAACACTACATATCAATATTTGGGGCATTTGGGATTTCACAGAAAGCAAAAAAGGACTGAACATAAGTGAACTAAGTTCGTATTCCGGAGGCTGGATAAAAACAAATGAGCCTCCCAACCAAAAAAATAATAACAACATCAGATGTGAGTAAAAAAAATAGATATAAAGATTTAAAATAGAAAAGAAAATCATTAGTTTACTTGGTTGATGAAAACAAAAGTTTATTTGTTAAACAGAGATTAACCTGTAGCACATAAAATCAAGAAAATATGAAGGTAGAAGTAACATTAGAAATGAAGACAGAGGTTTGGGTATAGTTATATTTTAAGATTTTAAGAAAACATTGCATAGGGTTATGCAAATATACTTGAAAGTGTTTATTAAACGGGTGCTTTTCTAAGACAATGCATGTGCTCAAAATGCAGTTAAGAAAGGGTAAAAAAAAAAAAAAGAATTAGATCAATAACCATAAAAGGCATTGAAAATGCAGTCAAAGATCAGTTCCCTTCTCATTCTGAATTTTACTGATCATTCAAAAACAGATAACATATTATTTAAGATACTTCACAGCAAAAGTTAATAAATGAAGGATTCTAACCCAGTAGCAATATCAGACAGAGCACAGTAAAAAAAGCTAAGCATCAGTCCAACTCACGAATATAAATGTAAAAAGTCCGAACTAGCATACCACTAGATGGAATCTAGTAAGGCATTAAAACACAAAACAATGTGACCAAGGAAGGTTTATACCAGGACCAGGAGGCTGGTTCTAAATTAAGAAAATGAAAGTGCCATTTAGTAAATGAATCCATTAAAGATAAAAATAATGATGATCACATCTATGCTGATACATTACATAATAAAGTTCAGTATTTTTTTCTAACGTAGGAATAAAAGGCTTTCTTATTGGAGGAAGGCTCTCAATCAGAAACTTAGAGCCACCATCACACTTGCTGGTGAACATGAGACATATTCCTACTCAAGAAAAAGACAGTAATGCCTAGATGACGACCCCTCTGGAACAGCATTCACTAGGCAACAGCCAAGATGGTGAGACACAAGCAATGCATGAGATCGAGACACTGTAATTTAAAAGGCAGCAATTTCATTATTTGTGGACAATACAATCATCTAACATACCTAAAAAAATTCAAGAGAAAAAAATGATCATCCAAATGATGAATGCTAAAACTAACTAAATGAACATGTTTAAAAGTTTAGAAAAAGGGAGAGAGAAGCCATGGAACAGTATTAAAACAAGTAAGGAAGTTCAATAAAATTATCAGCTAAAACACCAACATTCAGAAACAATATTTTCTCAACTCCAAAAATAATTAATAAGAAATTGTGATGAGGCCGGGTGCGGTGGCTCAAGCCTGTCATCCCAGTACTTTGGGAGGCTGAGGTGAGAGGATTGCCTGAACCCACAGGTTCGAGACCAGCCCGGGGAATTTGGCGAGACTTCATCTCTACAAGAAATAGAAAAATTAGCCAGGCGTGGTAGTGCACACATGTAGCTTCGGCTACTTGGAAGGCTGAGGCGGAAGGATCACTGGAGCCCAGCAGGTTGACACTGGGGTGGCCGTGAGCATGCATGCCACTGCACTCCAGCCTGGGCGAGGAGTGAGACTCTGACTCGAAAAAAAAGGAAATTGTGATGAGAAAAACAATTCCATTAAGGATCAACAGAGCTGCAAAAAGAAGATCAATAAAACTGATAATTAATATGTAAGACATTAGTGAAAGTTATAAAATTGTAGTCAGGGCCATGACAAAACCTGAATAAAAAGAGAGGCCAACCATGATCCTGGATGCTATGAACCCTACCATAAAGCTATCAATTATTCCCAAATTAGTCTATACATTTATCACTCAAAATCCCAACTGACAAGTGTAATCTAAACTTCAACCTGCATAGAAAATAAGCAAAAATCACCATGACATTTTTGAAAAATAAACTTTTAAAGCGAGATGAAAATTTACCATAAAGCTATGGTAATTAAAACAATGTGGCACTGGCATAAAGAAAGACATATAGACCAGTGGAACAAAATAGAGAGGCCAGAATTAAACCCTCACAGATAGGACCAAATGAACTCCAGCAAGGGTATCAAGATGATTCAATGGTGAGCAAACAGTCTTTTCAATAACAGTGTTGAAAAAACCGAATATCCACATGCAAAAAAAGTTTACGTTGAAACTTTACCTTAACAATCTACAAGAATAAACCAAAATGGATCAAAGACCTAAACAGAAGAGCTAAACCTATAAAACTCTTAGAGGAAAACATAGAGAGAAATCTTCATGGCATCCAATTTGGTAATGTTGAAAGCACAGACAACACAAGAAAAAATAGGATAGACTTCATCAACATTAAAATCTTTTGTGCATCAAAGAACACCAGCAGAAAGAGTGAAAAAGTAACCCACAGAATGGAAAAAAAAATAAATATTTGCAAACCATATATCTGATAAAGGATTGCTTTCCAGGATATATAAAGAACTTCTATAACTTAACAACAAGAAAACAAACAATTCAGTTCAAAAATCGGCACAGGATTTGAATAAACAGCTCTCCAAAGAAGACATACAAATGGCCAATAAGCACATAAAAAGATGCTCAATATCACCAATCATTAGGGAAATGCAAATCAAAACCACAATGAGATACCACTTTATATTTACTAAGATGTTATTATAAAAAATAATAATAAGTGTTAACAAAGATGGGGGAAATTAGAATTCTTGTGCACAGCTGGTGGGAATGTAAAATGATTCAGCTGCTATGGGAAGTGGTAGAGTGATTCCTCATAAAATGAAACATGGGACTATTATAAAACACACAATTCCACTTCTGAATATAAACCGAAAGGAAGCAAAAACAGGGATTTGAGGAGATATTTGTGTACCCTTTTTTATTAGCAGCATTACTCACAATATCCAAAAAGTAAAAGTTACCCAAGAGTCCATTGACAGATGAAAGTAGCGTTTATACCACAGCGGAATGTTATTCAGTCTTTAAAAGGGAAAGAAATTCTGACACATGCTATATAACATGGATGGATGTTGAAGACATTATGCTGAGTGGAATAAGCCAGTCACAAAAAGACAAGCATTGTATGATTCCACTCATATGAGATGCCTAGAGTATTCAAATTCATGAAGACAGAAGGTAGAATGGTGGCTGCCAGGGACTGTGGTTACGGAGGAATGGGGAGTTACTGTCTATACAGAGTTTCAACTTGGGAAGATGAAAAGTTCTGGAGATAAATGGTGGTTATGGTTGTGCAACAATGTGAATGGACATAATGTCACTGAACATTTAGAAATGGTTAAAATGGTAAGTTTTATATTAATTATATTTTAGGACAATTTAGGGGAAAAAAACACCCAGGTGTGGTGGCTCAAGCCCGTAATCTCAGCACTTTGGGAGGCCGAGGTGAGAGGATTGCCTGAGTCCACGGGTTCAAGAATGGCCTAGGCAACTTGGCAAGATCTCATCTCTATAATAAAACAAAAAATTAGCCAGGCATGGTAGCGCGCACCTGTAGTTCCAACTGCTTGGAAAGCTGAGGTGGAAGGATCACCCGAGTCTAGCAGGTCAACTCTGGAGCGGCCACGAGTGTGCCACTGAACTCCAGTCTGGGTGATGGAGTGAGACTCCAACTCAAAAATAAATAAACAAACAAATAAATAAATAAAAACAAGAGCAACTGCCTTACTAGGTATCAAAATGTATTGGAAAGCAACAAGAGTCAAAACAGTACGGTATTGGTAGAAGTTAACATAACAGAGGTGAATGTTCAGAAACAAACACTGGTATAAATTTTAGTATGTGATAAAGATTAAATTTCAAATCTGTGAAGATGAGATAGGCTCATTAATAAATAGTTTATGGTAATTGGTTTTCCATTCTGAACAATAAAATGTAGGCTTTTATTTTACATCATATGTAAATTTCAGATTAAAGGAATAAATGTTGTAATGTACATATATATGCACACAAATACATGTCTGCACATATGATACAAGAAACAATGGTGGATTATTTTATAATGTTAGACTATATTAATATAAAATATTCTATTAAATATTTTTAAAGTTTGCTAACAACTTTTCCTGGCAAAACTCGAAAAAGAGGTATTCATATCTTTGGTGCTATATCACTACAACTTCAAAGGAAATATGGCAGTAATTTTTAGAGTTAAATGCATACTCTATGTCCCAGACATCTCATTTGGGAATCCAGTAGAAATTAGAGTACTAATAAATAAATAAAAATACGAGTACTTGAAACTAGAAACTATAGATACAAAAGTATTTTTTGTTTCACTGTTTATAATAGTTGAAACTAGAAACAACAGTAATGTTGATCAGTAGATGAGAGGCATAGTTGAATAAATTATGAGACATTTATTCTGCAGAGTATTACACAGTCAATTAAAAAATACAAGACCAATCTATGTAAGCTAAGCTCAAAACGTACCACATATTTGCTAGCTGAAACAAAAATCCAGAGCAATTGTAGTATTTGGAAGTAAAATGGGAAGCGAAACTCCACTTGTAAATCTACGTATGAATAATATTGCATCATGAGTCGAGGAGCAGGAGCACAATTGAAGATGAGAGAGAAGAGGCTATTTTACTCTAGTTACTCCTTGTATAATTTTTATTGTTAACTTGTCTCTTCTTATACAATAAACAAACTTATTTATAAATAACCCCCAAAAAGGGTGTGGACAATGGAAATTCCCAGATAATCATATAAATATCCTTCAGGATCTGCCTAGTAGAGATAGTGCTGGAAGAGTGGGAGAGACACCGTGGAGGTCTGGGTATCAGAGGGGCAGGATCTTCAGGTCTCCCACTGAGTAAGGCTCTAGTAGGGTGGCCTTGAAGAAAAATTCTCTTTCTTGCCTGATGACAGACTAGGAGCTGTCGTTTGAAGGTTGTAATCCTTTAGTGCAATCCCCTATCAAATTTCCAGCATCATTTTTCACAGACCTAGAAAAGACAATACAGTAGCTAAACTCATTCACAGCAAAAAGAACAAAGCTGGAGGCATCACACTTCCAGACTTCAAACTCTACTACAAGGCTACAGTAAAGACAGTAACCAAGACAGCATGGTACTGGTACAAAAATAGAAACACAGACCAAATAAATAGGACAGAGAATTTGGAAACAAAGTTATGAACTTTCAAACAACTCACTTTGGACAAGCTGCTAAAAAAAAAAAATAGGGAAAGGAAACCACACAGTACTGAGAAACCAAGCTAACCACATGCAGAAGAATGAAACGAGACTCCTGCCTATCACCATATACAAGAATTAACTCAAAATGGTTCAAGGACTTAAATATGAAGACTCAAACTAAAAGAACCTTAGAAGAGCCGGGCTCAGTGGCTCAGCCTGTAATCCCGCGCCTTTGGGAGGCTGAGGTGAGTGGATTGCCTGAGCCCGCGGGTTCGAGACCCGCCTGGGCAGCGAGACCTCATCTCTACAATAAATAAAAAAAAAAATCAGCTGGGCTATGGTAGCGCCTGCCTGTAATTCCGGCTACTTGGAAGGCTGAGGCGGAAGGATTGCCGGAGCCTAGCAGGTCGAGGCTGCGGTGGCCGGGAGCGGCCACTGCACTCCAGTCTGGGCGACAGAGTGAGACTCCAACTCAAAAAAAAAAAAAAAAGAACCTTAGAAGAAAACTTAGGGGACATCCTTCTGGACATCGGAATAGGCAAAGAATTCATGGCCAAATGCAGCAAAAGCTAAGATTGACAGATGAGACCTTATCAAACTAAAATGTTTTTCAAAGCAAAAAAAAAAAAAAAGAAATCAAGAGAGTAAAGATACAACCCACAGAATGGGAAAAAGTATTTGCAAGTTACACATCCAACAAAAGCCTAGCACACCCAGGTTCTACAAGAAAATCAAGCAAATCGGCTGGGGGGAAAAGAGATCTTTTAAAAATCACATTAAAAAGTGGACAAAGGACATGAACACATACTTCTCAAAGAAAGACATTCAAGCAGCCAGCAAACACATTTTGTAAATGCTCAGCCTCATCAGAGAAATGCAGATCAGAGAGAAATGCAGATTAAAACTACAATGAAATACCGCCTACTACTGGTATGGATAGCTATCTAAAAAGTTGGAAAACAGGTGTTGGCGAGGCTGAGGAGTAAAGGGAATGCTTCCATACTGTTGGTGGGAATGTAAGCTAGTTTCCCCTTTGTGGAAAGCTGCGTGATATTTTCTCAAAGAACTAAAAACTGAGCTACCATACACTCCCACAACCCACTTCTGGGAATACAACCAGAGGAACATAAATTGCTCTTCCAAAAGATGTTCATTGCAGCACTATTTACAATAGCAAAAACCTGGACCCAACCGATATGCCCATTAAAAGTGGACTGGATAAGAAAATGCGGTACATATACATGATGGAATACTACACAGTCGTTAAGAAGTACAAAATCTGTCTTTGCTGCAACGTGGTTGCAACTGGAGGCCATTATTCTAAGTAACTATCACAGAAACAAAAAACTGAACATAACATGTTCTCACTCATAAGTGGGTCCTGATCACTGGACACATAAGCACATAGGTGGGAACAACAGATGCTGGACACACCTGAACGAGGGAGGAAGGGAGGAGGGATAGGGAGGAAGGGAGGAGGGATAGGGAGGAAGGGAGGAGGGATAGGGAGGAAAGGAGGAGGGATAGGGAGGAAGGGAGGAGGGATAGGGAGCAGACAATCCTGGGTCCCAGGCTTACCACCAGGGAGAGAGAGCTCACTAGAAGCCCAAACCTCACCGGCATGCAACTTTCTGATGTAGTAAATCCTCCCATGTACCCCACAACTCAACTCAAATAAAAGAAAAGAAAACAAAACAAAATTTTAAAAGACTGTAATCTTCATGTTGATCTCTCAGGCCCTCTTTAACCTCTTGGTTCTCCGCACTGAGTTGACTGTCTCGTTTTTTTTTTTTCCAGAATTTCACAACCTTGGCCTTCCCACCGGTTGGTTCTTTGTTGGGGGCAGAGGAAGACTGGCTGTCCTATACGTTGTAGCATGTTTAGCAGCACTCCTGGCCTCTGTCTACCAGATGCCAGCAGCACTTTTGCACAGTTGCAACAACCAAAAATGTCTCCAGACATTACCAAGTGTCCCGGGGGGGGTGGGAGTACAAACTTGCCCTCGTTGAAAACCACTGACCCCGATTCACCAGGAGATGAAATCTTAACCAAGGTAAACTGGTGATTTTCATAAATGAACTTCCACTCAACTGCTTAACCGAACCGCTACTAAAGGGTCTTTATGCACACACAAAAATCACATAACGTGCACAAGTATTCTGGACTGTTTTTGTTCCATCATTTCACATCTTATCTTTAGAAATAAAGTCATAAAGAGGTAAACCACAGTCTTTTTATTAAAAGTGAGACTAAAACCCCATTGTCTCTCGGATGCTATCAATCTGTTACTGGGATGTGAAAGGACCCTGCAGTGACATAGAAGGAAAACTCTTTTCAGCCTTTGAGCCTATTGAGATTGTGAAAAAGAAAAATCCTGTGTGGCTCAGAAAGAAGACATGTATAAATGCCCGAAAACCCAAACTGAATATGTATTACACGCGTAAGCTTTAAGACTGCTTCCTTGCCCCCGGTCAAATCTTCAGGAATCATAGAAGAATTTAGAAGATAAAAGTCCTAGCTGTTACGGCTTACAACACAACAAACAACATACAAAGGAGAGGCAGCTACACACATTTTTTACAAGGCCCTCTGAGTCCCAGAGTTTTGTAAAAAGTTATAAAGCATGGAGTGTTTTTACCAGGATAGCGGTAAATACTCCGGCTTCAGCACCTCTTCCAAGAATCTAGAACAAGTGGTTTATTTGTTTCCCAAAACCATTGCCCTGTATTTGTGAAAAACAGAGTCGAGGGATACGAAGTTTATAAGGTTACAGACCAAAGATGGGGGTGGGGTGGGGGGTAGCATTTTTAAATGGAGCATGGTGATAAGGTCATCTCAGACTTACGGGAAGCCACAAGTTGTTTTTAAGCCCCGTGTGGCAGCTGTTTCAGTTTTAAAAGTTTATTGAAAGTGGACATTATTTACACCATGTTCATACAAAAATACAAGCAGTGTTTCCCCAGCACCTGTGACAGATGTTTAAGGGGGAAAACTGAGTTCACATAACCTCAAGGATCATAAACATGCCAACCTTTCCCAGAAGAATACCTCCCTTTATGGCAAACCCAGTCTCCCATTTCATGCCAGATCTCTTATCATGATTTGAACTTTGATGAACTGCCTCTTAACCCACCTTCGGCTATGAAACTGTCAGGTCTTATAAGCTAAATAGGTTCAATCCTGGTCAGTGGCTGGATGGACATGCTCCAAGGAAAATCGGAGTGTTGTCTTAGAAAGCAGTGACTCAGAAAGAGGTGTGTGAGCCTCTGAACTTGTTCAGAACCCAAGCTTTTGGCTACCAGGAGAAAAAAAGAAAAACAGAGCTACAGACTACCCTGTTTGGACAAATAACTTGCTTCAGGGGGGAGTTCTCAAAGTGTGTTCTCCAGGGTTCTCAAGAAAACACATGGACTTTTGAAACCTTCTTGCGTGTAATATGCCAGTGCTTACATTTTGCTTCCTGGCATAAAAACGATGGTTTACTTGTTGTATTCTTCTTTGGTCTCTCATTTAGAACATCACTTTCACCTCCATTACCTTAAATGAATTTGATGCTTTGTCCGGTGGGTCGGTCTGATTTTGCTGTGGTCAAGGAGACAAGAGTAGGGAGAGAGAGTCATATGGGTTTGTCATTTTTTGTTTTGAGGAGAGGAGCTTGGCCAAGTTGAAGTGGTCTTCCAGTCAACATGTTTAAAGGTAATCTTTGCAATCATGCGGTAAAACCCCAAGGGCTCAGTCTGTGGTCTTGGAAACCCTTCCGGAATAATATAATGTGATTCGACATACATGATGTGGTATCACCATGCTCTTATGATGATACACATATTGGTATCTTTATAGAGTCTTTGGCAACAACTATAATAGCCAGGGTGCTCCAAAGCAAATATTATCATCATTATCAATGATAGCATATTAGCCGATGATGGATAACGCATAGCGAAAGGACCTTTTCTCTTTTCAAGCTCTGTTGTTAGATAAGGTCCCCCTTTCTGACTTTCCCTCCTCAGAATCTTTTCTCCTATCAAAGAATAAAATGATTGAAGGGTACTTATTAAAGCATGTTGAGAAAGACTTTATTCAGAACCACTGTGATAGGCTTAAGGACCACAGCAACAGGATTTGCAGTGAGAGAGACTGGACTCAACTGCAAGTACAGGATGGACAAGTGGGAATTTATAACCAAAGAGCAGGGTGGGGGTTAGCGGATATAAAATGGCTTAGAGGTACAACCCCTTTGGGTCCCCTCCCACTGTTGGAGCTTTTCTGTCCTCTCAATAAATCCTGCTTTCAAAAAACTGGCTTAGATGAAGTATTGGAGGTAAGGGAGATTCTGGATAAATCCACCTAACAGGATTCTTGCTGAAGATTAACCAGGGTGCTCAGATATCACCTGGGGAATGGTGGACGATGAGGAACCCAATCAGATACCAAAGGTGATCTAATATGGGGAGTGGATTATTGCTAACCCGACTTAGCAAGGTTCTTACTAAAACTAGACTTTACAAGAAAATGCATAGATAGGTGTAGGAGGGGATTCGGGAGACTGACTAAAGTGTGTTTGGGCAAAGAGCCTTTGTCACTTCTCAGCAAGCCTACACCCAGTGGAGAGAGCGCTTTCTTTGATCATATTATAAGAAGCGCGACTTTCTTTCACAGAACCTAGTACTTCAACTCTGGTGCATCTCTGATATGCCTCAAACTGAAGATCAGAAAACACTCAAACTGAACAAGAAGAGATAGGAGCTGAAAGGATTTTAGAATCACTTATAGTCAGCTCCATTAACTGACGCATAAGGCATTTGAGGGGAAATGGTCCAAAATCACCAGCTAATTGGTGCTGAAGCCAAGACCAGAATTCACGTCTTCTGGCTCACGGAGCTTTTGAAGACTGCATCCTATCTATCGGATGTTCATTGAAGAAACACACTTTTCATGATGCCCTTCTACTACCTCAGGTGCACAAAGGCAGAAAAGAAAGGATTTTTCTGCAACACTCTGTTATGATTTTAAATGTTAGTGATATGCCTTCCTAAACAATTGTTTCTCCTTCTCTGATTTAAGGTTCTGTATGTCAGCTCAGGCTATTTTCTTCTTGCAGCCTCGGGGACTATATTTCCTTCTGTGTGTGTGTGTGTGTGTGTGTGTGTGTGTGTGTGTGTGTGTGTACACGAGTATGTGTGTGTGTGTTGTTGGGAGTAAGAGAAGAAGAATAGGGCAATCATTCTTTCAGAAACCTATTTCATGCACCCCATACTTGAAAGAGCAAAACATCTGATGACTCAAATTACACTTAGTGGATGGAGTCTCTCTAGCCAATATTAAAATATTTGCTTTATTGTATTCTAAGGAAATATCGATAGCACATCAAGAAAATAAATAGCCAAGAACCTCATTATAGTTTGACAATCACTAAAAATTAAAAAATAAATAATTAGATTTTTAATAAGTAAAAGTGAGCAGGAAGTTAGCCAAAAATTATTTTCAAAGGAAGCTGGTAGATGAGATAAAGATGGCGGGTCTAGGCCATATAAAGCTCTATAAAGTCCTCGATACCACTAAGAAAAATGGTTGGACTTCCCTTTAGATTTTTCTGTGTTTTTCTTTCAGGGCATCTCATGGCATTCTTTGGAATGTGATTGCTTTAACACAACTTCTGAAAGAAGGAGCATAGAGCCCTACAAAATTCCCAGGAATGGCCCTGAGAATCATAGTTCAAAAATTTTTTTTGTCTTGCATTAAGCCTCTTACCTAATTATCTTTGGTTTGTTGGAGGGAGAAGTCAGAGGGGCTAAAATAAAAACTTTAGACAAGTTAAATTTAGCAGGGTTTATTTGAACAACAACAAAAAAAAATTTATGAATTGAGAAGCACTGAGAACCTCCTTTATCTGGCAACATGGTCAGCCATACTTACAGACAGAAAAAGGAAGTGACATACAGAAACAGCTTCATTGGTTACAGCTCACCAAGTGCCTCATACGGACATAGTCTGATTAGGTGATAGCCTGTGATTGGCTGAAACTTAGCTGCTGTAATTGGCTGGGATCCAGGTATTAATTACAATATACTCTTAAGATAGGTTGCAATTTATTTACATACTAAGTTAGGCTCTATTTTGCAACGTACAGAGGCAGCTCTAAGCCAACATTAATTTAATTTAATGACCTTCCACCTCCCTTTTGGTCAGCCTTTTTTGAGAGATTGACCCAAATCTTGGGCATCAATGCCATTCTCTGTCATAATCATAACGAACTTGTTTGGTCTCAGTATGAAATTCACAACTCACAACATCAAATCAATTGGATAATTCTTTATGTTCATTTCATGATTTTGTTATTCCTTTTGATGTATAATGGATAGCTACATATAAGCATTTAAGACCATTGAGAGGATATAGCACACCAGGGAGATTATAATGATAGCTATCAGAGGCTAATAAAGAGAGTAAAGCATCTTCTAACGGGAGCCCCACAGATTGAACCGAACAAAATCAAATATATCAAATATGAACCAGAAAAGGAATCTACTTGTTTTAATCAAGTAGCTTGTTTGTTGATTTCTTGCAACTGAGTCTCTACCATACCAGATGTATTTATTCAAGTACAGCGGGAGGTGTTAGCTATCACACACACTCCCCCTGTTCAGCCAACACATAGTCCAAAGCAATGATGTTATCTAAAATAACTTAAGCAAGAAAATTTAAAGTTTGCTGGGCAACTATAGCCTTTGCAGTAGAGTCCGCTATGGCAACTCATGTCTGAAACAGATTTCTAATCATAACTTTGTCTATATTTATGAGGGGGGACCCCCAAAAACTGGAATTTATTTATAAAAAATTGTGTATTCTTACATGTTTAAACTTCAGTCAAAGCACTCTGATGCAATTCACCCATTGAGATGCTTTTTCCACTGCCCAAAACGGTTTTTGAACTGGTCAATGTTGCTGCCTTTTAGTGCTTCTGCTGCTTTTTGTTTCACCTCAGCAAGATGTTTCCCCACGAGGACTTTAATCATCGGGGGGGGGAAAGTTGCTTTGCTCAGGGCAGGACCGGGTGAATAGAGATGGTAAAACATGGGGGTCATGCTGTCTTTGGTCAAAATCTGATGAAACACTCAGTGCGGTGTGGGCAGGTGTGCTCGTAAATCACCCCTCACGAAATGGGCAGACTCGTTGAAAGAATCTAAAAAAAAAATTACTGAACACAACCTCTCACGATAATGCTAGCTGGTACACTGATGTTGGTAGGTTCCTAGCATCCTTAGTGGTGAAAGCCCTACAAGGGGTCCGCCCTCTGAAACATAATTCCAGTTTTTTGTGGGTACCCTCACAACCAAACCAGGAAGGAGAATTCTCCAAAGAAAAAAAAGTGCCCATTGAGAGGCACTTATGCCTTCTGGAAAATTCCTCTTTATTCCATAATACAAATTAAGAGGTATAGATCAATGTCAAGTTTCCCATTGGTTATGGAGTGACAATGGTACCGTTAGAATCCCTAATCCACATTGGCTTTTTTGCACTTATTGATTCATGAAGAATCTTGCACAGATAAAAATATAGCCTAGAGGGGCACAACAGAAAGTTCCCAGTGGGATGCCTTGTGCATTTGAGGTCCTCAGTAGGAAAGCACTAGTAATATGCTCCATTCATAAATCATTGCATGATTGGAGGCTACCAACATTTAAGGGATTAAGGCTATAAATTTGTCCACAAACTGAACTTATCTTTCCTTTGTTTTCCAATTCAATTTCTGGCACGATTTAACTGCAAAATCCTCACTACAGGTTTTGACTACTCTTGGATTTAAACAAGAAATCTAAACACCTGACTCTAAAAACCTTATAGAAAGGATCAGATGTGCAAACTCACAGACAGTCTCCCTTGGAATTTCAGTAAACTTTGCTACAAGGTGAGTCAGTGAATCTCTGAGAACATACAGGAATTTAGGCTTAACATGATATGTCCAACATTCAGTTAAGTTCCCTGCGGAAGCTATGGATTCTAAAATCATAATTATCACATTATTTGACATGTATAAACAGAAAAGAAACACAAGAGGAAAGAGGACAAAGGTTTCATGATGTCAGAGGAGAGACACTTTGATTTGTCATCTTGGGGAAGCTGCCCACATCTAGGATGCCATCTGCTTCTGAAGAATAATCTCCCTGGACAGTTTTACCTTGAGGTCTCCAGTGAGCTTTCAAGAGTCTGAAAGGGTCCCCTTAAACCAAGAGATGAGGATCCAAGACTCAAGGCCCTAAAGTTTTGCTGCAGAGAATAACTTGGTATAATTCCTTCCAATGGAATTGAAGGGCATTCTTTCTCTGGTACTTGGGCATAATGCATTAAGGCCTTGCCATCTTGAATCATGTAAGAGTTTATGGTAGCAAGAGATACGTGAGGTTCTATTACTGGTGGCATAAGCCTTCCAGTAACTAGTCCATAAATGCCTTTGACCAAGGCACTCCAACTAATTCAGTTAGCTTTCTCTAATACCATTGTGACTGTGAGGCTTTATTTAGCTGTCTGACATCTTGTCCAGTGACAAGTCTATCATTGGAGATTTCTTTGGGATTGCCCTATAAGGCAAAAACATTTTATAATCACCATTTAGCTACCATTATAGCATTGGCCTTCTGTTGGGAGCCAGCCACGGAGGCCCACTGAGCGTTAGGGATCAGGAAGAGCCGTTGACTCCAAGACCACTAGGATGTGTTCAGGAGCTATTGACCCCATTTCCTCCTCCTTTCTACTCAGCACTAACCAGATTAAACTCCTGTGAGTTCAAAACATAGAAACTCTGAGATCAGGACGAACACAAGCTAACTTTAGAAGCTCATTGCTCCCATTCTTCCACAAACTGCAATTTTGGCTTTCACACAACTTATAATTCAAACTCGTGTCACGTCTAAGAGCCTTAGTATTGGTCACAGGCTTCTGGGTCATGATCTTAGTATTTATTGAAGGTGTAGATTGTAGAATATAGTTTTAGAAGACAGCCATCTTGTTGAAAGAATGCGACTGGGTTACTTGCAGGTAGCCCACTGTGAACTGTGGACTGGGCCACATTCCAAACATTCTGGGATGGGCCACTTTCATCTGTTAAGTAAATACTTATGCTTCTGTAGAATTGTTTAACTTGGCATAAATCAATCAGCTTAGGATGAAAAAGGTTTATAGAATATGTCAGTCACGGATTAGGTTATCTTTGTTATAGGATTTGAAGATTATCATATGAAAAGGGTTTAAAGGCAATCATTGATTAAGTTTTCATGGATTAAGGTTTCTGGTGGGTGGGGGATGCCCCTCCCACATCTGAATTTGTGTATGAAAGACCCGTTGCAATTCCCAATAACACACATCGCTTCTGCACTAGAACGGAGTCCAGTCTCTTTCTTTCTCTCTCTCTCTCTTTCTCTCTTCTTCCCCCCAATGCCGACGCCGTCTCCACCTTTGGGGTACCCTGAACCCAGCTGGAGCAGGTCTCCGGCAGCCTTCCTACATGAGAAAGCTTTTATACAACCAGAAAACATGCAGTGAAGTTGGCAATTGAAGAAAATTCATTTATAAGTGTTCAAATGATCCAGAAGGTGCTAGAAATGAATCACTGGAAATTTGTATTGTCAAAATCTAACCTTAGTTATAAACTATTTTAGCAATTTTAGGACAATCACCCCATCCATTTTTTTTCACAATTTTTATCATTTCATCTATAAAGCAGAGCTCTTAATAATGGAAATTATAAGAACTCAGGAAGGATCAAGCAGCTGTCCAGGCTCTCCATGGGTCTATGCTTAACAATTGATTTACAGCCTCTTAAATACCTGTTTTGTTTCTCTAATTAAGGTACATAGAACTGTTTATTAAGTTGTTTATCATAGGTAATTTGATTTGGATCAATCTATCAAGTTCATTCAAATTGCATATCTGACCAATTTCAGTACTGGCTGATTTTACAAAAAAATCTGCCAAAGCATTTCCTTGGTATTCAATTAACTTTTCTTCTGCTTGATGTTGGGTTAGCAGTTTTATAAAACCAATTAGTTTTTCTACTTGAGTTCTGGGAATTCTTACCCAGTTCAATGATATGCTTAGATTTCTAGGAATTTCATATATTACATAGAATGCATATTAATAACACAATGCAAATATAACTCCAAGAAATGTTGACATTAATTATTTGACAATACTTCTCATATTAGTTAATATATCAAATAAGCCAACTAGTTTAATATAACTTTTTATAAGGAGAGATATCCTTTTGAGGTATTTTAGGAGCTCATCCAGAAAATCCCAAAGTTAATTTGAAGTCAAGAAAGATACTTAAAATTTGATTTGGGGAAATTTGTCAAAAAATCAATGATTTAAAACAAAATAGGATTTCATGAAAACTGGCAAAATAATATTCATTCATTTAACCATATAATAGTAATTAAAAGACTTCAAAAGCAAATACAGAAAGTTACATAGCTGTAGAAAAACCTTAGCATTTTTAATAGAGAGGATTCACTTTTCTTAAGTAGTCAACAACCTAATAAAGACAACAGGAAACACAAGAAATTATCTTGGTAAAACATCTAATCATGGTTTCCTAGGTCAATCATCTAACAGGTAGAAAATAAAAAACCTTTCATAATTTCCTATTAAAAGCAACCAATACTCTATGAAACCTTGTTGTCTTAACGGAGATGACTAAATTCTAGTTTTGCATGCTCAACTTTTGAAAAAACTTGTAAATAATTCCCTTCTGATGTTAGCCGGCTTGATCACACATTAAATGCCTTTCACCAAGATTTACCTTCCACAAAGCTACATCTTCTTTATCCATTCAAGTTTTTGCACTATACTTTTCCTCTTCCTCATTTTGAAACAACCAGTTATTCTACTTTAGGACAAAGATCACTCTTTTTTCCTTAACAAAACAAAATCCTCATAACTTACAGCTTTTCTCTATCATAGGCACATCTTATCTTCCTTTTATATTTGCAAGTAGAATGATTTCCCTTTATTTCTGGTAATTATTGTTATGTATATTAATTAGAATTCTTAGCCCTTAGTGGCCTTAATTTCCAGTGAACACTAGAAGGCAAACAAATGTGAATTGTTGACACACCAACAGCCTGTAGATTGGCAAATTAATGAATCATAATTTCTAGAATCACGTGCTTTCTCATAGTAAAACTTGTCAATGTAGCACAGAACACATTTACTAACAGTCCTACATACCTTTAATCTCTTTGTAATAAGAAACTGTAGAGGAGGCAAAATATTTTATCTCTGTTCTCTTAAGGTTTTCTTGCTAGGCCTGAGAATTAAATTGTTATTTATGAAAACTTCTCTCAGCCTCAACTTTCCATTCTTGATTATGAGAATGTTAAATCCTTCTAGAATATGAAGAATATCGTTCACATAGGAATTTTATCTTTCTTGCATCTCTTGCACTTGCATGGATTGTTAATGAAGATGAGATATTAAACAGTTAGCTGTCATTTTTTTTTTGCTGACAAATTTTGTAATATAGAGATAAAAATAAGCTTACTTTCCAGTCATGTATCTGTGTTATATTTAATGATGACAACTCTGAAGATATGCCTATTTTAATCAAACCAACAATATTCTTATTTACCAAAGATTGCCCAGGCCACATGCATTTGAAAAGCATTTTGGTTAGTTCTGATTTTTCACAGATTACTTGATTTATATAAGCACTTATTTTTCTTTAAGCTAATTAAATAGAGCTCTTTTACAATTTAGTTTTGGCAATATCCGTAGGCTATAGGAAAAGATCACATATATATCATACATACAGACATACATAAACATATAGACAGAAACAGATCTTATAGCTTTCATTCTAAAATTTTAGCCATCTGCCAGGTACAAAAATACAAGTATCTTGTATGCCTGGACTCAGCCTGGATCTGGATACCACTAATCTTACCTTAGAGTCAGAGACTGGTTCAGTCTTTTTTTGTTTGTCTGTTTGTTTTCAACATTGAATGACAGATGAATCCATTGCATTTCTTTTTCCAGAAAGAATTTGGGGGTCATTGCAAGCATCATAACAACCCGAAAGAAGTGGACAATATTCCAAAGGATAGTCAGCAGGAGCTTAAGAAGAGGAGCTTTGGTCAATCGAAAGCCTCCCCTAGAAGAAGCAGAATCAAACAGAGAAAACATTTAAAAAACTAATTCTTGCACATTTTGTTTGTTTGGGTTTTTTTGTTTGTTTTTGTTGTTTTGTTTTGTGTGTTTGCTTTTCTGAAAATGATCCAAGTGTCAATTGGGCAGGTTCAGACACAGGGATCTTTTAGACCTGATGTGAAACCACCACCATAGAAATGCTTTTCTCTCTCTCTGAGAGATTGGTTGATTTGTGTTTTGAGACTGAGACCTTTGGGGCTTCCTTTAGCAGGGGAAACATTCCAGGCCAAAAAAGAGTGGATCCATTAGATGACTGTTGTAAAAATGGCACCTTTCTTTTCCAACGGCCTGACTGTTTACAATAAAGGCAGACATCTCAGGGCACAGGGTCTTTTGGTCTAGCATACCTCGGTTTAAGTCTAAAATATGTATGAGGTGGTCCTCTTGGTCTCTGTAGAGGCATGCACCTATTTGCCCTTGGAAAGAGTTTTCTTCCTGTGGCTACTATAACTCTAAATTATCTTTGGCAAGATTCACTCTTTTTCTTTAGAAAAGCACAGGTTCTGGGCATATAGGTCTTATACAAGGGGGAACTGCCCCTGAAAAACAAAATTATCTTTTGGAGGGCAGGTCCCTTGTAGTACACTCAATTTTTTCCTCTGAATCAAATGGTCAGCCAAAGTTTTTACCTGGAAGTTTTGAGGAGGTTGCCTCACGATGTGTGGGAGAAACGTCCCAAGTTGTGGTAACCAGGTGACTGGTTCTTCCACCATGATGGCCCACATCACACAGGGTGTTCGGCAGTTTTTGACCAAAAAATGGCATGGCCCCTGTGCACCCCCCTCCCTATCCACCCAGTCTTGTCCCAAGTGACTTTTTTGGGTTTGTTTCCCCAGATGGAAAAGTCCTCCTGGGGAAACATCTTGGCCGTGTGGAAAAGGTGAAACAAAAAACAGCAGAAGCACTAAAAGGCAACAAAATTGACAAATTCAAAACTGCTTTGAGCAGTGGAAAAAGCATCTCGATCGGAGTATTGCATCAAACTGAGAGTACTTTGAGGGCGACTGAAGTTTAAACACACAAGAATAAATGCACATTTTTATAAGTGAATTCCAGGTTTTTGGATCACCCCCTCATAAGTATAATTAGCTGTAATTTCAGCTGGAGGAACTCTGGCCTTCTTAGATTCAGATGAATCCATGATTGCCTGTTTTTTAGTAGCTGTATCTACTTACTAAACCCGTTTCAGTTTCTGTATGGCTCAGTCTGACAACTGAGGCCTCCCTACAAGACCCTCTTGCAACTTCTGAACCCCGTTAGAACCCAAACTGCTCAAGTAAACTCATCAGGCTCAAACCACAAGTGCCTGGAGCTAGAATCCGAGAGATCTCACTGATGATTACAGCTGCTATGAGATTCAGTGAGCACAACAGGCCCGGTGGGTCTTTTTCACTTGGTCACCCCGTGCTCCTAAATGTTGCTGGAGGTCTATTTCAAGTCCTACTTCTGATGACAAGCTGCTGAAAGAAAAACTTTAGGCAAATTAAATTTAGCAGAGTTTTTTGAGCAAAGAACAATGCATAAAACCAGCAGCACTCAGAACCTCCACCTAGTAATGTAGGCCGGCAGTACTTACAGATACAAAAAGGAAGTGACATACAGAAACAACTTGATTGAAGCAATGTTTTTCATATATAGCTGAACAGACGACAGTCTCTGATTGAAGCGTGGCTGCTTTGATTGGCTGAGACTCTGCTACTTGTAATAAGAATATACTCTTACTGGGTAACAGTGGTGTTTACGTGCTAAGGTAGGTTGCAGCTTGAAATTGATGGAAGAAGTTTTCGTTGAAATTTAATGTAACTCAACAGAGGCCTTTGCCTCTGAAGAACAGCAACCGTGGGTGCCATTTGGGTTCAGCCCCCTTTGCCTTTTTCTTTCTTAAAGAAGATGGCACAAGGTCATGTCTCTGAAGGCCTTCAACACTACGTAAAGAAGAAGGCCAAAGATTTTTTTTTTGGTCTATCGCATACATTTCCATCAGCGAATCTTCCGTATTTGTTTTCAAACTGACTCCAGAATTGAATTACACACCAAAAGGAACTGCAATCTGAAGAGTAGCGCAAATCTTTGTGGGGGGGGGTAAGTCCATATGCCTCAAAGGCCAGGAAAAATATTGAGTCAAATTACACCTTGTGAATTATTTACACTATTTCTCTTTGCTAAATCTAAGCAAACATTCCACTCGCATCAAATCTACTCCAGGAGTTTTAACTGTTTATTGTAAAATCAAGTGCACAATAGCCCTTTCATGAAACATTTAGCTATGTGTTTAGTATTAAGAAATATCACACATATATTATGAATGCTTCCTTATTATAAAGCTAAGCATTCAGTGCATGAAACCTTAAGCTCTGTATTCCAAATCATTATGAACAAGATGTTTCCTCTCGGGCAATTTATTCTGGTGATGTGGAACCTTTGAATAAATAGTGACGCTAGTATTTTTAATAGCTGTTTCCCACCACGTATTGCAAAGGAAACATTAACAAGGGCTGAATTCATAACTCATCATTGTACAAGTTCCAGATTTAACAACATTTACGGTGAACCATAAATTATCTTATATGCGAACGTTCTGCCACTTGGATAATTTCATTTGGCTACATGTTCTCCACCTTATCACTTTGACCAGAAGAGATATCCTGTTTATGAAACGTCCTCAATAATGATGGAACATACTAACAGACCCACTTCAGAAAACGAGATGGCACAGTCTGTAATAATTTAACCATGCTTCTCTTTCTTTTTGACAAAATGTGTTTCTGAGATAACGGTGACAATAACACTATACTAAATATTTTTTCCTTTTTCTCTTTCTAGTCTCTTCGATCTACTTGGCTTCCAGTCTAGCAATAACTTATTCTTGCTTCATATTATTCTTCAAATCATTATTAGTATCACGAAAGACTATTTGTTCTTCTGATTACAAGAGTGACTGTCCTCTCCACTTTTCTGATCTCAGTAAAGTCCTTCAGCAAGAGAGACCATTGTATTTTACTGGTTGCCTCTAAATAATGGGAATAAATTATACTTACAAATTTTTATATGTTATGAAGTCTCAAGTTGGGAACATAACTTAAAAAAAAAAAGTAATATCGGTGGTGTATTTGTGTCCTCACAAAACATTTGTACTTTCGTATCTGTGAAGTATCACTTACATAGTATGTCGTATTTGGAAGACACAGTAGAGACTAATTAGCCTTAGCAGTGCATGTGTGTGGAAGAGGTGGTTGGAGGTGGACAATCTTTGTTTTTCATCCTCCCACTATTTTTTAAATCTAGGACTGAGAATTGTCTTTCTAAGTAAATTACAAAACTCAGAAATATAATAGAAATGCATTGTTTTACGTAAAACTTAGAAATTCATACAAACTTAAAAAAAAAACCATTATAACCAAAGTCAAGCAACAACGACAAACTGGGGGAAATGTTTGCAAAAGTGGTTTCCCATAATTTATAAAGAACTCTTATAAATCAATAACAAGTTTCCACCCAATCTCATTAATAAGAACCGTATATTAAAACAATAAAATAACTTTGTTATCTACCGGATTGGCAAATATTAAACATTTGGCAATTTGGGGGAACAGTCTTTTTGGTGGAATGTACAACAGTGTCACCGTTTTGGAGGACAGTTCTCAACATTTACAAGGGAGAGTATTTCTGTAAAAGGCACTGCCTCATTAAAACATTCCCCTACCCCTATTCAACAATGAGAGCAGCAACAACTCACAAAAACAAAGTTGTAATTAATATATCAGTAAACAATCAAAGAAAGGAGTAACAAACTGATACCGTCATCTTCAAAATGTTGTGGTCAATGAAATAAATAAAAAGTGTGGTTGCTGTTCTTCATTGCTCATTACCAAATTTTTACTAGGCTGAAATGGAACTGGAGAACAACATGAATCAAAAATTTTAAAAATCTCATGACTACTCCCCAGTTCAGATAGAAGCACATATAGTAAGCAGCCTGGAAAAATAGTAGGAACAAAGGCATGGTGATGGAGACTCCTATGTGCTGCTGTGGAATTTCAGCAGCGAAAGACAGCCATCTCCCTAAAAAACAGAGTGAACAGGGCATTTAATTTTTTTTTTTTTTTTTTTGAGTCAGAGTCTCACTCCGTCACCCAGGCTGGAGTGCAGTGGCATGCACACGGCCACCCCAGCCTCGACCTGCTGGCCTCAGACGATCTTTCCGCCTCAGCTTTCTGAGTAGATGGAATTACAGGTGTACGCTGCAACGCCCAGATAATTTTTTGATATATTGCAGAGACGAGATCTCACCAAGTTGCCCAGGCTGGTCTCGAACCCCTGGGCTCAGGCAATCCTCTTGCTTCGGTCTCCCAAAGTGCCAGGATTACAGGCTCGAGCCACCATGCCGCACCTGGCTTAACTATTTTAAAAGACAGACTTAAAACTCTATGTAGAAATAAAGGATAAAAAATAAATAAAAAACAATGAAATAAAGAAGACAATCTAATAATAATATGAATTAATTTAAATAAGATCTGGGGAAGAAATAGATAACAAAAAATAGAAAGTGGAAGGAGCTAACAGTTGAGGGAAATAAATTGAGAACCAAAAAATAGTATTACAGATTTAATAGCAATGTTTTAAACAGCAAGATAAAATTATATATGCCTGACAACTAAACTGTTGGTAGATAAATTAAAAAGGAGCCAGAGATTAAAGTATTAGAGAGAAGAAAGTAGATATGAAATACAAAAAGAAGATTCAATGTACAACAATTAATATTGAATTCAAATTTTTAATGAAACAGAAAAGTTTTATAAAATAAGAAAAATTTCCTTGGAATGAAAGAACAAGTAAGCACACAGATCACAAATTTATGCCATATTCCAAGAAAAGTTGATATAGAAGAAAAATTACATCAAGGCATATTCCAATTAAATTTTTGAGTTTTAACATGAAAAAAACAAATCTGCAGCAAAGCCTCAATTTCTCAACCAACTCATCTTTCACAAAGTCTCCAACAACAACCACTGGGGAGAGGAGAACCTGCTCAGTAAATGGTGCTGTGAAAACTGGCTGACCACATGCGGAAGATTGAAATAGAATCCCTATCTATCACCATACACAAAAATTAACTCTAAATGGATCAAAGACTCAAACTATAAGAATTTTAGAAAATGCAGGAAACACCCTTATGGAATTGGAACTGGCAGCCAATTCCTGATCAAAACCCCAAGCGCCCACACCATGAGAGATAAGATAGACAAGGGGGACCTCGTGAAACTGAAAAGCTTCTGGAAAGCAAAAGAAACCATCAAGAGAGCAGGGTGACAGCCCACAAAAGGGGAAAAAAATGTTTGCCAACTGTATATCTGACAAAGGTCTAACATCTAGGATCTACGAGGAACTCAAACTTGCAGAAAGAAAAAAAAACAAACAGCCTCCTTAAAAAGTGGGCAAAAGACATGAATAGACACTTCTCAAAAGAAGATATAGGGCAACCAACTGACACATGAAAAAGTGCTCAGCCTCGCTAATCATCAGAGAAATGCAAATCAAAACCACATTGCGATACCACCTAACCCCAAAAAGAATGGCCATCATTAATAAAAAAAAAATAACAACAGATGCTGGTGAGGATGTGAGGGGAAAAAAGGAACACTTCTACACTGCTGGTAGGAATGCAAACTAGTGCAACCTTTTTGGAAGACAGTGTGGCGATTTCTGAAAGAACTAGACATTGACCTTCTATATGACCCAGCAATCCCCCTATTGGGAATATACCCAGAGGAACTCAAATCATTCTACTAAAAAGATACCTGCACACACATGTTTGTTGCAGCTCTATTCACAATACAAAAACATGGAACCAACCATGCTGCCCATGGAAGCTGGACTGGATTTTTAAAAATGTGGGGCCGGGCTCCATGGCTCAGCCTGTCATCCCACCACTTCGGGAGCCAAGGTGAGTGGATTGCCTGAGCCCGTGGGTTCAGGACCAGCCCGGGCAACATGGTGAGACCTCGTCTCTACAATAAATCAAAAAAATTAGCCAAACATGGTAGTGCGTGCCTGTAGTTCTGGCTACAGGCAAGGCTGAAGTGGAAGGATCACTGGAGCTCAGCAGGTCGAGGCTGCGGTGGCCGTGAATGTGCCACTGCACTACAGCCTCAGTGAGTGAGTGAGACTTCGACTCAAAAAAAAAAAAAAAAGAAATTGTGACAAGAAAAACAATTTCATTAAGGATCAACAGAACTGCAAAAGGAAGATCAATAAAAAACTGATAATATGTCAATTTTTTTTAGTGGAGATCTCACGTTTTAAAGATGTGGAGTACAGTTCAGGGTTGAGTATACAAATGTTCATTATACAGGTACCCTTGTTGATAAGGTGTGACCCTCCCTCCCCTGGGAGTTTCCCTCAACTGCCAATCCAACCCCCCCCTCCCCTGGCAGTTTCCCACTACTGCCAATCCCTTTCTTATAGTATTATGATAATTGTTCAAGGTCCACTTATGAGTGAGAACATATGGTACTCTGTTCTTTGTTTCTGTGATAGATCACTGAGTATGATCGACTCTAAATCCCTCCAAGTTGCTGCAAAGTTCATATGTTCGTCCTTCTTGATGGCTGCATAATATTCCATCATGTATATTACCACATCTTAAAAATTAAAAACAAGTCTTCAGGAATCCACACAACAAAATCGGGGCATTTACAAAGTGAAAGGTAAAACCAGAATCAGACAATTTCCACTGTGGCTCTCTATTCTCAAAGACAGTAATGTCTAGAAAATTCTGAGGGAAAATGAAACTGAAGAGTATTATACTTGGCCAATTTGCCCCCTGTCTAGAAAAGAGCGGGAAAGTGTTCTCAAGCAGTCAAGTACTTAGAAAACTAGTGACATAACTTTGTTGGGAAAATAAAACTAATGTCAATTAAGTCTGAATAACTGAGAAAAAAATCAAAATTTAAAAATCAAAGAGAGAAAGTCATGGTTTTAGAAAAATGTGATGAATTCTACATCCATTAAATATAGAAATATTAAAACAAGAAACCATTGCAGACTGGATTGTAAAGTGATAGACCTTAACAAAATTTATTTTTTAAATTTTTTTACAAAACTGCATTAGGAGAGGGGGAGGCAAAGTAGGATGTTGTGTAAGAGTGGATTTTATCCTCAATATTTTTTGAAATCTTCCTTTTCAATGTTAGAAGGAGATTTCAGAAACTAATGTCTCCTGTGACAATGAAACACTTATTTAAAGTTTAGAGATACCCTCAGTTTCACCTCAGCTTCTTTTTATCCTACTGGAACCAGATAAAAATTAAATGGGATATACTTTTAAAGTGACATATGTACCATGTACCTTTATTAAATAAAATATTTCACCTATCTGCTTTCTTTCTACATAAGCATTAACGGATATCTGTTATGATAGACAGTAAAGTCAAAAATGCTGATTTCTATATAGTAGGGAATTCAAATAATTTTTGCTATCTTCTTTTTATCATTCTTTATCCCCTTGATTTTTATGAATATGTACAATGTTTTTCAAAAGAAGTTATTATACTAAAAAAATCAAGTGTGCATTATCTTAAGCTTATTTTAAAATTAATTTAGACCAGATATTTCACTTCTAGGAATTAAGTCTGCATATCTATTTGCCTACATATGCCTGCAATATCATATGTACACGTCTATTCATTGTGACAAACAATAGAAAACTGCTAAATTATGGCATATCTGTACAGTGAAATGTTATGCATTCTTTAAAAATAATGAAGTACATTTAAAATGGCGATATGGAAAATCTCCAAGATATGTGTCATCTTATCCAGTTCAACTGAATGTGAGTGCAGTATACTTCCTTTTCAGTCAGAAAGAAAATGAAAATTATATATACTCACACATATACCTACAGTGGCTGGTAGTAAATGACAGAAAATATGTATTGACATGCACAAAATTTGTCAACAGCAATTGCATCTAAGGCGAAGGAGTAGGAAGCTGGAATGGGAGAATTATTTGGTATTTTATTTCCTTTTGTATAACTTACATTTTTATTACATCCATTGATTGCTTTTTCTCTTTGAGAAAAATCCGTTTTAAAAAAAAAAGACTTCACTCATGATTTTGCTGTTCAACTCCTTTATTTTATGGACAAAATAGCAAAGAATGGGGACCAGTTTAGGTTGCTTGAACTAATTCACACAGTTAACTGGAAATTATAAAAGTTACAACTCAATTAAGCAAGATTTCTGGGGAAACCTGTAGCATGTTAGGTGAAACCAAAATCTGGGAGCGGAAATGAGTGCTTACAGTAAACATTACTGTCATCCAGAAACTAACATACTTGTGGGTGATGGGAAATGCACTGATGGTGTTTACCTAGTCTACTCTTGGTAGGCTCTTAAAGATCAAGTTACCAATATCCTAAAAACAAAAATAAAATACAAATGAGAGCCCATGAATGAAGAAAAATCATCTCACAGTGTGGTTTTGGAATGCTTTCCTTTGACGTTTACCCTCATGCTTCAGCAAATTCAGAGACATCCCAAAATTCTAACACAGAGCATGTTCAAGTGTCATGTTCTGATAAGCATTTTAACACACGCATTTCACATGTACACCACAGATAAATCAACATGATTTTTAAAAATTATTAGCAGTCTAAATTCCTGTGAGTTCTCTACAAAATCTTTGCCTGAAAATAGACAAGTGTAGTGTCATTTTTTTTGAAGAAGAAGAAGAAGAGGAAGAAGAAAAGGGTATGATTTTGCTTGATTTTGACTCTGTCTTTTCCTAATTAAATAATCATGGGCATGTCTGTCTCTAGCCTTCAGATTTTAGTCTTTAAAATAAGAATAATATTTTCAGTTTCTCAGGATTGTGGAGAGAAATGAATGAAAGGATACAGGTCAAGTGCCCAAAACAGGCTGTGTCCAAAGTAGATACAAACACAAGGTGGACCCCAAAAAAGTCAGCATTCATTTAAAAATTATATATTTATTCTTACATGTTTAAACTTCAGTCACCTTCAAGGAATTCATACTCTCCACTTGATGCAATACACCTATCAAGTCACTTTTTCCACTGTTTAAATAGCTTTTGAACTCGTCGATTTTGATGCCTTTTAGTGCTTCTGCCATTTTTTGTTCCACAGTGGCAAAATATTTCCCTTTGAGGACTTTTTTCATCCAAGGAAACAAAAAAAAGTTACTTTGGTGAAATTAGGTATATAGGGAAGATGGCATACAGGGGTCATGTCGTTTTGAGTCCAAAACCACTGAACACTCAGCATGACGTGGACAGGTGTGCACGTAAATCACCCATCTCAAAATGGGCAAATGCGCTGAAACAACCTTCAAAAAAAATTCACTGAAGCTGAACACAACCTCTCACAACAATGATAGCTGGCATACTGATGCTGATGGGTTCCTAGAACACTTACTAGCGGGGGAAGCGTGTACTACAAGGGTCCCACCCTCCAAAAGACAATTCCAGTATTTTTTGGGCCCGCCTCCCCAGGAATGTTAATTTCCTTCTCCCTCCCTCCCTGGATGAAAATAAGTTTAAAGGAATGTAGACATGTATGCTTAAAGAAAAATTGTGTATATTGAATTGGATTTGAAAGAAATCAGCCTAAAATGGAGATTAACTCAAATTATGAATGTGGTCATTTAGTGAATTGAAATTAAATACACTTCATCTCGATGAACTCAGTGCTATCAACAGAAAGGGGAAATGCTTGACTGCATTCTCATGTATTTCTTGTTCTTATATTTGTTGCTTTGCTTATAATTATCAAATACTAATGAGGAAAAGTGATTTGGAGTTGTATAATTAAAATGAAGAAAAGGTAATTTTAGGCAAAGTATGGGGAAAGTGTTTCGATAATGAGATTGAGATACAAGTATTTTCTAGAGAAAATAATTGAATCTCCATAATTTGAGACACTAAAACTAAAGTATCTCTAAATATCAAATGTGTGCATTCATATTAAAGTTAATATTCCAATGTAATTTTCTAATATGAAGCAACTGATATTCAATAAAATCCCAACACTTGTACATTCAATTTTTGTATATAAGGCACATATATTGAGCAGTACGTAAGGGCATACATTATATATAGATATGTGCATACATTTTTATGCTTATTAATTCCTTAATATGTGATATCCTAGGCTCAGTAAGTCAAAGTGTGTGTGCATTTGTGTGGCACACACAAAAAATAGAGTTATTATATCATGCTACATCTATCTGCATATACAATGCGGTGTCCCAAAGGACTAATCAAAGTCTTATTTGTATGGAGCTGATAATCTAGTGGAAAGAAACTCATATACTTAAAGACAAAAATATGAGTGAAAATATGAAGTAGAAGCACTGAGTTTAAATTAAAAATAAAATTGTTTGTCTTTAATATAGCACATTAGGGGTATGATATGTGATATCCAGTGGTTATCATAGTGATATGACGCAGAAGACTTGCTTTTGAATCCTATCACAGTTGAGTGGCCAGAATTAGACTCCAGGAGTTGAGGAAGCAGACATGAAGGAAAGTTGATGTCAAGTTGTTAACATGGGCAATAATTTTTTCAGCAAAATTTGATTAGGTACTAAGTCAATGAAATTCACTGCCAGTATCTGTTATAGGAGATAGAACATAGAAAGAAATCACAGCATATAACATCAACACTTGACGTCAACAATGCTCGTTCATAAAGAACTATGATAAAGGAGCACAGAGTGAAAAGGGTCATGGGAAGTGTCAACAAAATACTATTCAAATTTAGAAATGGAGAAGATCTTTAAGAAATGAGACACAGCCAGGCAGGGTAGCTCACACCTATGATCCTAGCACTTGGGGAGTCCGAGGTGAGAGGAATGCATGAGCTCACTGATTCGAGCCCAGCCTGGACAACTTGGTGAGACCTCATCTCTACAATAAATAAAAAAATTAGCTGGACACGGTGCCACATGCCTGTAGTTCCAGTTATTTGGAAGGCTGAGGTAGAAGGATCACCTGAGCCCAGCAGGTCAAGGCTGCGGTAGCCATAAGCAACACGCCACTGTACTCCAGCCTGGGCTACAGAGTGAGACTGACTCAAAAAAAAAAAGAAGAAGAAAGAAAGAAGACAGAAGGGAACTGAGAAGACATATACTGTAATTTTGTCTTGGTCACAAAAATGGGGAGGATTTTACTCACAAAAATAAGGATAATACAGTAGAAAATATAAAACACGAAGGATAGTAAAGAGAATTAATGGCAGATAAAACGAGATGAAAGCAAAAGAGAATAGCATAAAGTTGCTTTACTACCAATATTTTTAAAAATTGATTACTCTGCTACCAAAGTGGAGCCATTGAAGATTTCCTTAAAATTACAATTGCAAGAACTTTAGGAAGATTATTCTCATAATAGAATGATAGTCTGACTAGGGGAAGGGAGTTTAAAAGTAGGATTAGATAAAAGACTTCTATGATTATTCATAAGACAGGAAGCAGTGGCCTGAAGTAAGGCCATGGCAACGAAAAGTAGTTGACTGGTGTGAGAGATGTTGCAGTGATCGAATTTGGGAGGAAATAAAAACAACTTTGATGTGGAAGCAAAGAATAAAAGGGAAACCAAAGATGACACAAGGACTTTAACTTCCAGCCATGAGAGTAAAGGGATCCAGATTTATCTTTCTGCCATACACAACCAGAAAACTGAACAAAATATATGAAACAACAATTTTCAGGCATCATACAATTGACAGAACAGGACTGTAATCTTGGGGGAAAAAAAAAGACAGAAAATAAGGTGAGTCTTTCAATTACACTGGCATTCTGCCTGGAAGTCATTTGTAAACCCCTGACCCAGGGAGAGAAAATTCAAGCAGAGCATCATAGTATTGCTGAATTGAAGAGACAGATATCACAGCTCAGGATGGCAGATGTAGTTAAAAATTGCAAGACAGAATATCAGAGAAGAGAAAGCTACACAGAGAAAGAGATCTAGAAATGTGAACAGGGTCTTCTTGAGCCTTTGGCTGAAAACTGATCTGTGGATGTATAGGATAAAGCTCTTCAAGAACAACTTATGGGGAAAAGACAATTACCATGAGGTTATACGATTTTTAAAAATTCCAAGAGCACACATAAGGGCCAGGAATGATTTCATTTTCTATTAGTTAGAATGAAAACAGAGCATTTAATATATAATTCATCCAAGAAAGACTATATCTTAGAAAAAAAGCCTAAATTACTCCTAAAGTATAGGCTAATCTTGACATAGCCTTAAAAATATTAGAGTGTTAAAATAATTCAGTTGATCTATAAGAAGCTTAGGTACCCGCCAGAACAAAGTCTAGTATTCTTTAAAGGAAAACAATAAAATCCAGTACCCCAAAATATAAATTCATAATGTTCCTCATTAAATCAAATATTAAGGTAGGTGAAGAAATCAGAAGATATGACCCATACCAAAAGAAAGACTAGGCAATAGAAACAGATCCCCAAATGACAAAGATAATGACTAAATGGATAAGGAATTAAAGCAGCTATTATAAATATACATAATATACTCAAGGGATTTAAATAAAATCATCTACATAAAAAGTTAAGTAGAAGATACAAAAAAACTAAATGGAACTCTTAGAAATAAAAAGTGCAAAATCTGAAGTGAAAAATTTACTAGAGAAAATTGACAGAATATTCGGCACTGCAGGACAAAAATAAATAAATGAACTTGATGATATAACAATATAAACAATTCTAAAGTTAACATCAAGGAAGTAAAAGAGAAAGAGGAAAAGACTATGACCTGAGAGAAAACATCAAACTATCTAAGATATGTATCATTGGAGTTCCAGAGGCAGGTAGAATGGAGGATCAAAGAAAACATTTTTTTAATGAACGATAAATGTTCCAAATTTGGTGAAAATTCTAAACCCACAACTCCAAGAAATTTATAAAAAAAAAAAAACCTTAGCAAATTAGAGAGTGAGTATAAAAGTCAAGACATAACACAATCAAATTGTTGAAAAACAGTGCAAGGAGAAATACCTTAAATGAGTGAGAGAAAAATATCACGTTTTTTAAAAGGAACAACAGATAAAACCAACAGCAGATTTTTTTTTAATCAGAAACTATGAAAGGCAGAAAGCAGTTTAGAAACTGAAAGAAAAAGCTGTCATCTCAGAATGTTAAACACTGTATAATGATATTTCAGAAATAATGATGAAATAACGACTATAAGAAAAATAGAAACTGAGAGAATATTTTACCAGCAGATCTTCAATACAAAATATATTAAAGGGGATTCTTCAGGCAGATGATAGCAGATAAAAATTGACTTTACAAAAAGGAATGGGGAGCAGTTAAAAGCATAAATTTGTGGAAAAATATAAATGACTATTTTTTCTGTTTTTAAAAAAATGTCTTTAAAGCAGAAACAACAAAAATTCACAATCAGGTTTATAACATATAAAGATGTAAAATATATGACAATAATAGCACAACACATAAGATTGGGAGATTAAAGTTTACGTTGGAAGATTGTTGCATTATATGTGAAGTAGTATGTAATATAACATGATTTGGAGATAGGTCGTGATATGTGAAAAATGTTTTTTGTAAACCCTAGAGCAACTGCTAAGGGCAGCTGATAAGCCAATAATGATAATAAAATGGAACATTAAAAAATAAGCAAAAAAAAAAAAAAAGCTAAAATGGGAGAAGAAATCTTAAAAAAAAAAAAAACAGATGAAGTAAAGATAATAACTTTTAACCTGACCATAACAATAATCACATTAAAAATAAATGGCCTAAATTCCCTAATAACAAACCTTCAAAACACATGATGCAAAAACTGAAAGAATTGAATCAAGAAATAAAAAAATACACAATTACAGGTGGAGGTTTCTGCACATCTTTCTCAGCAATTTATAGAAAAACTTAACAGAAACTTCAGTAAAGACATGGAAGACTTGAGCAAACTTTCAACCAAGTGAATTTAATTGTTATCTATAGAACATTTCACCTGGGTCACAAAAATAAAATAAATAAAAGACCTGAAATCGTGCAAGTATGTTCTCTAACATAATGTAATTAGTTAGAAATTAGTAACAGAAAGATATCTGAAGCTAGCTTTGAAAATTTGGCAATTAAGCAACACCCTTTTAAGTACGCTATAGTTCAAATAACATCTCAGAAAAGACATAAGAAAATATTTTGAATAAAAGAAAATGAAAAATACAACATGTCCAAATTTATAGACAGCAGGTAAAGAAGTGCTGGGGGAAATGTATAGGTTTATATGCTTATATGAAGCACTTAAGAAGAGTCTCAAACTAATGATCTAAATTTTCACCTGAAGAAAATAAAAAAGAAGAGCAGATTAAACATAAAGTTAGCAGAAGGATAATAATGAGCTAAGAGTAGAAATTAATAACATAGAAAATGGACAAAGAGTAGAAGTAAGTCAATGAAGCCAACGACTTGTAATCAAAATATTATACTTTATATTAAATATATATTTCATATAATATAAAATATAGAATATTTTCAGATGATCAGGAAAAAAGACATAAATTATCAATATTGGAAATGAAAAGGGTGGCATTACTACTGATCTTATAACCAATAAAAGGATAATCAAAAACTTCATATTAATAGCTTCATGTCAATAAGTTTGAAAAAATAGATGAAACAGATACATTTCTTCAAAGATGCAAATTGAACTCCCTCAAGAAGAGAGAGAATACTTAAAAATTACTACATTGAGCTGGGCTTGGTGGCTCAGCCTGTAAACCCACACCTTGGGAGGCTGAGGTGAGTGAATTGCCTGAGCCCATGGGTTCGAGACCCGCCTGGGCAACTTGACCAGACCTCATCTCTACAATAAATCAAAAATCAGCCGGGCATGGTAGCACACGCCTGTAGTTTCAGCTACTTGGAAGGCTGAGGCGGAAGGATCATCAAAGTCCAGCAGGTCGAGGCTGCAGTGACTGGGATCGGCCAATGCACTCTAGTCTGGGCGACAGAGTAAGACTCCAACTCAAAAAAAAAAAAAATTACTACATTAATTTGGAAACATAATTCAAAATGCAAAATCTTCCAAAAATAAAACTTCATCCCAGATAAAATGATGGTAAATTCTTTAAAGCATTTAATGAGCCAATAGTACCAATGTCACATAAACTCTTTGAGGAAATAGAGGGAGAGAGAATAATTTCCAACTCATTTTATAGGACTGTCATTAAACTGATGATGAGTTAAGATATAAACATCACAAAAAAAGAAAACTAAAGGAAAAAAGTTCTGCATGAACATGTGCACATAGACCTTTAACAAAATACTAGCAAATTGAATCAGCATTGCATAAAAAAGATAATACTGATAACACTTTATGAAAACTGTAGTTTATCTCAAGAAAGCAAATTTAGTTTAACATTTAAAAATCAGTCAATATGATGTACTTTATTTATAGGATGAAAATGAAAGCATAGACAATCTCAATAGATACAGCAAAGCATTTGACAAAATTCATGATAAACACTCCCAAAAACTATGAATAGAAAAAAAAACTTCCACAATCTGATAAAGGATATGTACTAAAAAAAAAAAAAATCCTGTAGCTACCATTATAGCACAACTAATGATGAAATACTGGATAATTTCCTCCTAAGAATCGGAACAAGGCAAGAATGTCTACTCTCATCACTTTTATTCAGTGTAGTACTAGAGATCTTAGCCACTGCAATAAATCTAGAAAAGATAAAAAGAATTCAGATTGGAAATAATATGTAAAACTTCTTTATTTACCTCTCCTGACTATGTAAAAAATTCTAAGGACTCTATGAGAGAGCTACTAGAAATAAGTGAGTTTAGAAAGATAGTATACAAAGCCAATATATAAAAATTAATGAAATGTTTATGTTTTCTTGGAAAACATTTAGACATCACATTTTATAAAAAGTTTTTAATGACATCAAAAACATTAAATTCTTTAGAATAAATTCAAAAAACTGTGTGCAAGACTTGTACACTAAAAATCACAAAACACTACTGAGATATGGTAAAGAGGACAAATAAATGAAAGATACACAATATTCATGGGTTGAAAACCTTAGTTTTACGAGAATGAAAAGTCTTTTCAAGTCAATTTGTAAATTCAATACAATTGCACACAAAATGCAGACAGTTTTTTGTAGAAATTGAGAAGCTAATTCTAAAAGTTATAGACAAAAACAATTTATCCTAGGTTTGCAAGGCTGATTCAACATTTGAAAATCAATTAATGCATCCATCACATCAACAGACTAATGGAGAAAATCACAGATTCATATCAATTAATGCAGAAAAATCCCTTCACAAAATGCAACACTCATTCATAATAAAAACTCTCAGTAAATTCAGAATATAGAGAAATTTACATAACTTGATTTTTAAAATCTAAGGCAAAGAAAAAGAAAAAAATCCTAAACTAACATCATACTTAATAGTGAGAAGCTAGAAGCTTTCCCACAAAGACCAGGAGAAGGCAAGATGACCCTCTCATACATCCTTTTCAACATTATACTGAAAGTTTTAGCTAATATAAAAGACAAGAAAAGAAAATAGAGACATACTGATGGGGGAGAAAAGTAAAACCATTTTTGCTTGCAGATGACATGATGATTTATGAAGAAAATCCAAAAGAACTGACAAAAAAACTATTGAAACTAATAATTGTTTTAGCAAGAATCTAGGATGTAAGTTTATTATACAAAAGTCAATCACTTTTCTATATACCAGCAATGAACAAGGGAAATTGAAATGAAGACCACAATAACATTTACATTCACATCCCCAAGAATACTTAGATATAAATCTAAGAAAACATGTACAAGATCTATACAATAAAATCTACAAAACCCTGAAAAACAAAAATAAAAGAACTAAAGAAATTGAGAGAGATTCTACAGGAAGATTCAATAATATCAAGATGTCAATTCTTACAAATTTAATCTACAGATTATGTAATCCCAGTGAAAATCTCAGAAATTTGTCTTATAAATATCAAAAAACTTATTCTAAAGTTTATATGGAGAGGAAATTTATCCAGAATAGTCAATGCAATATTGAAGGAGAACAACAAAGTAGGAAGGCTGATGCTACCTGACTTCAAGATTCACTATAAAGATACAGTAAGCAAAACAGTGTGGTACTGGCTTAAAAATTTTTAAATAGACCAATGGAATAGAGACTACAGAAATAGACCTGCATAAACATAGTCAACTGATCTTTGACAAAAAAGCAAAGGCAATACAATGGAGAACAGATAATCTTTTCATCAAATGATGCTGAAACAATTGAACATTCACATGCAAAAAAGAAAAAAATGAAGGCAGACACAGACTTTACCCCTTCCAAACAATTAACTCAAAATAGATCACAGACCTAGACATAAAATACAAAATATAAAACACCTAGAAGATAACAGGAGAAAAAATAGATGACCTTGAGTTTGGCAGTGACTTTTTAGGTTCAATACCAAAGACAAAACCCATCAAAGAAAAAATAGATAAGATTTAATTAAAATTTAAAATCTCTGCTTTTTGAAAGATACTTTCAAGATAATAAAAAGACAAAAAGGGCAAGCCACAGATTGGCAGAAAATATTTGTAAAAGATATATCTGGTAGAGGACTATTATTCAAAATATACAAGTTCTCTTAAAACTCCACAGTAAGAAGATAAACAACTTGATTAAAAAACAAGTCATATGGGGAGGGCACACCACATCAACAAGGGTACCTGCGTAATGAACATTTGTACACCTAACCCTGAGTTGTACCCCATACCTTTTTTTGTACACCATATCTTTAATATAAAAAAATTTTAAAACAACAAGCCATAGGAATTAACAGATGACTACCAAAGATGATATGCAGATGGAAAATAAGCATATGAAAAGATGCTGCAGACTATATATCATCAGGGATATGCAAATTACAACAACAATGAGATACCACTCCATACCTATTAGAATGCCCGACATCCAGACACTGACAACACCAGTTACTGGTAAGAATGTGAAGCCACGGGAACTCTCATTCACTGCCAGTGGGCATGCAGAACAGCACAGCCAATTTGGAAACACAGTGTGGAAATTTCTTATGAAACTAAACATACTCTTACTATACAATCTGGCAATCACACTCCTTGGTATTTACTTAATTGAGTTGAAAACTTACATCCACACAAAAACTTGCCCATGAATGTTTATAGCAGCTTTATTCATAATTGGTAAAATTTAGAAGCATCCAAGATGCCCTTCAGTAGGTGAACAAACAAATGAACTGTGTTATACCCAGACAATGGAATATTGTTCAGAGCTGAAAACAAATGTGCTATTAAGCTACAAAAAGACATGGCAGAAACAAACGCATATTGCTACGTGAAAGAAGTCTATCTGAAAAGGTTACATGCTATGTGAACCCAACTATATGACATTCTGGGAAATGCAAAGCCATAGATGATAGTAAAAAGATCAGTGGTTGTCAGGAATCCACAGAGAGGGAAGGATGAATTGCTCGAGCACAAAGAATTTTTAGTGAAACTGCCGTGTAATACTATAATGGTGAATACCTGTTGTTATAAATTTGTCAAAACTCACAGAATGTACAATACCAAGAGTGAACTCTAACGTGAACTATGGACTTTGGGCAATAAGGATGTGTCAGTATTGATTCATTGATTGAAAAAAAAATTATGGGATCAGAGAGTATCTCTGTAGTTTCCTCTCAATTTTGCTGTGAATCTAAAAATGCTCTTTTTAAAAAAGTCTAATTTAAATATTTTTTAAACCAAAACTTTTGAAAAGAAAATCATAATAGTAAATAGAAAAATTGCTCAGGTGCCCATTTTAATGATTTGACTATTGTGAATGTATAATTCCTTAATATCAACAAATAAATCATTAAAAGAACACACTGTGATCCCACTAGAAAACCATTAGAATGGCTAAAATTAGAAATACCTTTAGGCCAGGTGTGGTAGCTCAAGCCTATAATCCCAGCACTTTGGGAGGCGAAGATGAAAGGATTGCCTGAGACTGCACGTTCGAGACCAGCCTGGGCAACATGGCAAGACCTCATCTCTACAATAAATCAAAAAATTAGACGAGTATCATAGTGCACTCCTGTAGTTCCAGTTACTTGACAGATCGCCTGAGCCCCGCAGCTCGACGCTGGGGTGGCTATGAGCATGCCACTGCACTCCATCCTGGGCAACAGAGTGAGACTCTGACTCAGAAAAAAAAAAATCACCTTTAATAGCTAGTGTTGATAAGGTATGGAGCAACTTATATAGTGCTGTTGGGAAGGAAAATGGAACAGATAATTTTGAAAACAGTTGGCAGATTTTCTGACAGTTAAAGCAATCTCTGTCCTAGGATCCAACCATCCCAATTCTAGCTAGTGACTCAAAAGAAAGGAAAACATTTGTCTACACAAATTCTTATACCAAAATGTTCCTATTAGCTTTATTCCTAATACCTGGAAACTTAAAACAGCCTAAATGTCCAGCAGCAGGTAAACAGAGAAAAAAAATGTGATACATACATTTGATGGACTACAACTGAACAATAATAAAGATACTGATGAATTTCAAAACACATTATCCAGAACAGAAGAATCCAGACACAAAAAAGTAGATGTCATAGGAATTTGTTTATAGACAATTCTAGAAAGGATAAATCTAATCTCTAATGACAAAAAATAGATCAGTGTTTGCCCAGGGCTGGGGGACAGAGTGTCACTGACTGTGAAGGAGCCATGGGGCACCTTTTGGGATAATGGAAATATATCTTTAGACCATCTAGGTCACACAGCCATTATTAGGATGATTGCCAGTCCCAGACAGTGGTAGAAGAGGACACATTCCAATACTTTTGGGGCTGGAAATGTTGCTAGATCACACAAGTGAAGATTCTGAGGAAGCAAGAATTAGAAAACTGGAGCTCTGAGAGAAATGAGGGCTGATGTGTTCTGACTATGTGAATCACCCATTAAAAGGAACAAAATTAGAGCAGTTAGCCAAAATCCAAACCTTGGGCAGAAGCAAAATCTATGAGCTAAGAAGAAGAGGAGTCAGGGAAGAAATGGCCAGAAAAGTAAAAGCTAAAGGAGAAAAGATAAAATGACATGAAAATAAAAGGAGAAATTCAAGGATCTGCAGTAGGAAAAATAATGTAAACAGAGCCCAGAGAAGAACATTAAAAGACAATTATACATACTACCCAGGTATTCGTATTTGACTTTGAAGAAGTGGTTTCAATGATTAGTGGGGGTAAAAAATAAACTGCAGAGGAAGTGGGGTGGAAGAGGGAAAACTAAGCAGGGATGGCTTTTTTAGACATCTGGTGGTAGAACCAAGAGTGAAATAGCCTCTGGCTTGAGGGATATAAGAATGGAGAAATGATGCACTACAATTTGGTGGCTCTTAACATGGACTCAGAGAAAGCTTCTAAGGAAAAAAGAATTGTCTAAATTTCAAGGAAGACAATGACTAGTGAAATACAATTCCAGGAAAACGACTGATTAGGGATGAACTCTGTGAATGAACGAATATATTTCAAAAAAATTTAAGATCTTTGCCAAGTTTGTGTGACTCTTTTGAAGAACTGAGCTACATTTGTAAATGCTAGATAATGTTAATCAATGATGGAACTAATGAAGCCCATCAGGAAAGATGGTGACTGATTCACGCATTTACTCTGCGTGACACTGGTTCCTCCTGGTATCATAGAGTGACAGCAATCAGCCTTCTGAGAGCCATAAAAATTTGAAGGCACGTGCTATGGTGACACTGAATGGTGAGATCTGTCGTACTAAACTAACAGATACAAAGGAGAATTCAAGTCTTAACCTAACTAAAAAGAAAAAAAAAAGTTGAGGCCTACTACGTGAAAGGCATTGTGCCAAGCAGTAGGCATGTAGACCACAAGACAAGTGGAGATTTAGGTCAGGATATTCTTTCTCTGGATTTTCTTCTTTCTAGAACACAGGTTCATTTCATTGTCTACCAAAGGCCACGGTTACTACAGGGCGGCTCTCCCCTCTGCTACTATAAAACATGGTATCTATGCTGTTTAGAGAAAAATCTAAGCGAACAAATAATTTTAACTGTATCATCATTGAAGGCACACTCTAGTGGATTTGAAATACAAGTATGGAAACAGAAAATGATTCAGACAGGAAAGACTTCATGGAGGTTCTGAAGGGTAAATCTTAAAGGATGAGAAAGACCTAATTTGAGTCCCCATTCTAGCTAATTATATGGACGGAATTCTAGTCATTTTAGCCAGTTCAGGGTTTTTTCAAACAAAACAAGGTTTGCCCTGTGCTTTTTCTCCCCATGGTCAAGTGTAAGCTCTGGGAGAGACAATAAAAAGTCAGGGTATCAGGGGTAGGAGTACGTGATCTTCAGATGTTGGGACTCTTACACCCTATCCATCCATGCTTTGTCTCGTCATCCCAATCTCCAGTCTTTGCCTCGGCTACTTTCTGTTTCCGTCTTGACCTTCCAAGAAAACTTCAGCTGTTCTTCCACGCAACTCTGAAGACAACCAGAAAACCCAGTGTGGGGACAGTGGGCATAGGTGGGGAGAGTCAAGCTAGCTCTCCGTGGTCACACCATGACATTGTTTTTTCCTTTCTCCCTAGACAGAACGAGCTTGGAAGAGAGGTCAAGGCTGACGAATGGGAAGTTGAAACCTGAGGCTTATCGCCACTTCTAAGAGGTTGGGTTTTGACCAATGAGAAGCACTAGCTGGAGACAGAGGACAAGTGGAGACCAAGTCAGGGTGTGAACCCTCCAAACTTTTTTTTTTTCTAGAACACAGGTCGGCCCCTTCATCCTACCAAAGGCTGAGCCTCTGCAGTGCAGCTCTCTCCTCAGCTGCAATCTTGTTCTCCAGAATTCGGTGACTGTTCCCTCTTTCAACACCTTCAGGACTTTGCCGCCCCTTCCTTCACTTCCTCTCCCAACTGGATTTCACGTTGTAAACTTTCTTTTCGTAAACTCAGCTCAATTCCTCTCATAGAAATTACTACCTGATTTCCACCAGGACCCCAACAGATACACACACATTTACAAATACATAAACAAACTTTTAACAGAAAGTTTATATCCTTTCCCCCTTGAGCTTATATTTCCATTCTTTTTTTTCTCATGGAATTTTATCATAATGAAGTATATGCTTAAAATTTTTTTCACTGATCACTTGGTCGTACCTCTCAGCAACAGAAATGTGTATATAAATGGAAATGTTTACATTGCTTGTATTCCATGGACTTCATGAAATAAAAATAAATGCTATACCCAGCACTATCAATTTTTTTTTCTGAATTGGATTATTATTACAGCTACTGATCTCCAATTGAGCAAATATAATATATAATAAATTTTGATTTAAAAATTATTGAATGTACTAAATGATTTTTATCAGAAATACATCTTTTAATGAGAAGAATAGTGCTTTTTGTCCCAATTAGTTTGTGTTTCCAAGGATAAATATAACTTATGGCTAGAATGACCCAGGGTTCAGAGCAAATCAATACTAAAAAGAAAAAAACAAAAAAGAATTGGGCCACAGGAAGTTCAGAGCTTACAAAACGCAAATCAATTGGTGGTGTTAGTTTTTTGAATAGAACCTATAAGACATTTCTGTTCTAAGTACATGGCAAAAATTAGATAAATAATGACAGAAAAGAGCTTAGTAAAGAGCAGGATATTTGTGCTTACAGTCAAAATAAAAGAGGTTTACAGTATGTAATCATCTGGCAAAAGCGAGTAAAAATGTTTTTTTCTGTGGCTCTGAATAAATAAGAAAATATAAATACAAGCTTAACATTAATATATGTTCCTTTTTCTAGAAAACATAATATTTCTATGTGGGAAGTAAATGTGAAGTTTTCACCTTCTCCTCTTTGAAATTGTGCAACGTGGGCCACTGAGACACAGACTGAGCTGTTGATTTTAGCAGGTTTCAAAGGTTCCTGACAGTTCCTTTGTCTGTTGTGCTGGATGGAGGTTCTGTGTACATGGAGCAACATTTCCCAGTAAGACCCAGGATGGGGTTTTCTTTTATAGGTGCCAGAAGGAGGGATTGAGAAAGGGTAGATCTGGAAGGAGAACTTGACCCATTCTTAGACAAGGCAGCTTGAGGAAAGTGTGTGAGTGGGAAGCCTTTTAATGCTCTGTGTCCCCCAATCCAGCACCCAGAAAAAACCTTTGGGGAAACCTTTGCTGGCCCCCAGGGGAAGAGCCCCAGGCGGGCCAAAATGAAGTAGAGTACCGCCTGGAGAGAGAAAAAGAGGAAGATCACTACTTGGACAAATCATTCAGATTTACACCGTTCTGCTTTCTTTAGACACGTTTTCCTTTCCAAAGCTGCTAATGTCAAACAGCCAAAGTATGAGACCCAGTGAAGAATGTGAAACCGAATCTTTTGTATATTCTAAGACTGAGTCTACACAATAGCAAAGTGTCAGATGTTTTGTCTGCACGTGGCCAAACATCTGGATTGAATGAAAATTCAGCTAAATGGACTTGATGTTCATCTTGCTGGCCTTCTTAAGGCTGTCGTTTACTCCTGGCTGTGAAACACCCTCTGGTATCAACAGCAGATCTGAGCACAAAATCAACTGTCTGCAGAGAGGAAACGAATGGAGGTCTTGCTCAGCCTTCCCACGAATGTTCTTTTTTTTTTCTTTTTTGTTCTTTTCCCCAAGCTCTCTCAGGGACATCAACGGTCAGGCCACGCCACTCAACCTAATGCATCAGAAAAGGGCAGGTCAGGTGGCCCCGTTGTCTACCAACGTGATAGCGCTTTTCACCCTCCACCGTAGACCTGCTTCTCTCTCCTGCTGGCTCTCTCTCGTCCAGACAGGCAAGCCCTCGCACCTTGTCATTTCTTCACCCTCCGATCTCACACTAAGACCGAGCGAAGCATCCCCGGCCCGTCGCATGGCCTCACGTTAAACAAAGCGACATCACGGGCTGCGTTTTCTTGAGGACTCTCCAGGTCCCCCAAATCTTTCTCAAATGCGATTGTTTATAAAATGTTTGATAAAAATAAATGATGCTTTCAATTTAAACAACATTTCACACTGTTACTGGTTTTAATAACAGTTTTGACAGATGAGATTTTCATCATCTGTTTTTTCTTTGTGAAGGCTTCTTCAATAAACTAAAAATGCTTTAAACTAACAGATGTGACTATAAAGTAAGGCTTGAGTGTGAGACATCAGGAACGAAGGCTTGTCAAATGCTTCAGCATAGAAATTTATTCCCAGCGCAGGCATCTCCTGGGGATCAGGAAAGTCACCGACCTGATGGCTGCCTGCTAACGTGTGAAGCTTGTTTTAGCAGCAAGATGTCATTTGTCCCAAACTGGTCATCCATCTACACCCGCTCCTTCCCGTTTGCCCTCTGCAGCCCATAGTTTCCACTACTCCAGCTATCAGACGCCTATTAACAAGTCAACTCAAGTTTGTTGGAGCCGATGTTGATGTTTGACACACTAACGGTTCCATAATTATTTTTTCCACCAGCTCAAAAATCTGAATCTTCAATGATACTCTGTTGGCAACAAGGAAGTTATTTTTGCTTCTTTTGAAAATATATTTATTTATTTTATTTTATTACTGTCTTATTTTATCTTTTGAAATACAGGGTCTTGCTCTGTTGCCCAGGCTGGAGTGTAGTGGTATCATTACGGCTCAAACTCCTGGGCTGAGACGATCCTCCCACCTCAGCCTCCTGAGTACTTAGGACTACGGGCACATGCCACTCTGCCTGGCTAACATTTTAAAAAAATTTTTGTAGAGATCGAATCTCACTGTGTTTTCTGGGATGGTCCCAAACTCAAGCCTCAAGCAATTTTCCTGCCTCAGCCTCCCAAAGTGCTGGGATTACAGGTGTGAGCCACAGTGCCTGGCCTACATTTATTTTATAGCAGAGTAAAGGCTTGAAGCTAAGTACTCTGAAATACCACACTTGAAATACCACACTTGCCTCTAAAATATAACAGTTTGATGGGAGTTTTTTTTCTTCTTTTTTGTGGTGTCTGTATATGTTTTAAACAGTTACTCTTGCACAGAGAAATACATTGGGAAGCATATTGGCAAATTAGTTTAACAGAAGTAATCCTAAAGCTTAGATAAATCAAGGAGGAATATTATGGAAAGAACATTTTTTTCTTAAACCTTGTTATAGTCTAAATGAAATAATCCTCTCGTACCACAAAGTAGATGTTGAAATTATTGGTGTGACCTAACAAAATAAGAGGCTAATAAATACTGATTTCCATTTACACACACACACACACACACACACACACACACACACACACTCCATCAAGTTATTGTTTTAGTCTCCCTGAAGTGGACACAAAGCGTTTGACTTCCACATCATGGAGTTCATGAGTAATAGGTCACTCCTTAGAGCACTGGCCTTCCTCTAGTCCTTGTAAAATTTGCAAGTGGCTTCTCCTATAGGACTAGTAGGCGGCAGTCCTTGGACCAGCCCTGACAGTAGCCCTGACACTCTGACTTCTGCCTTCTGAAAAGGCAGCCAAGGAAGATTCTCTGCCAAAAGAGGTATTCGTGACATCGCAGGGGCTCTCTGGAACAGACTTTGGCATCAGTTGATCTCAAAACAAGGCCTTGCATAAGGAAAGAGACGGCGGCAGTGAAGAGGGCAAAGACAGCCTTCAACAAGAGTAGCCAGGCCATCCAAAACCGGTGTCCAAAAGCCATGGCCAGCTCGGACTTGGCTCGAGCAACAATTGGAGCAAAGTGGCATTGGGGTAGAGGCCAATTCGGAACACAGGGTCTAGCTGTGTCCACTGGGGAAGAAACAAGATCTAAGCTCCAGAGAGACTGGGAAGAATCCAGCAGAGCTTTAGAGCTCCAGGTGATGTTAGACTCCTGGGTCTGGACGGGGACTCCAGGCTGAGAGCAGCATGGGGGTGAAGCAGACAGGCAGTCGGATGGCTTGGGGGGCATTATGTCAGGACGGGGCGGGGAGGAACCAGACATGTTGTGACTCAGGCCTCACCCCCCGGGCTTCAGTGCCAGGGCAGCACATGGATCCACAGGTGTGCCTTCACATGTCGGTCTCCTCTTGGAGAAGAGCCAGGCCGTGTCCACCTTTGGATCTTCTGCCCCCACACAGTGTCTCCACAGAACAGGGGCAAAGGTGGTGCCTTTAAGTGATTGAAGAAATGAACCAGAGTGAAGAATTAGTGAATGAATAAATATGAAATCACTTAAATGTATGAGAGCGCACAATTCTACCTGGCATTTTGTACACACTCCTACAGCAAAATTCTGTCTTCAGATCATAAAGAGAGGTAGCTGATGGGGACACTGATGTACTTTCTTAAAAATGAATAATAAGCCGGGCTCGGTGGCTCAGCCTGTCATCCCGCGCCTTTGGGAGGCTGAGGTGAGTGGATGGCCTGAGCCGCGGGTTCGAGACCCGCCTGGGCGGCGAGACCTCATCTCTACAATAAATCAAAAAATCAGCCGGGCGTGGTAGCACGGCTGTAATTCCAGCTACTCGGAAGGCTGAGGCGGAAGGATCGCCGGAGCCCAGCAGGTCGAGGCTGCGGTGGCCAGGAGCGCCCACTGCACTCCAGTCTGGGCGACAGAGTGAGACTCCAACTCAAAAAAAAAAAAAAAAAAAGAATATTTGAACAGAGCTGGGAAGTGAAGGAGGAAAGAAGACTGAATGGGAAAAGGGATGAAATCACTTTGACTTATTGTAGAGATGAGGTCTTGCCTGTCAAGGCGGGTCTTGAACCCACGGGCTCAGGCAATCCACTCACCTCAGCCTCCCAAAGGCGCAGGATTACAGGTTGAGCCACCGAGCCCGGCTTCAAATATTCTTACTAACAGCTTTACCTCTTCTCAGTCTTTCTTTGCTTTCTCCCTCTGAATATTTTCAGTTTCATTTGTTCACAAATCAACTGTTCCCTCTCTATTCACTCAACAAACATTAATTAAGCTCTGTGCCAAGTACTATCCAGCTGTCGGGTATGCAAAGGTAAAAAAATAAGATGATCTTTACCCTCAAGGATATTCCAGTACAACGAAGAAGATGCCCTCATAGAGACACACATAACAGGATAGAATGTTCTACGACTTTCTGAGTCATGTGGAAGATTTTGGTCTTGCTCCATCTCATGCCACCTTGAAAAGGAGCAGGGGCTTCTTTTTATCGTTATCGCCACCTTGCATCCCGTCACGGAGAGTTGTTATGAGTAAGATGAGTCCTGGCAGGGTTTTGGAAAATATACAAACCTAGTTCCAGAGCGCCATCTTGAATGCCGCTCAAAGATGGCTCTCACCCGTGGCAATGAGAAGGACAACTGGGTGCTAAGGGGACTGCCATGTACCTCGCTGATGTGAGGAGCAGAGAGCGCCTTCCCTGGCGGAGACCCCCTGCTCTCCATTTCTGTGGCACCTTCTCCCAACTCCTTTCACCATGTCCTTGGGGATCTATTGATCACATTTCTGAACTAGGGTAGTCTCTGAAGGCAGCGAAACTTGCTCAACAAGTAAGCATTCAAATCTTTCTGACTTACCCTAAGACTAGAGGACTTTTAAATATTTTTAGCCCTTGTTTTGAGTGACTCACTGTCTAGCTGTTTAGTCCTGGGGTGGGGCAGAGGGAGGGTTGCAGAGAGCAGAATGTCCTAGGGATACAATTAAAGAAATGCAATGACTCAAGGACTGGAAAAAAAACCCATATATTAACATATGAAATATATTAAAGTACTTAAATACCCCCCTCACTTTTTTATGTAAAATACTAAGTAACGTATTGCATTAAATGAGAGAGGTGGAGGAATTGTGGGTAGGGAGCCCTCATCCAATCTGCCAGGAGACACAACCTTGATCCTGTCAAAGCTTCTAATTCAATTTATTTCCACAGCTTTACTTCTGTGTTTCATGCAAGCCGGCACCTTCTCCTTATCTATTCTTTCCTTAATTTCTGCAACCTGGCTCCCATTTTCACAGGGTGCTGAATCAGGCTCTCGAAGATTACCAACTGCTTTCTCTCTGGCAGATCCAGGAAACATTTCTCAGTCGCCACATTCCTTCATGTCTCTGAAGCCCTGGTTCCCCTGCCACATGGTTACTAGCACCACATACAATACCAGGGGTGCCAAAGAAATATATATACATTGGAAAGATGTTATCTATGTATTACTATTCGAAGTTGAGTTGAATTATGGTAGCGGTGGGTAGTATGATGTTCGCTCAAAAGATGGCATTAATCAAATGAATGCTAGTGTCACCATGCGACAGGCAGGACAGTCGAAGAAAATGGCCGGAGCAGGGTTGTCGTTTGAGGAACGCAAGACCATTTTGAGGGGGTATCTGAAATTTCAGAACGTTGTGGAAGTACAATAGCAATGGAGGTGTGAGTACACAACAGAACCTCTAACATGCCTAACAATTGCACGCACTCGTGAGACGTTTGAGACACATGTGTGATGTTCACAAGGGAAGATCTGGGAGGCCCAGTAACAAGTCTTTCGGTAATTCACCATAATCAGAAATGACTGGACGCTGATGGGAACCACTTTGTCATTGCAAAAGTCAAATGTGACTTGTATTTATGTTTTCTTCTTGGTATATATGAGCATTACAATTTCAGTACGGTTTTCTCTTTTCTTAAAATATGTATACTTTTTTGGCACCCTCTGTGTTTGCTTATCTACTAAACCAACAAGATTTTAAATAGCAAATCTTTGATGGCTTGGTTGTGAAGACATCAGGCACTTAGAATAATTGATCAGTGTCTTTTCAAATGATATTCCCTTCCTCTAGGTTGTGATATTCTATCCCAGTGGGGGCAGAAGGATGAAGAAGTTGCCTTTCCTGTCTGTTGATGATTACTGGTCCACAAGAAAGAAAAAAACTGGAGTCTGAAGACCTCTGTTCTAGTTCCAGCTTTATTACCCGCCTTTCCACGCAACATTGGCATGTGTGATCACCTCTGTCTTTCAAACAAAGCCACTGAGTGATTTGCTAAGGTTGATGGAGCTCGTGGATGGGTCACAGATAGGACTCGGGCAAACAACGCTGGTGGCCTGATGCACTGCACCGATCTGAGCTCAGAGGACAAGGCCACACCAGCCAAGAATGAACCAACACGTGGCGTACCTGAGGACCTGCGAGCTGCAGCAACAACTTTTCTCTCAGTACCACTACTATACCCAGGGCACGGGCTGGGAGAGGGAATAAAGGAAAACGACAGCGGTGAAAAGGCAGACTCCGCAGGGCAAGAATCTCTACTTAGACTTCAGTAAGTTGTTCCACCTCCTGTTGCCTGTGACAGCAGCCTCGGTGTCACTGAATGGAGTCCCCTTTGGGAAATTCCTAGGGCTTCACAAACGTCTCCTTACAATATAGAGACATCAGCTTTCAATCCTCTGGGAAGCTTGCTTCCACCATTGTGGAAATAGTAACGTACCCAACTTTTCCCTAGCACTTTTCTCCTTAATTAGACAGACCCCTCTTCTTATTCAAAAAGTTATTTTTGAGTTGCGTGGAGCTAGCTCACTTTACACTTGCATTAAGACCCAGGTTCACTAGCTAACACATCAGTATGCAATGACATAACCTTGCAAATATATAAAGCATTTATATATTTCCACTGACCAACAATAATGAATGATCACTTGCTCTTTTCTATTGTATTTAAATTGCTGAGGAGTAGCCCTGTGCAATGGCTCACGCCTGTAATCCCAGCACTTTGAGAGGTGGAGGCGAGAGGATTGCCTGAGCCCAGGGGTTTGAGACTAGTTTGGGCAACTGGGTGAGACCTCGTCTGTACAATATGTCAAAAAATCAGCTGGGCATGGTGGCGCGTACCTGTAGTTCCGGTTACTTGGAGGGCTGAGGCGGAAGGATCGCCGGAGCCCAGCAGGTTGAGGTTGCAGTGGCCGGGAGCGAGTCACTGCACTCCAGCCTGGGCAGCAGAGTGAGGATGCAACTCAAAAAAGTAAAATAAAACAAAATAAAATGAATTGCTGGGGGATTCTGTTTGTTTTTTGCTACCATCTTCTTTGCTTTGGCCTCGTGCACACTAGCTGTGGATATACCACCAGGCTAACTTGATGCTCAGAGCTTTTCTCTTTGTAATCACACCCAGAGACCCTTCAGGTTCAAGACAAGCATTATGAACTCCACCTTGATGGCCTCACTGGTGCTTATTCCCCAATGCTGCCCTAATCCTATAGTCTAAAGCCTTCAGAATGCCTGGAGTCTGTTGTCATTCAGTTCAATTCTACAGGAGGAAAAAGAAAAATGAAATGAACATCTATGGGTTGGCTCCTAGTACCAGAGTCTGTGCTGATATTTTATATATCCTTATGTCTATTTTACAAGTTACAGAACTGTGACATTACCAAAGGTTACCCAGGTAATAATGTACAAGCTGGTGTTGGCCAGGTTCCTGATGGTGATCTATCTGGCTTTCACGCCTATGAGTTTTACCATGCTACTTCCTTTGAAAATATAGCTTACAATCATTCCTTCATTTCAGTCAAGAAAGAGAATTAATGTCTTTGAATTGAATATGAGGCCCACATTCCTTGGAGTGGTAAAGGTTTTTGAAAAAACTTGCTAGTTGATGTCCAGGACGAATATGGTGAATTTGCTGAATATATCTTGAGAGCTTACCTAGTATTGGTAGCTACTACAGGTTCTGACAGGCAAAGCAAACAAGACATACTTCTGGTCATCAGGGAGATTACCAACTTTTTTCCTGATTCCAATGTCTTTAACACATGGTCTCTACCACACACTAATCCTCCTAAAATTTCACTTACATACTAAATAAACTTTCCTTAAGCACCTATTGTGTGCCATGATGTATAACCTCTACTTGAGTTACCAAAAATATTAAGATACCTCTAACCTCAAGAAACTCACATTCAGATCATTCCCTCATTCCTGATGAACCATCAGTGGCTACTTTGAACCTAACTATTTTGAACTATTTGAACTCAGTCTTCTCTGAAAAGCACTTATTCCAGTACTCAGTCAACCTTCTCTACTATAAATTCATAGACTGCGACTGCCATACTGTTTGGTTACTCTAATTGCCTCTTATGTGTTTATTTTGTCTGTCCAGTGACACTATACTCTACTAAAGAATAAAGATCACCTGACCCTTAACTGTACCCCACAAAACCATAATAAAAAATACTGATTGATTAAAAAAAAAAAACAAATAAAGATCAGCCAGGCTTGGTGGTTCAGCTTGTAATCCCAGTCCCTTAGGAGGCCGAGGTGAGTGGATTGCCTGAGCCCGCAGGTTCGAGACCCACCCGGGCAACTTAGCAAGACCTCATCTCTACGATAAATCAAAAATTAGCCAGGCACAGTAGCGCGCACTGTAGTTCTGGCTACTTGGAAGGCTGAGGCAGAAGGATCGCCAGAGCCAGCAAGTCGAGGCTGCGGTGGCCGGGAGCATGCCACTGCACTCCAGTCGGAGCGACGGAGTGAGACTCCAACTCAAAAAAAAAAAAAAAAAGAATAAAGATCACTGCTTACAATCATTCCTTATGGTCACACACAAGACAAGAGATTACTTTTTTGGTTTGAACCCAAATAGTTCTTTCATCTTGTGATGATTTAAAGTATTTTAAAAGACTTGTTGATTGACTTTAGGGATTAAACCCAACACCAGAGAATTTTCTTCCTAGTTAAAAATCCACTTAGTTCTTTAAAATCATCACTGAGATTTATGATAGAAATTGAGCTTTAAATAATATGTTTGACTTAGGAGGAAGAAATAAAGCATTGTTAGTCTTAAGGCAGATAAGATTTTGTCTTGGTTCTTTTTAATTATCAAATATCATTTATGTTTCCTTTTACCCCATTGCATTTGTAATTTTGTCAATCAGGCAAAAACTGTGTTTTCATTATCTTGCTATTTCAGAAAAATGGCAAGTAAGATCTTTGTGCAACTTTCTTATAAGAGCTATACTCATATTACTTAGCTTTTGAGGATGAAAAAAGTGAAAATGTGTTACTCTAGGTAAAACTGTGGAGAAAGGGAGTTTTTTGGTTTTTTTCTATTGCTGTCCCGTGTTGCAATCTTTGTCCCCATGGCCTGCCATTGGACAGAGCTGGCTGAGAAGACCTAGGACTAGGCCTTTGCCTGTCCCTGCAGCAGGCTGGTAGCCACTCACAAGTTATGGTGACTAAAAAATTCAATTTGTCCCCAAGAATATAGTATCTGATGGGGAGGACAATGGATCTAACACCGGCAGGGGTAAATGGTGTCTATTTTCTAACATATGGTCATGAATGCATTGTGGTAATGGAGGACCTAGGAGCAGGTGAAAACAGAATTTCACAGAGGTGGCCCATACCAGATAAGTCAGCCATTAGGTGAATGGGACCTAATCCTTGGGTGATCTGTTTCAAAGACTTCGAAATGTAAGACACATCTGCAGACCTAAGTGGACAGGGAAACCAGTATGTTATTAGCCCAGCCATACAGACCCGGGGGGTTAAAAGTCCAACTAAATAAAATGGGGTTTGCAATAATTTGAGGCTCCAGTAATTCTTAGAGAATGAAGCAAGATTATCTTGTGAGTAAGCTGAAGTGGCCTTCAGGACTCCAGAAATCCAGACAGACTTGGATTCCAGCTTAACTACAGTCCCAGAAAATTACAATGTAATAGTAATAAGGACTTACGCATTAAAGAAGACCTCACCCTTAGAAATGCATTCTAAGTGGAGTCTTCCAAAGTCTTCCACCCTGATGTGTAGGATCAAGTGTGCAGGAGGCAGTTTCTGAGACCCTCAGTTCACATCTGCTTCTGCCTACTCAGAAGACAGATCCAGCATGGAGACCTACATTTTCCAAAGTGATGTCCATTTAGATGCTTCTCTTTGCACTGAGAATGCAGGCAGAAGAGAACAGTTGTTGTTGTTGTTTTAATAAATAAAGCTTTATTGGAACAGAGTCCAGCAATTCATATACATGTTACCTAGGTCTGCATTCACACTACAGCAGCAGAACTGAAGAGTTGTGACAGAGACTGCATGGCCTACAAAATCTAAAATACTTACTCTCTGGTCCTTTACAGAAAAAGTTTGCTAATACAAACTTAGTGGATAGTGGAGTTAGACTGCTGTAGTTTGGCTATTACATTTACTAAGCAGATAACTTTGAGCAAATCACTTTAATTCTTTATGCCTCCAATTTCTCATCCTCTAAATGGGGATAATAGTGTAATTTCCCTTATAATCAGTCTTCTGTCTCTGTGGGTTCCGCATCAGTAGATCCAACCAATCATGGATTGAAGATATTAAGGGGAGATAGGGGGAGAGGATCGTGTCAGCACCTAACGTGTATAGTAAGTCCCCTTCATGCAAAGGAGTTTCATTCCAAAAGCGTGTTATAAGTCCAAGTTGTTCATAAGTCCAACAAAGTTAAAGCTTAGCTCCCCAACTAACACAATTGGCTATATTGTTCTGTACTCTGACAGCTGGTATATAGGGGCTGGCATGGAGCGTCGAGGGAACAGACAAGACGAGTTACTGAGCGAAAGAGGGAGAGAAGGAGGAAACTGAGAGAGCTGGCCAGGTGCAGTGGCTCAGCCTGTCATCTTAGCACTTTGGGAGGCCGAGGCGAGAGGATTGCCTGAAGCTGGGCATTCGAGACCAGCCTGGGCAACATGGTGACACCGCCTCTCTACAATAAGTCAAAAGATTAGCTGGGCATGGTAGAGCGTGCCTGTAGCTCCAGACACTTGGAAGGCTGAGGTGGTAGGATCATCTAAGCCCAGCCGGTCGAGGCTGCAGTGGCTGTGAACGCACCACTGCACTCCAGCCTGGATGGCAGAGTGAGACTCCAACTCAAAAAAAAAAGAGAGAGTTGAACGATCGTCAGCAATGAAGTGGAAGGGAAGTTGCAATTTTAATCACGCTTGATGCTGATGGCGTAGGTTCAATTCCAAAATTGATTCCATTCTATCTACCTCTTGAAAAAATGATTCAGTGATGTTTGGGTGGTCACTCTTCCTTTCTCATCATGAATGACACAGTAGCACTGGATTGCATTCTAAATGGCTGAGCACCTGTGCGAACCGTGCTACGTTCAGGTCCTGTACCTCAAAAACTAACAGTGCCTCCTCAAAGAAAATCCCCTTGCCACATTCTGCATCATGAATCTCTTCAATTCTTCACTTCCTTCTCCTTCCTCTTGTCTCTCTTTATCCTTTCTCTTGGCCTCCAATTCCATCAGGCCTTCATTCTAAGCCTCTCGTGTTGCACAGCGAGGAGTTCAGTGAAGTCGTCCTCTTACAGATCCAGCCCTGGCTTCTCACTGGGGGTCACTAAGTCACTGAAGACCTCTTGGACTCCTCATCCTCCTTCTCAGATCCACAAAAATCATGAACAAACTATAGGAGAAGGTTCTTCCAAACCCCATTCGTGGTGGCAGCAGTGACCTCATGCCATGAAAAGTCAATGATTTTTATAACCTTGTAGATGTTATAGTCCTAAATTGTCGCAACGTTGTTCCTGATTCATCACTCTCCTTCACTGCCTGATGAAAACTGTGATGTAAGTAATATTTCTTGAAAGTTACTATAACTCCCTGGTCCATAGTGAGCGACCTTGGGATGAAAGTCGTCCATGAAAGTCTTGGTGACCCAGGGCTGTTGAGCACCAAAAGAATGTTGAATGTGGCATCCTTCTCCAAATAATATTTCTCTACATATGAGATACAGTGGTGGAAAAAACAGTCCTGGAAAATGGAGTGTGTAACCCAGACTATGGTGTTGCTCTTCCACACAACAGGCTATGTTTTTAAGGGCTCTTGGGTTCTCTGAATGATAAACCAAGAAAGGCGTCAGTTTCGTATCACTGGACACATTGCCACCTCTCCTTTGCTGTTTTATAACCTGGCATCAACTTTTCCTCCTTACTGATGAACTTCAACCTGACATCCTCTTCTAATACAGTGCTGTCACATCCACATTTACCTGCCCAGGTAAATATGCACCTTCCTTCAATAATTTATCAAAGCGTTTCAGGAAATTCCCAGGCAGCTACCATATCTGCACTTGCTGCCTCGCCACTTACTTTTATGTTGTGAAAGTTGGCTCTAGCCTTGAATCGATGACACCAGCCATGGGTGGCATTAAAAGATGTGCCCACTGACCCTTACCATGTTTCTTCTTCAAGTCTTCATATAGGCTTTTAGTTTTTTTCTTGAATCAGCATTAAGCTGAGCGGGTCTCAAATCTCATGCTGATCCTGCATTCACACACCGAGACGTTTCTCCATCTCCCCCATCGCTTTTCCACACTCCTTCGATATTCCTGTCGACATCATCAGCACAGCAGACTTCACGTCTTTCATGATCTTGTCCTTGTTCTTTAGAAGCGTGCCAATGGGTGAATGATTCATGCTGTAAGAACGAGTGATGTCTACCATCTTGTCTCCTCACTCCTCTCAGTCATTTTCACTTTTGTTTCCATCGTTATTGCTTGGCACGTCTTAGCAGTACCCGCGACATCACCACTGCTTTCACACTTGCTTGCAGACATCCTTGGCTAGAAATAAAGATCCTCTACTACTGTGCTCTATACAGGACTGTACAATAAAGTACACAAGAGCACAACCACTTGTAGAGGATGCACGCATGTGATCATGTACGCCAGGCACGTGAACTAACTTACATGATTAGACATGCGAATGCACCTTCACATCTTTGAAAGTTTGCAACTTGAAGGTTCATATGTAGGGGACTTACTACGCAGAATTTTTTTCTCCTAGTTATTCCCTAAGCAATACAGAATCCAACTATTTACATAGCATTTACATTGAATTAGATATTATAAATAAGTGAAGGATGATTTAAAATATGCATAGGTTATGTGCAAATACTATGACATTTTTTAATAAGAGACTCAAGCAGCTACAGATTTTGGTAGTCACAGGGGTCCTGGACCCAATCACCCACAGATACCAAGAGATGCATTGATATATAGAATGTGCTTAGTCTAATATCTGGCATGTAATAAGCATTATATGATAATTAACAATTATTACAGCCAGGCTCGGTGGCTCAGCCTGTCATCCCAGCACTTTGGAAGCCAAAGGTGAGAGGATTGCCTGAGCCCGCGGGTTCGAGATCCACCCAGACAACTTGACAACTTGACAAGACCTCATCTCTACAATAAAAAGTAAAAATTAAAAAAACCAATTATTGCTGTCAAGTAGTGGCAGTTTGGGAATTTTATTCAAGTAGAGTTTCTTTCTTATATAGAACCTATAAAGTAAATGTGCACTTTTGATAAAGGTATCAATACAGTCACTGGCCAGAACCAGTTGAATACAGATGACATACTTGGTTTTAATATTACCAATATAAAAATTTTTAAGAAGATCGCTTATCATATTTTATTGCTGGGAATCTCTATATTATCTTGTAAATTGCTTTAAACAGGTACTGGAAGCTTTCTATTGGACTCTGTCAAATGCAGATAAGGGTTGTGAAGGAAAAATTGACATTTCATCGGTATTAAAAATTTATTAAAACTCTTGAAAACATACTTTATTGTGCTCTTTTTGATGTTTTCTATTACAATCCTTGGGATACACTTTGAAAAAAGTTGTTTCACTGTTGCAGCTTAAATCTTAAAACACCTCAAATTCTCTCTTCAACTCAGAATGACATTCATTACATTCCTTCTTCTAAGGAACCACAAATGCAGTAATCTAGACCCTGATAAAGGCTTTAAAGTTGTCCCACAGGATACTTGGGGTGGAGAGAGATGGAACATTAGTGTCAAAGAAGCATATTATTTGGTTCTCAATATAATTAATAAACTCTTTCTCTCCCCCACAGGAATCCGCTAAATCTCCAATTCTTATTTGTGTTGAAGCAAAAGATTTACTTACCTACCTCACAGAAAAGGGGGGAAAGATCTGAAAAAGGCTTTAAGTATTTAGTAGTTTAAACCCTGCATAAATGGGAGATTTGAATAAAAAATCAGCCCTGGTATTTTTCTATGAAAATGGTGAACAGAAGGAATATATGTGCTCAGAGGAATAGAGTTTTATGCCAAACATCAATCAACTCGGCTTTAGAAGACTATTTATAATACTGTGGGGGGTCTGGACAGTTGCACTTCACACTGTGAGGACCAATCCATGGCATTAGAGAGCGAACAATTGAAGTCTTGACAAATAATTAAAACTCTGTTTGAAAATGGAGATGTTTTCCACAGCTTTCCTGTGTACGCATGATGTCATCGATATTCAAGAGTGTAAATATTGACTAGTTATTGCTGGTAGCCAGAAGGAGCAAAATCCCCTTTGAAATAATAATGTGGAGTGTGTGTATATAACATATACATATGTATGCACACACATATGCATAGAGCTGTTAAATATATAGTCATATAGGGAGAGAGAAAATATAGATTTCACTTTATATGACAGTTGAATAGCTATACTTTAAACAACCTATGTTCACTGCCAGTACAGTTCTAGTGTGACTGTGTATGACTGTGTATGAATGTGTGTGTGTGTGTGTGTGTGTGTGTGTGTATGTGATATGCAAGGAAGATGCAAAAATATTTCTGAAATTTTCTATCTGTGTTTTTGTTTTCGTATTTTAACATGATAATGAGCTATTATAAAACTTGCCTTTTGTCTTTATTTTTGAAAAAAACCCTCTCCCATTGTTTAAGCTGGGATCTAGAAATATATGATTTTAGAGCTTACAGGAACAGAATTAATAATCTTGTCTAGTTTTCATAATATTTTAAGCCTACCTTAAATCCTTTTGGGACGGAGGCAAGACACAACTAATACATAAATTAAAATCCTGGAAATGGCTCCTTAAGTTGACAATCTTTCATTTAAGAGACATGGGACTTGGTAAAATTTTGAGATTAAAAAAAAAAATCCCTCAGGATTATGATTTCAATTTACTCATTTAATAGAGAACTATAAAAGATATAGGCACACTTTGGCGTGCGAAGATACAGAAGAGACAAAAGCCATTCCCTTTCTCCATAGAGCTTCCAGTTCGGAGCCAGAGGTAAGAGAGGTGTGTGTGTGTGTGTGTGTGTGTGTGTGTTGTTGTATGTGATATGCAAGGAAGATGCAAAAATATTTCTGAAATTTTCTATCTGTGTTTTTGTTTTCGTATTTTAACATGATAATGAGCTATTATAAAACTTGCCTTTTGCCTGTAAGCTCTAAAAGGTAAGAGAGGTGACATGGGTTTTTATCAACTAAAGAGTGGGCTTGACCCAAGAAGAGATCACTGGTGGTATAAACAACCAGTGCAGAAAAGAGTTAGAAAAGGAAGTACCCTGTACAGGTGAGAGCTGTCAGGAAGGAGGTAAGCCTCGCCTAGACAAAATGAATTATAGGTGCTGCATCACTGGGGTGGAAGAGAAGATGAATCCTAAGGTAGATCATCGAAATGGACTTAACAAGAAGGTACAAGGGGAATGAGCATGGTATACTGCGAGTAATATAAGAAAAAAAACAGAGAGCAGACTGAATTTGAGACCATGAACTAGATTAATTAAAATTTGTAGTCTTATGGGTAAGCTTCAGCTTCACTTTTGGCTTCACAAGATTTCTACTCAACCAAAATTACGCATACGAAAGGAAACGAATAAAAGCTCTGAGTTTACTTAGGAAGCGAAAGATCATGACCGTGCTGGCCCGTCCATTCCCACTATGTTAGAGGACACCGTGCCTTCAGTGACTTGTCCCAGTGTAGGCACGGATGATGTTTCACACATCTTTTATACTCTTTACAGACCAACAGCAGGGCTAAATACTTGTGGACAAACTGTAGAAGGCCATTCTAATGAATATATCCAGCAGACTGAGTGGCGTTTTCTCCACAGTCTTTACAGATGACTGGAGTCCACAGAGGTCCCCAAGCCCTAGTAGTAAAGAGAAGACAGGCTATTACCGGGGTAGCAGAGAGAACCTCTAATTAAAGGCACCACTGGTCAAGTCATTTGGTTTCCACGCATACAAAGAGAAGTGTGTGACAATGACACAAACGAATAACTGGACTCACGAGGAGAATAACCGGACAAAAAGTCATCCGGTTTGATTCCAAGAGTAAACCCAGCTGCCAAAATCACCCACTTCACATTTTGTTTTGTAAATACGTTTTCCGACAAGGCAAGGATTCCTCCCAAGGTGACACACAGAACTCAAGCCCAGAGCCCAGCGTTGCTGATTGGAGAGGTTCTGACCGTCAGCATGGAAACAGAAACAGGCCTTTTCAAACACGATAATCCAGATCATTCATTTTTCCTGATGCTTGTGTAGATGTGCTCCTCGCTGCTCCTTTCAGTCAGCCTGAATACAGTAAAGCACCAGGGGGAGCTCATACATCTTCCTTCTTTTTCTCCCCCTCTTATAGAAGGCAGGCTCTTGCAAAAGGGTGGGCCCCAAACAGCATATATGAGATGATTCGTTAAGGTAAACAAAGGTAATGAATTCTGTAAAAATACTCTGGATTCTGTTTGCGAACTCTGCACTACCTTCCTCATATCAGGCACACCTAAAATCAGCACTCGGCCAACTCGGCTGGCTTTAAGACGTGGCCTCTTAAATAAGACTCCTGTATCAAAAAGACACAGGAGAATGTCCCTGAGATTCCGGTTTCAAAGGGGGGGAGGAGACAGATGGATTCTGTCCCCTTTTTGCCATCTGAAACGGCATTTTTCAGAACACTCCAATTTTGATCACAGTGGAGGGTAGTGGGAGAGATTTGGTACACGGGAGGGTTGGGTCTTTGGATTTCGACACTGATCAATGAGATTGATTTTTTCTGTTTTTTAAGTTAGAGAACTGGTTGCTCGCTCTCTCTCTCTCTCTCTCTCTCTCTCTCTCTCTCTCAACTTGAAGGCAGGGAAGAGGAACTCCAAATACATAATTAACTTTGGATTATCAATACTAGTGGAGAGAATCAATGGCACAAAGAATCCCAAAGGACTAGGTAATCCACATTACCTAGTTCTATCAATTCCTGATTTTGCGTTTCTGACACTGACATTCCAGGTGTAGGGACCCTGCCTCAGGGGAGAGCGACAGAGACCCCCTGCCTCTGATACCTGAGAACGCCCTCCATTCGTGGCTCTGAAGAAAGGATGCTTCTGACTCTCCATTTCAGTCTGCTGATCACGAAATGACAGAGGTGCGAGCCCTGGAAGCCGCCTCACGAGGCCACGGGACCAACTCTCTGCTTTAAGGCCGCTGAGAGAGAACCGCTTGACCTGCCATCGTACGGATGAAAGGTTAAGGTTCCGAAGGGAAAATGAAGAGTCTGCGACCCCCAGCTACCCGAGTTTTCTCCGCCGATGAAAAGCCCACTCGGGCTCCAGCACCCGTCCCCACCTACCCCTCCTCACCAGGCTGTGAAGGCCAGTGTCTCCCATCCCAAGTCTAAATTGGAGCCACTGGCGACCCTTAAGAGGAAAGAGAGGCATCAATGGGGCACGCATCCGGGGAAACTGAGGCCGCTGAGCACCAGGGGGGGTGGGCACGAATCTCCCCTCCATCCGAGGCGGCTTGCTCCAGGCCGGGAGGCGGCTGGGCCGCAGGAGGCCTCGGGGCCCGGAGGAGACGCGCCCCGGGTCCCCGCCCCCAGGCCGAGAGAGACCCCCGGCGCTGGCGGCCCGGGCGGAGGGCCGCGGGGCGGGGTGGGCGGCGCCGGGCCCGACCCCCGGGGGGAGGGCGGGGCTGCGGTCCCGCGCCGAAGCGGTCGCGGGGGCTCGGGCGGGGGTCGCCGGGAGGCTTCCGGGCGGGCCACGGGGACCGGGCTCCACCCCCGGGACCGCGGCCCGCGCGCGGCTCAGAGCCCCCCGGCCGCCCCCCCCGACGGGGACCTCCGAGATGACAGCGCCGGACTCGCGCCCGGACGCAGGGCTGCGCGGTGGCGCGGGCGCGGGAGGCCCCGCGCGGGGACAGCTGCGCGCGCCCTGCGACCCGCGGGCACGGGGTCGGGGCTCCGGCGTGGGCCCCGCCCGGCGCCGGTTCGCGCCCGGCTGCCTCCCGGGGGGGGTCGGGGCTTCCACGCGGAGCCGACTGGGGGGGCGGTCCCGGGTGGGAGGGGGCGACCCCCGCCCGCCCGAGGAGGACGCGGAGAACTTTCCGCCGCAGACCCCGCAGCACAGCCGCCTGGGGCCGGGGGCGGGCTGCGGGGAGGGGCTCCCCCCCCAGAAACGTGACCCTGACATCGCAGGGCCCCGGCACGTTCCCGGGCGGCGGGAGCCGGGAACCAGGGCGGGGGGACTTTCTGGGGACAGAATCCGCCTTCCTGAAGCTGCGGGTCGCGAGGCGGGCTCTCCGACGCCCCTCCGGCGCTGGGCTGTGGACCCCCTCGGGTTTGGCGTCCAGCCCCAAGCCGGACTCCCGGTCGTCCAGGCCGCAGAAGCGTGTCCATGTCCCGTCACCGGGTGGGCAACACCCCGTCCCCCCGGGCCGTGGCGTCGCCTCCTTGGGCCCAGGCGCGGCACGGGCCCGGCGGCCGCAGGAGCCAGGCCGGGGGGGGCGACCCGCAGCCCCCTGCCCTGAGCGGACGGGGGGTCCCGGGGCCGCCCCGCCTCCCAGAGCAGCCCTGGCGTCCCTGGGATGGTGGGTGAGAATGGAAGGTCGCTCAGGAAAAGCCTCCTCCTTCCCCCTTGCAAGCTGCCGGCCCGGCGTTCTTCCCTTGACGTTGCACGGAGACTCGATAACTTTTGAGGAATTGCGTCTCTGTCCCTGGGGGGCTTTTTGTGGGCTTTTGCCTCCTGTTTCCCTTGGAGGGGAGCGGTACACAGAAAGGGAGACGGAAGAGAGGCTTGCTGCTGACTAGATCCAGACTCCGGCAGGTCTTGTTCTTGACTGTGACCTGGAATGGAGAAGCTGGGAACACGGTCGAAACACAAGGTCCCTTAGAAAAGGGCTCAGGAATAGGAGATCAAAAGTGTCCTGGAGAAAAAGAAGGCCCCTAGACGACTTTTAAAACAGAGAACATGTGAGGAAGTACACCTGGCTGAGCCCTCCCCCCCCCTCCGTGTCAAGACTTTACTTACATTATCTCATTTAATTCTACCCACAACCCGGGGGGGGGGTGATGATATTTTTAATTCGAATTTTTACAGACGAGAAACTTGTATCTCAGAGGCACACGGTAAACTGCCTGAGGGCATGGAGCTAGTCAGGAGCGGAATTCGAATGGATTCAGAAATAAAAAGGACTTCCTGGAGAATTCTTGTTTTGAAATCTCGATTCGTTACAGAGAGAAGCCTGGGAAATTAATTACCTTCTGGGGGGATCTTTAGATTAGTGGGGAAATTATGTGAAGGCCACAGAAAGACAAGCCCGTGGGTTTTCGTGTCTATTATGTGGTTTGGGGGAAAGAATGACAATTTGAGAAAACTGAGAGGTGGCTAGATTTATTTAGTAAGGTTTCACTGAAGCTGATAGAACTACTAGATGTAATCAGACATATATATTCTTCAGAAAACGCCTATTATTTGGACAGAAAACGCAACAGTTTTAGATTGTTTCCAATTGAGAGCAGTTTGAATGTTAGTTAGAGGATGAGACAAACTATCTGAATGCTCGAGTGAAAAGGCTCAGACAGGCTATGCCGAAGTATTGATCCCACCCACTGAGAGCAAACCCAACTTTCAAGTCAGACCCAGCTGTGAATCTGAATGGTGCGGGTGCCTAGCTCTGTGACCACAGGCAACTTTGTTAACCTCTCTGGGCTTCTAACACCCTCATCTGTAAAACGAGGCGCATAAACCTTTGCAAGGTTATTGCGATGATAAAATAAAATAGTATGGGTGAAAGCCCTTAACAGATGCCGGATGTGTAGTAGATGTTCAAGAGTGTTAGCAACATTTAGTTTGATTAAAGCCTGTGACAGCAGGGAAGGAAGTGGTACTAGCTTCAGCTTTTTGACAATTTTGCCTGGGGCTGGCTCTGGGGAAAAAAAGACTTGAATTCTCACTAGGGTGTGAAGCTACAGTGACTCCCTAGGAAGGACAATTAGAAAAGCAAGCAATGAAGCCTGGGGAGGTGAAAGGGGATTGATGATGGAAGGTTATCCCCACGTCTAGTCTTGATCCTGAAATCGAACAGCTCTACTCCCAGAAACTGCAAGCAAAATGCCCCCTGTGTAATTTTCAAACGAGTTAATAACGATGGCATAAATTAGGAAAAAAAAAAAAAGTTTATGTTCTTACACCTTAAACTGCTAAGGGAATTTTTTTTCTTCAGTGTTTTTTAATAGAGATATTTTAAGCATTTTTTTAAAAAACTAAACATACACAATTTTTGCCCAATTATTATTACTGCTGCCCTGTCAAAAATTAGTTATTACTTTGGGGCTTGTGTTTGAATAGCACTGTAAAATTCTGCTTTAAAAAGTACTACAAAGTACTACAAAGCAAGTCATCAGAATGCTTTCCTTTGGTGTTTTTGACCAGGTAAAAAAGATTAATTTTAGAGGTTTACTTTGAAAAATGATGATTTGTTTTCTGATTCTGAAAGTAATGCATGCTCATTGTAGACTTAGTATAAAATAAGAAAATAAGTTATCAATAAGCAGGTAAGAACATCCTATTCCCACCAATCAGAGTCAACCACTTTTAATATTTTGTTGATTTCCTTTCAGTCGTTTTAACTTTTGTTTTTTGGGGTTTTTTTTTTTTAACTTTGGTATGAACCTATTGCATATTAAATTGTGCACTCTTGGTTTTATATTTCTTTTCCTCCATGTCACTAAAAATGATATGTGACATCATTTTTAGTGACTGTCTAATTGTATGTCATACCAATGTAACACAATTCTCTATTGGTGAATGTTTGTGGGTCCCAGTTTTTGCTATTGTAAATTATGCTAACATGAAAATCTGTGGGCATAAATCTTGGAGTTTAAGATTATTTTGTAGGATAGCAAGAATTACTAGATCAATATAGTCTTTTTTAAGGCTTTTCATCTATGTTGTCAAATTGATTTTTAGTAGTTGCAGCAATTTTCAGTCTTAGCAGCAATTTATGAAGAGTGCTTTTCTCTCTTAATGTCTCCAGTAGTGACTAATATCATTGTCAAAAAAACATTCTCTAATTTGATAGGTTAAAAAAAGATTTTGCGGTTTTATTTGTATTGGTTTGGGGCTACGGTGTTGAACAACTCTTTCAACTGATCGTCAGCCATTTCCTCCTTTGAGAATTTTCTATGAATGTCCTTTGCCCATTTTTCTATTAGGGCCTTACTGTTTTTCACTCTGTTTTCATAAACCCCACGTATCCACCGTTTGTCATCATTGTGGCAATATTTTTTTTCCATTTTACTCTTTGCTTTTTCTTTATGTTCATGATTTTTGATATGTAAAAATTTGAACTTAGATAAAAATATCAAGCATTTCTTGATTTGTTTTTTTCCTTTGGTTTGTGTTGCTCTACAGAAAATCACCTAAATAAATGTTTACCTATTTTTTACTACTTGCATTCTTATAATGTTTTTTTTTTTACATTTAACTCTTTATTCCTGCTGTACTTTATTGCAGTGTGAGGTGAAGATCTGATTTTTTTTCTCCCAAATAGGTAGGAGATTTTTCTAGCACATAACATCAACTCAATAACCATCCCTCCCCTCACAGATCTGCCGTCCCTGCTACATCAGAGATCTCTGCAACTGATCTTCACAGCACAGGAGTGAACAACAGTACCTGAGCATCTACCAGGTGGAACAGACACCAGTCATCAGCATCAGGTTTGACCAGCGTGTGCTTGCCCGCCAAGGACCAGCACTACAGGTGGGGCCTAAGAGGCTCCTACATGCAATAAAAGAGCTTCCCTTTCTCCTTTTTTTTTTTGTTTTGTTGGGGGTTTTTTTGAGTCGGAGTCTCACTCTGTCACCCAGGCTGGAGGGCAGCGGCACGCTCACGGTCACCGCAATCTCAACCTACTCGACTCAGGCAGTCCTTCCACCTCAGCCTTCCAAGTAGCTGGAACTACAGGCCTGCACCACCGCACCTGGCTAATTTTTTTTTTTTTTTTTTTTGTAGAGACGAGGTCTCACCAAGTTGTCCAGGCTGGTCTTGAACCCCTGGGCTCAGGCAATCCTCTCACCTGGGCCTCCCAAAGTGCTGGGATTACAGGCTTGAGCCACTGAGCCTGGCAAGAGGTTCCCTTTCAACACACGATCAGTTTAGTTGAACTTAACATGTTTAAAGGGGCAATCTCTGGTTATTTCCACTTGCAACACTTGGAGTTCAATATAGCCTCACTGTGTTCATTCAACAAACATTAGTTAAGCCTCTACTGTGGGCAAGCTCTGTTTTAGGATCCTGATAGATGATTGATAGACAGATGATTGATTGATAGATAATCTCTCTACCTCTCTCCCTTTCTCTGTGTCTCTCCAATATTGTCAACAAATGCTACTACACTCTCTGAAATTCATATTGAATCGTAGTAACACTTTTTCTATATTTTTTTTTGTCTGGCCACAATATTTCTCCTTCATTAAAATAATTGTCACTGTTCTTTGGGATACGCTCTTGCTCAAGTCACTCTTTCCTAATATGACACAAACCGCATCAGCAGTAATTTGGTTCACTTACTTGAAAAGGTGACAGACTTAGGCAACCCCTTTAGGTCCCCTCCCACTGTGGGAGCTTTTCTGTCCTCTCAATAAATCCTGCTTTCTCAAAAAAACAAAAAAAAGTTGATAGACGTGGAAAGTCTTCGGTTTGTCCATCTGTTCTCATAGTTTTTCCGCTCCTTAAATAATCTGATATTTGCTACACTTTTGAGGTGGCTTATTTTGCATGCATTTCTAAATGTTTTTCGGCATGATAACAATGCCAGAAAGATTTTCCAGTGTTACATTTTACCCTTCCTTTTGCTTATAATGACTTAAATCACTTCAAGAGAGATTGATCAATAAATTTTATTTCTGTCAAATTCTTTTTATAATTAGATCACTGTCCTATTTAAATCAAAGAAAGAAATCAGATTTTTATTTTGTGAGTCTGCCTAGTATAATACAGAATGTCAATGTTGTCTATTATAAGAATTATATTATTCTATGTATATTCTATTTTAATTTTTTTTTTTTTGAAAGCAGGATTTATTAAAAGGACAGAAAAGCTCCCACGGTGAGACGGGATCCGAGGAAGTTGCTCTATTTTTATATTTTTATATTAGAACGTGATATTCTGGTATAAGAATACAACAGCAATAGGCCAGTCGTTGCTGGTTAGGAAGCCTCATTGATTCATTCGTGCCTAACCAGCATAAGGGGGAATCAGGATTCAGCTGGGATCTGATGCCTGGGAATTCCCAATTCTGAAATTGGATGCACAGCCAGAGTGGAAGAAACCATCATCTTGTGGAGTAAAGGGTGAGGAATTCAGGGGCCCTCATGACGCCAGAGCTTGGCCAATAAACACCACCTCTACAACTGGTAACAGGGCCAGACACTATCCCAGCAAGAAGGCTGGACAGAGCAAGGAGATCTTCACAACAGAGGCCCCGAGGGTCCAAGTGGAGACACAGAAGAAGGGAAAAAATATTAACAGGATCAAGTTAGTGAAGATTAACCAAATTAGGTTTTCTGCCACTCAGCAGAATGGTGACTCAAGACACGAGTTTAGTTTAGTAGAAAAATACAGATATTTTACATGTCTTGACTATCCTAGTTATGACAATGAACTAGAACGGGCCCTTGGCATGGGCATATTTCTGTGGAGGGTAAACCTTGTTGTGTTCAATAGTCTGTGACACTGGATTTCTGCCCTTCCCTGAAAACGGAACCTGCCCTTGCTGGGAAGTGAGTCCTCTACCGTGCCTGGCCCAAAACAGCATGTCATCTGCAGAAATAAGCAAGGTGCTGTCTCTGGCGTTTCTCTGAGCATCTTCTTCAAAGTCTGAACACCCCATTCCCCAGATTGTATTCCTTTGGTGTTAAATGCTGGCCTTGTTCAACTTGAGTTTGCTATTCTTCCTTCAACATCGTGGTTCAGACTATGAGTTCCTTCCACTCTCAAAAGAGAAAGTTGCCCAGAAGGGGATTAGAAACCTAATGAAAAAAATAATAATTTTCATGCAACCCAGTAATGGAGGATTTGTGTTGATACATGATATAATCAGCCCCTGGTGCCTTTCTAGGTGGCTGAGCCCGGTAATTTATACCAGTTCCGACACTCTAGCATCCTGGTGCCACTTATGTGAACACACCATATCATCTCTACAGTGTGGCATTCTGTACTCCACAGACTTAGATTGTGGAAGGACTATTATTTTGCTTTTTCTAAAAAACATGCTCTGACATTTTATTCTTAATCAGCTTTAGGACCTTATTGACTTTGAACCAGTGGTTCACTGAGACCTTTAGGTCTTTCTCACAAAGACAACTTCAAACCTTTTAATCCCTAGACCCTATTACTTGTGAAGTGTTTTCAATATTTATTCAATTATTTTAAAAGCTATAATTCTGTTTCTGATCAATACAGTAATATATGCTTGCTGTAGAAAAACTTGACAATACAAAAAGCATGAAGATGTAAATAAAAATAATCCAGCCTCTTCACTTTGCATACATCTTTTGACATTTGCAAATATACCATATATGTTGTTTTATAATCTACTTTTTCACTTAGCAATATTTCTTATCACTAAATACCCTCCAAATAATTTTTGCTTTTGATTAGAATTTCAAACCAAAAAATTCCACTTCTAGAAATTTACCTAATAAATAGTAATTGTTGTATTCAAATATCTAGCAACAAAAAAATTTACAGCAGTTTCATTTATAATAATTAAAAAGTCAATAATATAAAAATATCAAGAGCAAACATTTGCCTATACACAAAAAATCATGCTGCTGTTTAATTATTTTTAAAAGACTATTTTATAACATGAAAAATTTTACCAATGCATTGTTAAGAGAAAAAGTTATAAAACGGTGTATATAGTGTGATTTACTTTGTAAAAAATATGCAGTATTGTTTATGTAAACAATATGTATTTACCTGTTGAAAAATCAGACATCACAACAAAAGCTATAATGGCTGTGGGTGATTTTATATTTTGTCTTGTTTTGAGATTCTGTTTTCTAAATGTCTGATAATGTGTATGTATATTTGTGCAACAATAAAATAAAAATGTATTCAGTAATTTTTTTAGCTAGTTATAAGCACATCTTTTTTTTTAAGATGTGGGGTACAATGCAGGATTAGGTACATAAGTGACCATCGTACAGGTAAAGTTCGAGCCTCCTTTGGTTCTCACTTCACCTAGTTTAGGATCATGGACCCTTACCGATGCTATGTGCCCCCCACCTACCCTGGCAGTGTCCTGCTACTGCCAATTCCTTTCTTGTAGTATTATGGTAAATGATCAGGGTCTGCTTATGAGTGAGAACATGTGGTACTCAGTTCTTTGTTTCTGTGATAGATCACTGAGTATTATAGACTCTAAATCCATCCAAGTTGCTGTGAAGTTCATAATACCCAGTAATTTAATAAGTGATTTCACCACTTCAAGCTATCTTAATTCATTGAAGCAATTTCCTCAAGTTTGGACATATGGGAAGTTTGTAATTAGATAATGCCACATCATAAATACCACCTTCTTCTCTGGAGGTGAGGAAGTAGATGCATTTGGGAGGGAATGAATAAAAGCTATCGACTCCATCAAAAATAATTTGCTTCTTACTTTGGATGTTAGATACATGGGTATTCACTGCGTTAGTCTCTGAGTTTTTGACTGGGCATGGTGTCTCGTGCCTGTATTCCCAATACTTTGGGAGGCCAAGGCAGGTGGATTGCTTGAGCCCAGGAGTTCCAGACCATCCTGGACAACATAGGGAAATCTCGTTTCTACAAAATTAAAAAAATTAAAAATTAGCCAGGCCTGGTGGTGTGCACCTGTAGTCCCAGCTACTTGGGAGGCTGAGGTGGAAGGATCGTCTGAGCCCAGGAGTTTGAGGCTGAGGTGGGCTGTGATCGTGCCACCACACTCCAGCCTGGGCAATAGAGTGAGACCAGACCTACCCCGAAAAAAGAATCTTCGTGTTTTTGTATGTGTTGGATACTTGATAATAAATTTTAAAAGTAATACTATAGCAAGCAATTCATATACATATATTCTGAAAATATATTTGATTATTTCTTTAAAATGATTTGCCAAAAGGAAAACTACTGAGTAGAAATGGAAAAATAGTTAAGGCTTTTGATATATGCTGTCTTGGCCTTCAGGAAGCTGGAAACAATTCTTACCCCACTAGAAGGTAACTGTGTGGGTTTTTAAAATCTCACTTTGCAAACAATGGCCATTACTATTTGTTAGATTTTGCAAAATTGGGTAAATAATGTTATCCCTGTTGTATTAATCTGATTTATTTAACTAGTAGTGAGGAAAACGTTTTTGGCTTTATTGGTCATTTATCTTTCTTGTGTATTACTTGCCACTTCTTTTGCCCATTTTTCTGTTGATTAGGCATCTTTTTATGATTCATTTTTGTATGTCAACAATACTTTTCACAGCTGGTAATCTGGTTTTTAATTCTTGTATAAGGTGTTTTGATGTACGAAGCGTTACAGTTTATGTAAGGCAATATAATACATTTTTCTTTCATGATTTTTTTTTTCCTTTACCTGAACGTTTGGGAAAGCCATATCTTCTAATATATCAAATACATTCATTGACAGCTTTTTTCCTAGATTGTTGTAATGTTTTACATTTAACTCTCTAATTTATCCACAAGTAGGGCATACAGATATAACTACTTTTTTACCCAAATAACTGGATCACAATATTTCAGGCTCCTTGCTAAAATAGCCATATTACCCCAAGTAATCTACAGATTCAGCACACTCCCACTCAAACTACCAATGTCCTTTTTCACAGAATTAGAAAAAATAATCCTAAAATTCATATGGAACAACAAAAAAAGAGAGGCAGAATTGCCAAAGCAATTCTAAGCAAAAAGAACAAAGCTGGAAGTATTACATTACCTGACTTCAAATTACAATACAAGGCTGTAGTAACCAAAGCAGCATGGTACCAGTATAAGAGCAGACACATGGACCAATGGAACAGAATAAGAATCCAGAAATAAAACCAAATGCCTACAACCAACTGATCTTTGACAAATTAGACAGAAACATACACTGGGGAAAGGACGTCCTATTTAACAAATGGTGCTGGGAAAATTGGATAGCTACATGCAGGAAAAGAAAACTTGATCCCTCTTTCTCCCCATATACAACTATTAATTCAAGATGGATTAAAGACTTAAAGGTCAGAGCCGAAGCCATAAAAATCCTAGAAGAAAACCTAGGAAAAACTCTTATGGACATCAGTGTAGGCAAAGAATTTATGGCTAAAACCCCAACAGCAAATGCAACTGAAATAAAAATAAACAAGTGGGACTAAATTAAACTAAAAAGTTTCTGCACAGCAAAAGAAATAATCAACAAAGCAAACAGGCAACTTACAGAATAGAAAAAGATATTTGCAAACTATACCTCTGATGAAGGACTGAATTCAGACAAATCAGCAAGAAAAAAAGCAAAGAACCCCATTAAAAAGTGGGCGAACGGCATGAACAGACATCTCTCAAAAGATGGCCAACAAACATGTGAAATATTCTCAACATCACTCATCGTCAGGGAAATACTGATTAAAACCACAATGGGAGCAACCCCTTTGGGTTCCTTCCCACTGTGGGGAGCTTTTCTGTCCTCTCAATAACTCCTGCTTAAAAACAAAAAACAAAAAACACACACAATGAGATACCACCTGACACCAGTCAGAACGGCCATTATTAAAAAGTCAAAAATAGATGATGGCACAAATGTGGAGAAAAGGTAACGCTTATACACTGTTAGTGGGAGTGTAAATTATTACAACCTCTTTGGAGAGCAGTACAGAAAGTTCTCAAACGACTGAAAGTAGATCTTCCAGAGATCCAGCAGTTCTACTACTAGGTATCTACCCAGAGGGACAAAGGTCGTGATATTAAAAAAGACACAATTCACAATTGCAGGTGTGGATTCAACCTAAACGTCCATTGGTCAATCAGTGGATCATGCACATGTGGTATATGTACACTATGGAATATTATTCAGCTATCAAAAGGCATGAAATAATGTCTTTTGCAGCAACTTGGATGGAATTGGAGAACATCCTTCTAAGTGAACTAACTCAAAAACAGAAAACCAAACACTGCATGTGCTCACTAACAAGTGCGAGCCAAACTAAGGGTATGCAAGACATATGAAAAGGGCATTATGGTCACTGGAGACCCAGGACAGGGAGCGAGGAAGGGGTGAAGGAACGAAACAATCACCGACCTGGTACAATGTGCATAGGTGGAGAAGGTGGGTAGTCCAGATGAAAACTATCTGTACCCCCTATAAAGCTATTTAAATAAATAAAATATATTTTTTCCTGCTGGTTTGAAATGCTCTTTTCTCAATGACTTAATACTAGAATATATTTTTTGGCTTTTCTTTCCTTTTTCTTTTTGTTTTTTACATTTAAAAAAAAAGCCAGGCTCGGTGGCTCAGCCTGTAATCCCGCGCCTTGGGAGGCTGAGGCGAGTGGATTGCCTGAGCCCACGGGTTTGAGACCCGCCTGGGCAACTTGGTGAGACCTCATCTCTACAATAAATAAATAAATAACTTAGCCAGGTATGGTAGCGCGCACCTGTAGTTCCAGCTACTTGGAAGGCTGAGGTGGAAGGATCGCCGGAGCCCAGCAGGTCGACTGCGGTGGCTGGGAGTGGCCACTGCACTCCAGTCTGGGTGACAAAGTGAGACTCCAACTTAAAAAAAAAAAAAAAAAAGCACTTCTCTCCATCGTTCCAGCCTCTGGAAACCGCCATATTTCTTGGCTTTTTATTCTGCACATGTATCTCTCTTTTTGCACAGATCACACTGCTATATTTTCTTTATTCTCCCTCTATTATGCTTTTTTATATCCTATAGGTCAACTTCCCTTTATAATGTATTGTTCTTGTTCTATTTCTTCTTGGTTTGCTTACCTATTTCAGGTGAAATTTCAAATCATTTTGTCAGCCGGGCGCAATGGCTCAAGCCTACAATCCCAGCACTTTGGGAGACCAAGGCAAGAGGATTCCCCGGACCCGCAGGTTTGAGACCTACATGGGCAACATGGTGAGATCTCATCTCGACTATAAATCAAAAAATTAGCTGGGTGTGGTAGCGCACTCCTATAGTTTCAGTTGAGGCGGAAGGATCGCCGGAGCCCAGCAGGTCGAGGCTGCAGTGGCCGGGAGTGGCCACTGCACTCCAGTCTGGGTGACAGAGTGAGACCCCAACTCAAAAAAAAAAAAATTATTTTGTCAAGTTTCAACCATATTCTGTTGGGCTTTTTGAAATGTCATTATGAAAAGAACAAAAGCCTACGCAATATTGAGTCTCCAATTTAGAAATATAGGATAACTCGCCATTTATCCAAGTTTTACTAATTGGCCTTCAGTTACTCTTTGTAATTATTTCCATGTAGGTTCCCGAACATTTGTGATAAAATTATTTATAGGAAAAAATGTGGTTTTAATATTTTATAAAATGGCATTTCCATAAGTGTTAGGAAAATACCTAAACATTGATGGAGGGAAACCATCTCATACCATTCATAAAGGCAAAACTCAAGCAGATTAAATATATACATTTTTTTAAAGGAAAAAAATGCTAGAAGAAACTATATGAGTTTCTAATCAGAGTGTTCTAATCTGATGGTAGTAAAGTCTTTTTGTGGCATGACATTGAGACTAGTAGTCATAAAGAAAAAAGTAGGAGAAATTTTTTAAATTCCATTTAGAAAAATATGTTAAAAGGTACATAAGTGGGAAGAGTATTTTCAGGTAAAAAATATTTCTTCAAATCAACATGAGAAAGATGAGAAAGAAAGGGGAGTAGATAGAAGTTGCAGTCTATGAAAGAGAAGAAAAAAAGTCAATAGGCATTTGAAAGGTGACAATTTTACTTATAAAGAAATACTCAGTAAAACCACAGTGAACTCTTACTTTTTCCATTATTTCATTTTCAATGATTTTTTAAAACATGATAATAATTGGTGTTAGGCAAAGTTATGAAAAAACAGACACTCTGACAGAGTGCAGAGATTATGTGAATTGAAAATCTTTTTTAAGGGCAAATTATCAGATTTAGCAAATGTAAAATGTGCCTGCACTTTGACCTACCGTTTTCAAGAATTACAACTATAAATTTTCACAAAAGATGAACACAGATTTTTATAATAGCATTGTTTGTCTACTCACTGCAGCATTGCTTATAATTTTGAAGAATGAGAATCAAAAAAATTGTTTATCAAGAGAGGAGCCAGTGCAGCTGAATTCTGAGCAGAGTGACAAACTGGACATGCATATTAAACCATCTTTGCATTTTACACATAATTCCTACTCTGACAAGTATTATTTCTTTATGACATTACTGGATTAATTGACTGGTGCTATATTAAACAAATTTTTGCATTTGTACTTAAAATTATAATTTGTTTAGTTGTTGAATTCATTTCAGTATAAAATCATGATGATTTATTCATCTTGCTAAATTTCAGTTCGTTTTTATCCATTTCAGCCATTTTAAGATTGAGTTTGCTTGTTTCTGTTTGTTTGTTTTGGAGGGAGGACATCCTTGTACTCAACCAAAAAATAAAATTATCTTTCCCAGCCTCTCTTGCAGCTAAGTGGCTAAATTCAAGTCCATAAACTTTTTTATAGGAAAAATTTGTGGGAAGTTCTGGGAAGACTTTTCAAAGGAAAATAAAGCAGATGGAAGATACGCCCTTTTTTCCTTTCTTTCTTCCTCCTTTCTGGAATGTTAATGTTATGGATGAAACTCCAGTTGTGCCGGGCTCGGTGGCTCGGCCTGTAATCCCAGCACTTTGGGAGGCCAAGGCGTGTGAACTGCCTGAGCCCATGGGTTCGAGACCAGCCCAGGCAACTTGGCGAGACCTCATCTCTACAATAAATCAAAAATTAGCCAGGCGTGATAGTGCACGCCTGTAGTTCCAGCTACTTGGAAGGCTGAGGTGGAAGGATCGCCTGAGCCCAGCAGATCAACACTGGGGTAGCCATGAGCGTGCCACTGCACTCCAGCCTGGGCAACAGAGTGAGACTCTCAATTCCAAAAAAAAAAAAGAAACTCCAGTAGTTATCTTGGTTAATGAAGTAATCTTGAGAATGGAAAGAAAGATGGTGGAGCAGAAAGACAAATGGAGTCTGACTCTTTGGTGATTATGAAGATGTATGTTTTTGTGTGTTTTCTAAGTGTGAGATGTTTTTTAATTTTTATTTGGTTTGCTAAAATACCACCTATCCCTCATAGTTCTATATTATCTGAAAATTTGACAGCATGCCCTTTTTGGCCCAATTTAACTTTTATTCCTCCAGATTAATCCATTAATTTGAAACCACTGGATATAATTATTCACTATGAATTTCACTGACCCTACAATCATCTAGTCCATATTCTATGCATTTTCCACCAAAGTAGAAAGACACTCATTCAACTCTTACTAAACTAAAGATAACCTAGAGTTTTAAAATTCTCCTTTACTCTACCTTTCGATATAATGAAGAAGTTGTCTGGTTTTCATTCTCAGGTTCCTGGCAGCCAGCTTCAAAAACCCTTGGAATTTCCCGAGTGATAGAAGTATCTCTGTTTATGCTAATGACAGGACTTGCAAGGGAATCCTAGATAGCTTCAGGCTAAGGGCTGGTCTCCAGAAAGACTAACCACATGATTAGAGAGTTGGGATTTTGACTTACCTGACCTCCAGGGAAGGATGAGGGACTGGAGATTGGGATCAGTCATATGGCCAATGATTTAATCAATCTTAACTATGTTTTGAAACCCCAGTGAAAAGCAAAGGTCAGTGGAGGTTCTTGGTCAGTGAACACATGGATATGCCAGAAGAGTGATAGTCCGTGCTCTGTGTGGCAGGCATGGAAGCTCTGTGCTCCCTCTTAGACTTTGCCCTGTGTGTATCCTTACTAATGAAACTGTCATCGTAAGTACAGTGCTTTCCTGCATTCTGTGAGTCCTTCTGTTGAGCTGCTAAAGCCTACGTCATGGTAGCCAGTGTGTCAGATGTGTGGGTGGCCCGTGGGTGGTCCAGGGGACTCTACTTACACCTGGCATCTGAAGTGAGGATAGTCTTGTGGAAGACTGAGTCTTTAACTTGTGGGGTCTATTGCTAACTCCGGGTAGTTAGATCAGAATTGTATTGCAATACACCCATTTAGTGTCCGAGTATTACCCAAGTTAATAATTATGTGAAATGAAAGCAAAAAGAAAAAGAAATTAGGCTATTTGGCTAGCTTAGATTTTATAAACCCATCCTAGTACCAACAATTATGCTTCATTTTCTAAGTTGCCACCTCTTTAATGTAACTTTGCCAAGAATGTTTATCGATCCCACCCTTCCAGAGTTTGCAAAATTATCTGTCATTTTACAAAGATTACTAGCTGATATGGAGATTTCATATGTAATTTTTTAATGTGTAAGAAGCTTGGAGTGATTTAATGTGATTAGATGACCTTTATCGAATTCTGAGTTTTAGTGGCCTGACAATGGTGACTATAGTTGGAAACATGATTGTTGACCGGGCTTGGTGGCTTAGGCCTGTAAACCCTACACTTTGGGAGACCAAGGCAAGAGGATTGCCTGAGCTCAGGGGTTCAAGAGACTTGGGCAACTTGGCAAGACCTCGTCTCTACAATAAATCAAAAAAATTAGCCAGGCAGGATAGCAGGAGCCTGTATTTCAAGCTACTTGGAAGGCTGAGGTGGAAGGATCGCCATAGCCCAGCAGGTCCAGGCTGCGGTGGCCAGAGTATGCCACCACACTCCAGCCTGGGTGACAGAGTGAGACTCTAACTCAAAAAAAAAAAAAAAAGAAGAAAGAAAGAAAGAAAAGGAAAGGTGATTCTTGAAGAATAGCTCTGTATTTTTTTTAAAAAAAGTAAATAAAATAAAAGAGTAATTTGCTTAAAGCAGTGATTCCCAATCAGGCGATTTTGCTACTCAGAGACATCTGGCAATGTTTTTGGTTGTCACAACCATTGAATGAAATGCTACTGGCTTGTAGTGGGTAAAGCTGAAGAATGCTGCTAATTATCCCAGAATGCACTGGAAGGCCACCCACACAAGAATTATCTGGTTTAGACTATAGTTGAGAAACCCTGCCCTAAGGTAACTTCAGAGTAGGAGACAAAGCAAAGGCTTAATCCAGGTCTTCAACCAGGACCATAAAGGCTTCTCTCAGGATGACCTCATCTTCTGTCTTTAAATGCTCTCAATTTTTTATTTGAAGCACTTTTTATTTTATGATCAGATTTGCCCTTTAAGACCCACTCGCCTGTTAATAGTTCTTCTTTTAGAAACTTTGGCCACTGCATAGTATTTATTGTTTCTTTAACTTTTTAAAATGTATTTCCCTGAAGTCTGAGATGCCTAGGATCTGGCTGATATGGTCCCAACACATCGTCCTCTTCTTTCCCCCCAAGGTTTCTACTAACATTTCACATCACCCGCATGATTTCAGTGGTGACAATGGAGTCATAAGATAATCACATCAATGCTATTAAATTATCCAAGAACAAAGTCGTGTTCAACATGCTTCACAGGTAATACAAAGAAGTGTAAACGCTGCGGTCCACAAGAAGCATCCTTGCCCTTGGTTACGCTTTTGTGTTTTTCTCCTTAGCCAATAGAGAGACTGTCCTAGTAAATGTTATCCCTACTTACTTTAGGAAGATAGCATTATGTGAAAAAACAGTAGGTATGGCTTATATCGGCAGAAGAACATGCTGTTCTATCAAGTGTCTATATTTAAGAAGGACCAATATATGACTTAAAAGAGTTCTGCTTAAGAAAGAGTGGAATCACATCATCTTGGTCTGAAGACTAAGGACTGTTCTGTGAGGGGAAGAGATATTTTTTAAATAGTTGATGGTATTATCCTTTGCTTCCACCATTGTCACTAAGAATTTATGCCGGACTCCTATAGAATAAAGATGGTAACTAAAAATCTAAATCACAGATTTGTAGAAAGGAAACTATTTGGGGGAAAATTGGTCCTCAGTGAGAGACTGAGACTGACACAGGATGGAGCCCAAAACAACCCAGGGGTGAACATCTTGTAGCTGAAGATGCTGGTCCTGTCAGCTGACCACAGCCATCTGATCAGGCTGCTTCTGAGCAGCTTGCAGGAGAAAGAGAATCACAAGGCCACCGCCAAAAGCCAGGGATGAGGAAAAAAGTAGATGCCACGTGGAAGCCAATACCGTTTCATTCACAGGTGAATTCTCTTGAGAGTGCGCAACTGAAATTACGGAAGGATCCCTGGAATTTCTCCAGTCACACAGGAAGAGGATGGGCCGGGAAAACAGTGAGACCCAGGGAAACAGGATATTGTCATTAAGAGTATCTAAATCAGCTTGGCTTCTTTCCACCTGAGCTTCTCCACATGCCTCTAGTTCATTCGATCTCAAAATTCAGTCACTCTGGGCCTGCAAGTCAGAGGAAATATTTCTTTTCTGGACCTCAAAAGGACCATGATTATTCCAAAGTTATGTCAAGAGCTTGCACAGACCAAGTCATTGACGGGATGGCTGATTCTCTGGTCCTTTTCGTAGGTCTGAAATTTTCTCATTAGATTGCGAGTCATTAAGTTGAGTCTCTGATGACATCCAGGAACTGACTGCAGGCCCCCAGCTAAAACGCACTAAGGGCAAGAACTCAAAGTCACACTTGCATACAAGAAATGGTAGGTGATGATCGCTGGCGGCGTTAAGTCCTCTCTCTAAATTTCCTGCAGCTCTTTCCTCCTGGTCCTGTCTATATGGTATTAGAACTATTTATATGTAGTTCTCACCTCCTCTCCCAGCCTTACTAAGTAAGCACATGGAGGACAGATTCTATAACTGAATGTCCTTATATCCCCTTTGGGGTGAGGAGTCCAAACTGTTGACAGCCAACATGAGATCGCTTGTTTGGATTCATCCACCATACGTCAGCATTGGCTATGTGTGCATGAGACCAACACATCTCTCCAACATAGTCAGGAAGAAATTAGTGAAATCACTTCAGACAGACCAACTATGCAAATCAAATGATGGCTTTTCTCCCCCTTTTCAACCTTTTTTTTTTTGCCATCGGTGCCTTTTGTTGTGTGAAACATGAAAATGCACACTCCTCAGAGACTATTTCAGTGAAACTAAGTCAACTGGAGCGCATCCATTGATAGCTCTAATTATTATATTTATTTTTACAGAAGGTGAAAGATCACCATGGGATGGTACTTTAATTGAAATATCCCTCGATGAATCCCTATTTAACTTTATTCCTCTATCAGCCATTCCAGTTAGATCTGGCTCTTCAAGGTCTCCCAAGCTCATTTCAACCTGGACTTTTTTTTTCTGAGTTGGAGTCTCACTCTGTCACCCAGGCTGGAGGGCAGTGGCATGCTCCCGGCCACAGCAGCCTCCACCTGCTGGGCTCCAGCGATCCTTCCGCCTCAACCTTCCAAGTAGCCAGAACTACAGGCGCGCGCCACCACACCCAGCTAATTTTTTATTTATTGTAGAGACAACGTCTCGCCAAGTTGCCCAGGCCGATCTTGAACCCACAGGCTCAGGCAATCCACTCCCCTCGGCCTCCCAAAGTGCTGGGATGACAGGCCGAGCCACCAAGCCCAGCCTGGACATTTTTGATCACCGTGATTTCACAGCTTGGGATGGCTTCCCCCTTCCCCTCCCCTTACTTAAACCCACCTATTCTTCAAGGCCTCATTCAAGTTCCACCCACACGAGAGCCCTTTCAAACGACTCTAGGCTACACCAAGCTGTCCCTTTTCTGAACCCTTGCTCACACCGTGTATCTCTTAATAGTGCTCTAATTGTTTCATGTTATGTTAGTGTCATCTCCCCAAGTGGATCATAAACTGTCTGGTATCCATCCCCCACAAATCCTAGCACAATGCTGGACGTGTTTTCATGCCCAGTAACTACTCGCCAATTGACTGGTTGCTTCAGAAATCACAGCGCGCAGTTGGGGTGGGAAGAGAACGAAAAGCACATTTCAGATCTGGTCACGTTTAGATTAAACGGAGATCCGCATATTCTCCAAAATGGAATGATCAAGTCCCTGGCTCCGGACTTAGTAGATCCGTCCACTGAGTCTCAGATTTCAGGGTGTTATTGTTGATTTGCCTTTCCTGGGATGTAACTTTGGGAAGATGGATTATAGCGTGCTCCTAATATACTACACAGTCTATTGATTTTATATGTCATCAATGTATATCGTATGTCTACACTATTACCAGGAGAAGCGGGAGGTTCATGTGTTATGCCTCTGACTCAGCCCGTCGTCCCATGCTGGGCCCTATGGGAAGCCACTGATTCTTACACTTGGAGCTGGGACAATGCAACTTAATCAGACTGACAGGAAGCAGGCAGCAATTACAGTGTGCTGCTACATCTGTTGGGTTCCACTTCACTGAAGGAAGAGTTATCTCAATTTTAATGTACATCCCTTTTTCATGTTTCATTTAACCTCTGCTGTATTATTAAACACATCAAAATATAATGACACTCGTTAAAGAAGAAAAAGAGGACAGTTGGGATATTTGGGACCGGATCGCCTATATTCGCAACTTAATTGTATCATTTTTGCTTCTCTTCAACATCTCTCCCTGGTGAATAACTAATTCGGTATATAGGTATTTAAATAGCGAGTTGGGAACCGGCTGTTTAAACACCTACATCAACACGGAGTTCAGCTACAATGCAACGACCCTCAGTCATTTGTCTGTTTTCACCAAGAGTGTTTTTCTTTTCAAAAACATTCTTTTACAATGTGTCAAAATAACTAGTTTACCCATTACCGCGGTGCATATAAACGGCTTTAAAAGCAGCTCGGTGAAATTCCCCAGGAATGAATTTGTAATAAGACTCAGGAAACCTTTGGAACTCAAACTAGCAGGTGTCTCGCCCACCCCGGCCCACCCTAAAACGACCAGTGCCCCATCAGACCCATCCTGCTGACCTGAGTTCTTCCAGCTATGAAACTGCTCATTTCCGCAAGACAAATGTGATGACACACCAGGCTGAGCCTTTCATCTGGAGTTTGGTTTTGTGTCGTGTTTTTGTTTTCTTTCCACTTTGACGCTCTGATCCAATAACTTTTTTTGAGCGCCAGCTTTTTGTTTGCATCTGCGCTCCAAACTAAATGTCTGACTTCCCTGAGAATTAGATGCTCATCAGAGTCTCACTGTGGGCTCCACATCCAGACTCCCCAGGTTTCCAAAGAAATAACAAAAATGTGATCCTGGACGTCCACTTGAATTCTTAAGATATGTTTGGCCAAGCAGAAATTGCAAAATGTTTGGGGGACTTGGTGTGTATTGGAGAGAGGGAAGAAAGAGGTTATAAAGCCACACTACTCAATGAACAGCGTTTGAGGCCAAAAAAAAAAAAAGCTCCAATGCTCAATCTTAAAAAGGAATTTTTAGACTTTGCTTTAAGAAATCATCCACTCAAAATCTTATAGGCATGTCCATCATCAAGAGCCAACAGGAATTGCTGCTGAACTAAGATGATGAAAAAAGTAGAACAGAAAGACTGTGTGTGTTTTCAAGGCGCTAACAATCTATTGTGGAATCCAAACAAATGCAGAAAAAGATAAGCCAGAGCCCAAACACGTTCCTATCAGTGTGTGGAATTCATTATAGGGCAACACTGCCGTGGCTGATGCTTTTAGTTAGGCAAACAAGAGTTGAGGCCCCTGAAACTCCTTTAGGATAAAAGGAGCCTGCTGCCTGGCCGGCAAGTGCCGACGCACACAGGCCCCTCGATGCCTAGTGGCAACCCCTGAGCATTCACTCCCCTGCCGTTGTGCTGTCATAGGCCAAATATGATTCTGGATAAAAGACTCTAATAAAAGCAACACTGCTTAACTCCGCTTTACGTCTGTGCTCACTATGGAATCATGATCATCAACCTTGAGTAGACAGAATAAATATCATTAAGTAAGCTTGGAGCAATGATTGCAGCTAGCCATGTTGACTGTATTCAAATCTCCAGGCCCCAACAAATTACATCCCTGGGTGCTCAGAGTGCTTAGAGGTACAATGCCAATGCCAACACTCTTTTAAAAATAATGGAGAGGGAGAGATATCAGGAGGATATAAGGAAACATTGTCCTATCTTTCCCAAAAAATGAAGGGGGGCGGGGGAGAAGAAGGCAGATTTTAGGAATTATAGACCAGTGAGTTTAGTGCTTAACTTCATTAATATTTTCTAATGAATTGTTAGCAGTTGACTTGAACAATCTTTGAAGAGAAGAATTACTCCTTGGGAGCTAACATCAATTAACCAAGAACAAGTATACCAAAAAACCCATGTCTAAAATAAGACTAATCGAGCAATAAAAGGGCATAATCATACACCCTATCTTGATTTCATTATAGCATGACCTTGTCTTTGATGTTATATTTGTGGACTTGAGGAAGGTAGAAAAACAAGAACTAAAATGATAAATTTATCTAATGAAAATGCAGGGCTCTAACCTTGGGGATTTTTTTCCTTGTCAACCGTGTAAAAAAAAAAGAAGTCTAGTTTTAATTTAACTTAACCATCATAGAAATTAGGTTCATGAATAAAAATACTCTGGAAAATAGTACCGATTTAAAAATTAAAGCGGTAAGAAAAAAACTAATTTCACTAACAGAAAAATAACATGATTTTGAAAATATTAGGATGGAAATTAACAACAGAGTTACTGAGGATATTTACAGAAAGCAGATGAAACCATAGTCGCTGTTGTTTGTATACCTAGACGATTCAGGTATATTACATTTTAGAAGAATGCTCTTCTTTGTGCGAGAAAGGCATGAGTTTTTCCTCAATCCCATGATCCTCTGTTCCTTCTAGAATATGTCAGAGGAGATCAACTGTTCACTGTCCTCTGTTCTTACTATTTGTTCAGACCATTAACTTCCTCCATGGGCCCCAACTGCTGACTAGTCCCCCAACCTGTGCTCCACACCACTTCCTAGCAAATAAAATTCCAAAAAAGCTGATGCCTGTCTAACCCCTACTCAGCATTTCTCAAAGGCGCTCCACCACATTCCGAAGACCCCTCCCACCAGAACTGGCTGTCGTTTTCCTTTTGGCTGAATCCACTGCTTCCCGACACAGACCTAATTCTGTCCATTTGAGCCATCACTACCCTTCAAAACGGAATCGTGCCTCCCCACCCTTCTCTTTCCTTTTCGGGAATGGTCTTTGGGCTTATTTAGCTCTCCAGAGCCAACCTGGCCTTCAGTTGTTAGCAAGGAGTGCTCCTACCCTCGGTAAACCCATGCAGTTTACGACACTCGTTGACATTTTGCACATGTGTCTCTCTCTGCTAGTCCAAACTGGGTCGTCTAGACCCTCATGTGCCCTGAGTTTTCATATGTGGGTGGCAGAAAAGGGCTACTTGCGAATACGTTGATTAAAATCTTTAAAAGGGGGAGAGAGAGAGAGAAGGGGGAAGGAAAGAAAGGGAGAAAAATAGGGAAGAGGGAGAGGTCTGATTGAGGAAGGGAAGAAAGAGAAGAAAAGTTAGAAAGAAGGGGAAGAGAAGAGAGTTTTCCCTTGGTCTTCCTCTGCTGTCTGATTTCTATGTTTTCTTCGATGTAATGGTTACTTGAAAATTTTAAATTTTCTATCTTTGTCTATCATCTGCCATTTGTTTACACCTCTTTATATTTATCTAAAAGATAACCATATCCTTATCTTCTTCTTACATCCCTAAGAACCTATGGAGTCACACTAAACGTCCTGCGCTTAAGGAATAATAATCTAGGTTCACCTCGTACTTTCTCTGCTCTTGGTTACTTTCCATAAATTTATTCATGTTTTTTGGCCAGGCTTGGTGGCTCAGCCTGTAAACCCAGCACTTTGGGAGGCTGAGGCAAGTGGATTGCCTGAGCTCGCGGACTCGAGAGCAGCCTGGGCAACTTGGCAAGACCTCATCTCTACAATAAATCAAAAACTAGCCGGGCATGGTAGCGCGCGCCTGTAGTTCCAGCTACTTGGAAGGCTAAAGCAGAAGGATTGCCGGAGCCCAGCCGGTCGAGGCTATGGTGGCCAGGAGCGGCCACTGCACTCCAGCTTGGGCGACAGGGTGAGACTCCGACTCAAAAAAAAAACCTATTCACGTTTCTTTCAGAAAAAGACACCACAGAGGTTGACTTACCTTGACTGTCAATGGCTGCCAAATTTGGGGATGAAAACCTATGTTTTCCCTCGACAATATTCGCCGTCTCTGCTTTGTGCTCACTTTTCTTCCCACTCTCTCTTCCTCCCATGTTTTCTGCCATGTTTTACACTTCAGTTTTCATTTAAAATAATAATAATAATAATAATTGTCTCTTCCCTCTTTTCTGACCTTGAAAAAAAACTTTAAAAAAAATGCTGCCTGAGCCCACAAGTTCGAAAACAGCCTGGCAACTTGGCGAGACCTCGTCTCTACAATCAATCGAAAACTTAGCCAGGTGTGGTATCGCATGCCTGTAGTTCTGGCTACTTGGAAGGCTGAGGCGGAAGCATTGCCAGAGGCCAGCGGGTCGATGCTGGGGTGGCCACGAGCGTGCCACACACTCCAGTCTGGGCGATGGAATGAGACTCCAACTCAAAAACAAAAAAATGAGCCGGGTTCGGTGGCTCAGCCTGTCATCCCGCGCCTTGGCAGGCTGAGGTGAGTGGATGGCCCGAGCCCGCGGGTTCGAGACCCGCCTGGGCAGCGAGACCTCATCTCTACAATAAAGCAAAAAATCAGTCGGGCGTGGTGGCGCATGCCTGTAATTCCGGCTACTTGGAAGGCCGAGGCGGAAGGATCGCCGGAGCCCAGCAGGTCGAGGCTGCGGTGGCCGGGAGCGGCCACTGCACTCCAGTCTGGGCGACGGAGTGAGACTCCAACTCAAAATAAATAAATAAATAAATAAATAAATAAATAAATAAAATGCACTTCCGGCCACACTTCATTCCTTTACATTTAGTTCTTCTACCTCCCACTTTTGCTCAAGTTTCTGGCTTTACTCTAACACACAGTCCCCAAATACGTAATTAACAAGCCTCAGATATGTAATTTACACATGATCAGCCAATTCCTGTACACTTTCCGTGCTAAATACCCAACTTCTAGGTTCTCAGAAACGTCTTTTCCGCATTTCAGTCCTGCCCCCGACCTCTTTTCCTTGGCTCTGTAGCTCTCACACCGCCCTCGTGACTTGTCCCTTCCTCAGGCGGTGTGCTGTCCACCCTCCAACCCTTTCGTAACCCACAGTCCACCCTCACGCGTGAGCTACCTCTATTCCTACCCGCGTCCAACAGGGGGAGGCAAAATCACTCCGGCGGTCACAGATCGCATTGGCTCAAGTGAAAAATATAGACAATCATACAAATGAATAGCGACACAAAACAGAAAACACCAGTGTGCATCCCAAAAGATGAATATGGTTCTATGAAACTTTTACCAATCGATCTGTAGACTGTGGGACTTACACTAGCTCACCTTGATGTAAAATCATAATTCTTTTTTTTTTTTTTTTTGAGTTGGAGTCTCACTCTGTCGCCCAGACTGGAGTGCAGTGGCCGCTCCTGGCCAGCGCAGCCTCAACCTGCTGGGCTCCAGCGATCCTTCTGCCTCAGCCTTCCAAGTAGCTGGAACCACAGGCGTGCGCTACCACGCCTGGCTAATTTTTGATTTATGGTAGAGCTGAGGTCTCGCCAAGTTGCCCAGGCGGGCTGCAAAACCGCAGGCTCAGGCAATCCACTCACCTCAACCTCCCAAAGGTGCGGGATTACAGGCTGAGCCACCAAATTGATTTTTTATGTCAGTCTAACCTTTTACAAGACCAACATTAATGAAAAGAGTATTAATGAAAAGAGAGGGGGCTGGGAAAAACCTAAGGTCCTGAGCAGCGGGTGAAGAGCCTCCGGAAAGTTCCCTAGGAGAGAGTCTGGGTCACCAGGAAGCAAGGTGTTTGGAGAGAGACTGGAGTACAGAAGCCAGAGTTAGAAGAGGGCTACGATAAATGGTAGTGTAGGCTATGCACTGCACATTCCGGAGGACAAAATTCGCAACAAAGCAGTGGTGCTGAACCCAAACATCACAGACTTCCAACGTTGCCAGTGGCTGACTTTTTGAGGGCTGAGCCCTGCACCTGAGACATCGTGAGATATCCATGGGACTGCAGTGCTGACCACAGCAGTCTCGGGCAGGCTGAGAGGTTTTGTAGGGAGGGGACAGCATACGGGTTGTCAGTTTCCTAAGTTCCTCACAAAGCAAGTTCACTGCAGATCTTCATTCCACTGGCACTTCTTGGGACTAGTTTAAGAAAAGGACTGACAGCCAATACTCCCAACCTTTCTGCCCCTGATTCCTGCCAGTTGGGTTTCTCAAAGACGTGCCATGAAAAGGAGTTGTGGTGTTTTTGCTTGCTTGTTTTGCTTTGTAAGTATATTTAAATATAATTCATTTAAATATCACTGAATGACTGAGTGCTTCCCCCAAGGCCTCTGAAATGTATGAGGACTCTTGAGTAGCCAGGAAGTAACTTGGATGTCAAAGAAGACTGATCATTGCCATGAAGTAAAGTGGAATACCCGTCACCCTTGGACATGGTCCCCATCGCTTGGAAGCTCAAAACTACAAATTGATCGTATTTTAGGTCTTGAGGTAACCCACAAGATCCTGAAGTTTCTTTATGCTAATGTCATCTTCCTCTAAGTTAGAGGCATGGAGGATTTCATTCATTCAAATAGATTCTGGGTTGAAAGGAACGTAGGAAACAACTGTGCTTTAAGTCAGATTCTTGTGCTGGAGTTTAGAGCAGGAAAGATGTAAGCAGGTCAGGATTCGGTTGAAAGAAAACAATGCATCGAAAGGGCCGAAAACATGCAGGAGGAAACCAAAGGTGAAAAGTCAGTAAAGATGTCAAAGAATTTAGGGAAAACAGGTATCAAAGGAAGACATGTTAAATTAGAAGAAGCAGCCTGTAATCCCTCACTTTGGGAGGCTGAGGTGAGTGGATCGCCTGAGCCCGCGGGTTCGAGACCCACCTGGGCAACTTGGCTAGACCTCATCACTACAATAAACCAAAAATTAGCCAGGTGTGGTAGCGCGCGCCTGTAGTTCCAGCTACTTGGAAGGCTGAGGCAGAAGGATTGCCAGAGCCCAGCAGGTGGAGGCTGCGGTGGCCGGGAACGTGCCACTGCACTCCAGTCTGGGCGACAGAGTGAGACTCCAACTCACAAAAAAAAAATTAGAAGAAGCAATTGTAACAAATAGTAATGAGCTACCACTCAAGGGCTAGCAGTTGCTACCAAATCTCCACTGTAACTTAGCCTATTACTCCGTGTTACTTATCTAGTTTATCATTACTACTATTCACAATAATAATAACTTGGAAGGTCACTTTCATCTCCAATTTCTTTGACTCCATGGTTACAAGTACAACAGCTATCATTTATGCAGCATTGACGGTATGACAGGCACTATGTGACACATAGGAACAAAGTGAATCATCACAACCATCACCTGCCTAGGAAGGTAGGTGCTCTTGAACTCGAGGCTGTATTCATAGACATAGCTCTACACTGCTCAAGCCCTTCTGCTTCACATAGGAGAAATTGCAATGTTCAGCCTTTGCAGGAAACAAATGCACCACAGGAAATGATTTCTACTTTGTCAGTGAAACCCACTTGCCTCTTTGACACCTATTGTCCATGAGGAGATCCCAATGACATTGCTTTGTGTCTTCGAATGGAAGAATATCTACTCGTAACTATTGGTTAAAATCCATCCATAGCAAGTCAGTGTCATAAAACCGAGTGTTGGCATTAGCTCACCAGGGCAACCATAATAAAGTACCATAGAACGAGTGACTTAAGCAATGAGAATTTAATTTCTCACAATTCTGAAGGTTAGAAGTCTAAGATCAAGGTGTTGGCGGGGTGGTTTCCTCTGAGGCCTCTCTCCTTGGCTTGTAAATGTCTATCTTTTTTCTGTGTCTTCACGTGGTCTTTCTCCTGTACCTATCCGTAACCTGATTTCCTCTCCTTGTAAGGACACCCGTCAGATTGGATTAAGGCCCACCCTGATGATCTCATTTTAACTTAATCACTTCTTGAAAGACTGTATGCCTAAATACAATTACACTCTGAGGTCCTGGGGGTTAGGATTTCAACATACAAATTTGGTGTGGGAAAGGACATGATTCAGCCCACACAAAGGTCTCTGGAATGAAGGGATATATGTCTCTTCTTTGCAGCAGAATTTAGTGGACTTCTCTGTACCTACGGACATTTTCTAGAATCAGAGTCCATAATGCCATCTTCATTTCCATCACGTTCATCAGCAGTCACTACCCTTGTTTCATGTCTGGTGCTGCGTAAGGAGTCTGATGTCGTTCCCAAAATGAGTCACGTACCATGTCACTGCAGCGTAACTTCTTTTGGGTTAAACCTTCATTTCAGAGCCTTCCAACTTAATGCTAAATATTAGCTCTAGACAGATCCTAGCTTAAATCATTATCAGGAAATCATGTTGGAAGACAACGCTAAAGAAAACCACTTTATCTGAAATTAAAACAATTCATTTTGATTTGCTTTTTTATCGATTTATTTTTACATTGTCCTGGCTTAGTCACTAACTGAAACTTATTTCCACAGAGGACATTATCTAAGAATAACATCCTGCTTATTCGGTTCACAGTGGTAGTAACAGGTCATGCCCAAGTAAGTATATTCAGACAAAAGTCTAATTTTAAAAATGGAGTAGTTCTCTATATATGGTTGTAATTTTCTCCCAAGATGTTTACTAAAAAAATAGATTTGGGAGCAATTCATTTGATGGACACCTAATCATGAACTTTTAACGACTATTCAAAAATCAAATCCATTATTTTATAAAGTAATGCATGCTGTATGGCCTTTAGTACTTGTTAAAATTTACAGATACATAAATCTGCTTAATGAAATGGATATTTTGCATGTTTTTCAAACATTTGAGAAATGATCAGTGTCTGAAATTTGAATCACACATGAAATGAATATTCAGCCAAGCTGATCTGACAAGTCTACTAAAAAACCACTTGGTAAAATGATTGCACTGAGACTCAACTAAGTCCAAAATAAACCAAATTAAGCCTAAAACTCAAAAAAAGAAAAAGAAAAAAACTCTTGACAAAGTCTGTGATTTGGAATAAATTTTATATACAAAATTTCAAAAATTTATATATGTATACAATTTTATACATATAAATCCAGAAATTCTTGAATTCCATGAAATGCAAGAAAAATAATGTTTGCTAATAAAGAGCAGTTGTGATATACTGACTTATGAAGTGCTTGTAAAAAGACAAGAGTTGAAAGGGAAAATTCAAGCAAATTGAAGCCTCCTGAATGGTATTTATACAATGACTCATAAAATTAATACTTCAAATTTGATATCCATGCACCATAACTGTGGAGCTGTACAGAAAAGATTAAAAATAAATTGGATTAGAAACCAAAAAGTTCTAAAGGACAGGTAAAAGTTAAAAAAAGCAAATAGGCAATGGTACATACTATTTTTTAAATGGCAAAACAAAGAAAAAAAAATGCCAAAAGGGATTTGATTTTTTAAAGACCTGAAAGAAGTCCATTTGAACTGAATGAAGCTAGGTGTGATGGCTCTTGCCTGTAATCTCAGCTAACCAGGAGGTGAGGGAGGGAAATTGCTTGAGTCCAGGAGTGTGAGACCAGCCTGGGCAACATAGCGAAACCTTGTCTCAAAAAATAATAACAATAATATGAATTGAATGAATATGTGTTAGAAATACAAAAATATGGCACCTGATGAGGAAATGCATTTTCTGAATACTAAAAGTTTTATAAGGCAATTAAACTACTTATGGCCAATAGCAATCTACATAGAGAATATGCCTTAAAATACTGCTATGAAGACAGGATGAAAACCATCAGCTAAAACTCTACAGAATCTTCAGATCTCTTAAAGCGATTCCCCTCAGTATAAATTGCTACAAATAAGAGTTTAACTCAATGTATCTTTCGGTAAACAGGTAAGTTCAGCAATTTGAACATTAAGCGAATTGATTTGCATCATCTTGACCTGGAATCAAAAATAAGATTCTGAACCATCCTCTCTAGCCTACTCTCACATTTCCTCAGTGTCCTTTCCTGGTCATCTTCACCTTCAACCAAACGTTCTGATTCTTTCCGTCTTGACACAACCCTGTGGAAGATGAGTCCTAAGAATTACAATATTGGAATTTCATCCCAGTGTAGAGGGACAGAGGTTTGGAATTGTATTTGTGTTAAGATATTTGTATAACAGCCAGGCACAGTGGCTTATGCCTGTAATCACAGAACTTTGGGGGGCTAAGGTAGGAGGACTGCTTGAGGGCAGGAGTTTGAAACCAGCCTGAGCTACATAGTGAGACCCTCATCTCTACAAAAAATGTAAAAGATGGCCAGATATGGTAGTGTTCACCTGTAGTCCCAGCTACTCAGGAAGCTGAGGCAAGAGGATTGTTTGAGCCAAGGAGTTTGAGGCTGCAGTGAGCCATGATTGTGCCACTGCATTCCAGTCTGGGTGACAGAGTGAGACTCCATCTCTTAAAAAAAAAAAAAAAATTGTATATAACCCCTTCATGCCAACTAGGATGGCTATAATCAAAAAGGTACAAAATAACAAGTGATGTGGAGAAATTGGAACCCTTGTCCATTGTTGGTGGGAACATAAAATGCCGCAACAACTTTGGAAAACTTTTTTGAAATTCCTCAAGATGTTAAATGTAGGGTTACTATTTGACCCCAAATATTTCACTGCTAAGAGAACTGAAAACATACATCCACACAAAAACTTGTGCACTAATTTTTATAGCAGAATTGTTCATAATAGACAAAGAGTGAAAACAATCCAAATGTCCTTCAACTGATGAATGACTAAACAAATGTGGTGCAATCATACAAAAGAAATTATTCAGCCATAAAAAGAGTTGTGGGTGAGGCTTGAAAACATTACACTAAACAAAAGCTTCAGTCACAAAGGCCATATGTTACATGATTCCATTGATAAGCAACGTCCAGAATAGGTAAATCCATAGAGAGGGAGAATAGAATCGTGATAGCCAGGAGTCAAGGGTGGGAGGAGTGAGGCACAATTGCTCACAGATAAAGAGTTTCTGGCGTCACTTAGAAAATGTTCTAAAATTAGATCATGGTGATGGTTGTGCAACTCTCTGAATATACTAGAAACACCGATTTGGACAGTTTTTAAAAGGTGAATTTTATAATATGCGGATTAGATCTCAAATAAGTTGATACAAGCCGGGCTCAGTGGCTCAGCCTGTAATCCCAGCACTTTGAGAGGCCGAGGCAAGAGGATTGCCTGAGCTCACGGGTTCAAGACCAGCCCGGGCAACTTGGCGAGACCTCATCTCTACAATAAATTTTAAAAAATTAGTCGGGGGTGGTAGTGTGCGCCTGTAGTTCCAGTGACTTGGAAGGCTGAGGTGGAAGGATCGCCGGAGCCTTCCGGAGCAGCATATGTCGCCGGAGCAGCATATGTACGTCATTCTTTTAAATAGCTCTCCTGTGTAGTAGTGCTTAGTTCTACTGTGATGAATTATTCAGATAGTTTCAAAGGTTTCAGAATAGCAACAACACAATTATGCACACATACATGTGTGTATAGACACACACACACACATCAACCTATATATGTGCACTTCTATTATCTTCCTAAGAAAAATATCCTAGATACATTCCTACAAATGGGATTTCCAGGGCTCTGCACATTTTGAATGTTGATCCACCTTGCTAAATTACCTTTTATAAAAGGGTTTTTTTTTTTTTCAATCAGCTGACACCATCCTCGGGTGTGATAGAGACTGCCCCTTCCTCCAGCACATCTTCCTCATCAATACTGAGTGTCGTCAGAGGTCTTTTTAAAATTCTTATTATTAACCTTCACCAATCTGAATCTAACATTAGTATCTATTTGATAATAACTGAAGTCGAGCATATTACACATACATTTTGGTCCCTGGTATTTTCTGTTTTGCATGTCCCTTGCCATTTTTAAAAAATTTGAATGTTTGTCTTTCTCTTATCACTTGTAAGCTCTGTTCTGTGGAGTAGCAACGTTACCTTTATCAGACATGTTGAAAATGACTTCTACCAAAAATGGCTTTAAAGCTTAATTAAAATACACGTTCCCTGTAAGCCTGGAAGAGTTGGCATTTGTGCCATCTTTGACTGGAGACTCTAACTAGACGGGAAGAATGGAATTGAGTTTCTTGGCAGCGAGCGAGCTTCTTGTCATTGGAAATGTTCAAATATAGACTATGCAACATCTAGCCAGGACATTGTCAGAAGAGATTCAGAGGGGTGGTTAGACCAGCTGACTTTTACGATCACTCCCAACCCTGAGAGCGTAGGAGTTTGCGAGCGAGACAAATATTTAACTTCATGAAAGCAAGCCACTGCACCTGTGATAACAAGTGAGGAAATAATTCCTATCATCAAAAAGAAAAGCCCTCGTGGGAGTGGAACAGCCTGAGCTCAGGTGCCAACAAAAGGCGTGAGTGTGTGGCTGTGTGTGCATGATGTGTGAGTGTGTGTCGGTGTATTTTGAGTTTCTCTATGCATGTGTACATGTGTGCACACAAAAGAAGGGGTGCAGAGGAGAGATAAGTGCATGCATGACTGAAGAGTTGCATTTCTTTGGGTGTCTAATTTTTTTTTTCTGTGTAATAAGGAGTCTTGGGTAGAAAGTCAAAGGAAGAACGGACCTCTATTTTCCAAGGGAAATGGTTATTCTTCCAGAAAAAAAGAATAGAAGAGCAAACAATAAGAAAATCAGCCAAACAAGCAGACAACATTTTGTCTTCTATCTTATTACTATCTTCTATATGTTTACTTTTTTGAATCAATTGGATAATTGCTTCAACTCTCCTTTAACTTGTTTCAGAGAGGCAGCAAATAAAATGAAAATCAAATGAGTGGCTGGACTCGATGGCTCAGTCTGTAATCCCAGCACTTTGGGAGGCCGAGGCAAGTGGATTGCCTGAGCCCGTGGGCTTGAGACCCAACTGGGCAACTTGGCGAGACCTCATCTCTACAATAAATCAAATATTAGCCGGGCATGGTAGCGCACGCCTGTAGTCCCAGCTCCTTGGAAGGCTGAGGCGGAAGGATCGCCTGAGCCCAGCAGATCAAGGCTGCGGTGGCCAGGAGCGTGCCACTGCACTCCAGCCTGGGCAACAGAATGAGACTCCAACTCAAAAAAAAAATCAAATTAGTAATAACGATCATCAGTGGAGTAGACATTGATCCAAATATCTATGCATATGTGTATTTTCTCAATCCCATGAAATAGATACTATTATTAATCCCATTTTTTAGATGAGGAACTTAGGCACAGAGAAGTTAAGTAACTGGGCCAAGATCATACAGCTAGTAAGTAGCAAACTCAAGATTCAAGCTCAGGCTGCCAGATTCCAGAATCTAACATCCTAATCCCCACTCAGTACTGCCTCTTACCTGGTTCAGGAGTCTGTAATAGTTCTGGCTTCAAATTAATGCTCTGACACTTTGAAGTTGTGAAACTTTGGAAGAATTATTTCCCTGCTTCATCTACAAAATGGCACTGAGTCAGGTACAGTGGCTCATACCTACAATTCCAGTTACTTAGGAGGCTGAGGTGGGAGGTGCACTTATGACCAGGAGTTGCAGACCAGCCTGAGAAGTATAATGAGAGCTCACCCCTAAAAAAATATTAAATGGCACTTGTATCTTTTCACAAGGTAGTTGTGAAGATGAAATGAGATTATTTTGGAGTCTGAAACATAGGAGACACTTCCTAAGTCACAGCTATGACTATCTAGGTACTTGCTCCTGACAGAAATACCATAGAAATTTGAGGCAAGACATTTCCTAAAGATGGTTAAACCCTGTTCTAAGGCCAGGCCTCTTAGAAAAGTGGAAAGCATATCAGGAAAAATACCAGGGTGGAAATTAAAGCCTCCCTCAACCCTTCAAGAGCTGCGAGGGTGATAAGACCACTTGCTACTGAAGGGTCTTGTTATCCTCCACACAGATCCCTAAAAGCTCTGTAGGACTGGGTAATCTTAGGAGATAAAAAGATGTAAGGAATTACAGCTCCTGATAAAGCACGGTGGTTTTGTTTGCCCATACTTTGAGGAGATATGGGTGACACAGATAAGGTACTGGCAAAAACCCCAGGTGGGCTTAAGATGACTCCTCATGCCTGGGAGGGTTGGAGACTGGTGACATTTGGAGCTGACCCGCTTCTGTGTTTGCTTGTGCTTATCTCTGTGGCGGTGTGCTCAGAGCCCTCGAGGGCCAGGTCAGACCAGAGCACTCAGGGACAGCAGAGTGAGTCTGGGGGCTTGTGAGTCACCCAGACTCTCTGAAGGGCGAAAGTGCTCCTTGATCTCGAAAATGCTTTGTGATGTCCTCACTGGAAGACACATTCAAATATGGAGGAATTGCAGCTGGGTGGGATGAGTCGTGTGGAGAGAAGAGCCAGGCCAGCCATCAGCTGGCTAAGTCAGACTAGGCAGTCACTGTCGCTGAACCGTGGAAACACTGAGGAGAGGTGGGCAACTCAGACCGGGCGAGATGGTCGGGCGAGACGGAGGAAAGCTCTGGGGGAACAACAGCAGCCTCTGGGCAGGTTCCGGAATGAAGAGTGAGGAGGCTGTTGACAGGCAGAGGAGGGACAATGAACTCTCTAGGCTGAAAGGACAGTAATCACCAAGGAGTGGCAACATTAAACACCCAGGCCGTGTAGGAAATTCTACAGCAAGGAAGCTTTTATCAGATTTTTCTCTTCCCTTTCCCCTCATCCTTCCACATTCATACAGCTGAGAACTAGCCCTTCACATTAACATAGGCCATATGTTAAGCGGGTTCGAGACCCGCCTGGGCAACTTGGTGAGACCTCGTCTCTACAATAAATCAAAAATGAGCCGGGCGTGGTAGCGCGCGCCTGTAGTTCTGGCTCCTCGGAAGGCTGAGGCGGAAGGATCGCCGGAGCCCAGCGGGTCGAGGCTGCGGTGGCCGGGAGCGGCCACTGCGCTCCAGTCTGGGCGACAGAGTGAGACTCCAACTCCAAAAAAAAAGATACACAAACAAAACAACTTGCTGAAGATTGAAGACTATTTCTGGAAGCAACACTTACCAGAATGCGGAAACAGTAACGTTGGTGGGAATAATAAATTGGTACAAGCTTTGGTAAAGTGATTTGCTACTATCTAGCAAAAAAATTAAACTTACTATCTAGCAAAAAATTAAACGTGCATAGCCTTTTAAATTTGCACTAGCACATGTATAACTCTATCCTACAGGGGAAAATGTAAGTAAGAGTTGTATTCATTTATTAAATATATATATCCTGCCTCCCCACATGTGACAAAACGCTGGTGTCATGGTTAGGGTTTCCGTAGCAAACAAGGCAGAGAAAGCCTTGCCCTCCTGTGACTTATATGGACGAATAAGCCAGCAGTGTCAATTAATTTCAGGTAGCGGTAAGTGCTATGAAACGAATTAAGAAGCAAAAGAACGACCCAGGGAGTTTTGCGCTGAGAAGGTGACATTTAAACAGGAACCAAATTATAGGGGAAACGGGGTCACGAGAAGATCTAGGGAGGTCAACTTTTAGGCAAGGGACATATTTCTTTTCACAATGGAGATGTATCATGGCAAACAGAACCCACACAAGGTGATGAAAATAATGTTTATTTTTTTAGATTGCATTCAGCAATGTACGTATATGTGAAGTGGAACAGCATGCAAAATAGTTTAAGAGAATAAGATAATTCTCATGTACTGATAGCATATTCTCTGAGTTACATTAAGACTCTTTTTAAAAAAGTGCTGGTGTTAAATATAGTATGATCCCATTTGCGCTAAATGAATGCATGTAGAAAATTTCTAGAAGGATATGTAGCAAATGATCGGTAACAAGGATATGTGAGAAGCAACTGTGAATACTTCTGGGGCGTGAGGTAGGCTCTGAGAAGGAACGGAAGGAAGTCTAGGTTTTCGTTCTGTGTATTTTATACTATTGAACTTTTGTCACATAGCTGTGCTACTTTTATCATTTAAGAAACGAAGGGATATTTTTAATACAACTTCATTGTTAAAACTACCTACCCATACATGAAGACGCTTTATGACATCTCTGCTTTTTTTTTTTCTTGAAATGCTATGAGAATTCACAAGCTTGCTGCAGCCCTATCTAGGTACTCGTCCTGCCAGAATTCAACTTCTTTTAGGTTATCTTTCCTCAAACCACTCAGCACAGTTCTTGAGTTGGAGTAATCTGAGAACGGAGAAGGGCTAGTTCTCAGTTGTTTTCTTTGTATAGCTTTACGTAGGGCTATGTTCATGTGTGAAGGGCCTGACTTCTTGCAGTCATGCTACATGGGGCCCCACACTGAGTTCAAGGCTCTGTTGTGGCCATCTTGAAATTCTTTTTCTGAGTCGGAGTCTCACTCTGTCACCCAGGCTGGAGTGCAGTGGCACGTTCACGGCCACCCCAGCGTTGACCTGCTGGGCTCTGGCAATATCCATCCACCCCAACCTTCTAAGTAGCTGGAACTACAGGCACGCGCTATCATGCCTGGGTAATTTTTTTTGATTTATTGTAGAGACGAGGTCTCACCAAGTTGCCTGGTCTGGCCTCGAACCCGCAGGCTCAGGCAATCCACTCACCTCGGCCTCCCAGAGTGCTGGGATTCCAGGCTGAGCCACCAAGCCCGGTGGGAATTCTTAATCATTTAGCAAGAGGTCTCACATTTTCATTTTGTGCTGGGCCTCACAAATTATGGGGCTGGGCTTGCACAGGGCACTGGACCATCTCTGGAGATGTGAGGTTTGAAATAAGCCACACCAAGTCATCCCTGTCCCAGGAGCACGTGTAATTGCTGAAATCAGAGTGAAACTGGCATCAAGAGTCACCTGGAAAAATGAAGAGATCCATGCGCCATCTGAGGAGGACTGCTCTTTCTTGACGCTTGAGAGTTGCAATGGAATGGTGGGCTCAGGTGACATCTTCTAATTTTTTTAAGCAAAGCTGGAAATTCGACTTTTTATGTGAAACTGGCAGCTTGAAATGTTGCCAGCTAAGTTATAGGTGAGATCTGAACAGAGTATGTCCATACTCCAAATCTGGTTACTAGGTTTCAACTTCTGTTTTCTTTTGTCAAATTACTTGTCAGCAGCAACGGAAAGTAGAGATTTATCTGGGACCTGCATTTTTACATGCAAGCCAGACCCAGAGTTTGTCCCCCACAAAAGGTGTGTAACTGAGTCAGCAAAAACAGACAGTGGCTGCAGGTCACCTCAGCCATATCTACAAGAGGGAACCCCTCCCCCCAAAAAAACCAGAATTATCTTTTGGAGGGTGGGCCCCCAGTAGTACAGGCTTCCCCTACTGGGTAAGTCGGCATCAGTGTTTCAGCTAACTCTGGTTCAGCTTCAGTGAATTTTTTGGAGATTCTTTCAGTGTGTTTGCCCATTTCATGATAGGTGATTTACGAGTACATCTGCCCAATTGTGCTGAGTGTTCAGCAGTTCTGACCAAAAACAGCACGGCCGCCCTGCCTCAACCTCCCCGTTCACCCAATCTCACCCCAAGCAACTTTGGTTTTTTGTTTGTTCGTTTGTTTCCCCAATGAAAAAAGTCCTCAAGGGGAAATGTTTTGCGGATGTGGAAAGAGGTGAAAACAAAAAATGGCAAAACACTAAAAGGTATCCAAATTGACAAGTTCAAAAACCATTTTGAGCAGTGAAAAAAAGCATCTCATGGGTGCAACGCAACAAAACAGAGAGTACTTTGAAAATAACAGAAAGCCAGGCTCGGTGGCTCAGACTGTAATCCCACACTTTGGGAGGCCGAAGTAAGCGGATTGCCTGAGCCCACGGGTTCGAGACCCACCTGGGCAACTTGGCGAGACCTCATCTCTACAATGAATCAAAAATTAGCCGGGCGTGGTAGCGCGTCCTGTAGTTCCAGCTACTCGGAAGGCTGAGCGGAAGGATGGCCGGAGCCCAGCAGGTCGAGGCTGCGGTGGCCGGGAGCGGCCACTGCACTCCAGTCTGGGCGACAGAGTGAGACTCCAACTCAAAAAAAAAAAAAAAAGAAAAGAAAGTAACAGAAGTTTAAACATGTAAGAATAAATACACAATTTTTTTATATATAAATTCTGGGGTTTGGTTCAGTCTCCCCTCACTTGCTTCGAAGGCCCAAAGGCGATGGGTTGGCTGCAGTCTTACTGGAAATTCAGCATATTTCGCTTACTAGTTATGTTATTTGTTTTTGCTTGGAATGTTTAGCACTATTATAGGAGAACCAGGAGAATTTTATTACTGCATCATATCTTCAGAATGCTTTTCCATCATGACATAAAAACCAAACAAACAAACAAAAAAATTCTGGCATGTGTTTGGAAGGTTCTGTCTTTGAACAGAGTCATTGGAGAATTTAACAAAATGAGAGCCAACCCTGGGACATTCTCCCATCCCATAATGCACTTTGCAACTCCAAACGCTGGAAAAGTCTTTTAGAATCAGAGAATTTGAAAAGGGGATGAAAGTGAGGTTAAAATTAAGAACCATGTAGCACAAATAATGTATCTTCAATTCCTGAGATTTTAAATGAGCCATGCTTTTAGTCATACATTGAAATAGCCTCTTAATGAATCCCCCCACACTCCCAACCCAAATCCCAGATTTTCTGTTTCAAATCAGATATTGCCTGGATTTGAAATCATTTTTATTTTTCCAGGGGAAAAGAGGAGCTTTGGTATCTTCAGAAATGAAGATAATAGCACTTTCAAGGGCCAAGGAGATGCTCTTGGTCTATACTGACTGCCACTCGGAGCAGGTTACGCTCACGTACCTGGTGCAGTCTCCATGCCGCCTTCCAGACCTATGGTACCACGATCACCTTTACTAGGGACTCTAAATGTGGCCTTGGCCCCAGGGGTTGGCAATATATTGTTATGGTGTCCCGGAGATAAGCCTCCTACCGACCACTACCCACTCAGCTGTCCTAAATGGCCGCTATAAAAACTTAACTCTTTGCAACCAGCCGTTCAGGTCAATCAGTTTCCAATGATTATAACAGTACCAGGGATTCTGACTACTGGTGGTTAGAGGATTAAGAAAACCAACTAAGGAAATTAGCTGGAGGATTGCTGAGTTTTCCCTCCCATTGAAAGAGGAAACATTAGACGGATGGGAGCGTTCTCTTCATTAGCTCCTGCAACGTTGCCTGTTTCATGGCTGGGAGCAAGTTCAACGGACAGATTTTCCCAGATGCTTTAAGTATACGAAAGAAGGATCTTGCTTTCCTCCCATTTTCCAGGGTTACATTTTACTGTTTGCAGTACAAGTGAGTGGTTAGCAGATCCATTTCCCAGCCTTCAGATCTATTGTTTCCTTTCATTTTACGCAAGCCAGTTACTTATGAAGTGCCGTACCTCGAATATCCGTGGTTACCAGTGACACAAGACCTTGATGGCTTGATTGCGATGAGCAACTAATTTAACTTATCAGTGTTATATGAAGGCTCGGAATTTGTTTAGACAAGAATGTGTATTTCATATTCTTCTTCGATGCGTAGACACAGAAATAATCATTTTAGAGGCAACACCATATCTTGATTTTCCAGAACAAAATAACTTGCATGCAAAAAAGCCAAACAACTGAATACAATGCAAGACTAACTTTCCTGAAGCAATCACACCTCTTTACACATTTGTTATTCTGTTTGACATACACAATAAATCGTAATAGTTACCAAATTACTGTTTGGTTTCAAATGATGTGCACGCATCTATAATCTTAGTTAGCTACTTGCTGGCCTGCTTCAGGAATGCCATTGCATCCTCCAGGGTAATTCTATATCAATGACTTTTCCAAATAAATCTAGTTGCTGGTTTATATTAATGAACTGTCACAGTTTCTATTGTTTTCCCATGGCCTTGCAGCTGTATTCCTTCACAGGTGCTTGGCAAATTAAAATGATGCTGGTTTGGGGTTTCAGCTTGATACAAAATCACTCCTTCAGCAGATTGTTTGGAAGTTATTCATGCAAGAAACACATCTTTACTCCAGACATTCAGCCTCTCCGCTTATCCAATACTCATGCCTTTATTGATACTTTGCATTTCTGCTCTCCTCACCAGAGAAGTACAAAGGGAGAGAGTGTCTTTCCTGCTCTGAACATTTCTATTAAGGAATTATAAGCATTGCAGCTTTCTTTTTTTTTTTTTAAAGAAATGTGTTCTTTTCAGTCAGAATTAACACTGTGTTCACAGCTCACAAACATTAATTATTGATGTTTGCAGATTATATATCTTTTGGGGTTGTTTTTGTTAACATCCATTACCCAAGGGATCGACAAGACAAGAAGGAAATTATTATATGCTAACTATCCAAAACCACATTAAATGCTCCCTTTTGGATCTGTTACAGCCTTCTTTTAAATTTATTTTTATTTTTAATTTTTCTGAGTTGAAGTCTCACTCCGTCGCCCAGGCTGGAGTGCCTGGCACGCTCACAGCCACCCCAGCTTCGACCTGCTGGGCTCTGGCGATCCTTCCTTCCCAGCCTTCCAAGTAGCTAGAACTACAGCATGCGCTACCACACCCAGCTAATGTTTGATTTATTGTAGAGACGAGGTCTCGCCAAGTGGCCCGGGCTGGTCTCGAACCCACGGGCTCAGGCAATCTACCCGCCTCGGCCTCCCCAAGTGCTGGGATGACAGGCTGAGCCACTGAGCCCGGCCTTTATAGTCTTTATTTTAAACTACTTTGCTCATGGTTAACTTCTACCAGTGAAAATTAGGATGTTTAACATACAAGTACCAACTCAGTCAAATCACCCACATTTCGGTTTAGACGGTGCCTCCTCCCTGTACCGCAGTCCCTCAATCCTCAATTTCCTTTCACCACCCGGAAGTCCTCTCTGGACCCCTTGGAGGGTCCTCTCAGAGCACAGCAGCTCCGACCCTTGGGGTGTCCCGGGCTACCCAGGAGGCACAGCACTGTCAGTGCTCTCGGGCACCCTAGTCTGCATTTCCACACACCCACACACCTTCCAGGTGGGTTTCAAGTTGTTTTTGTTTCTTCAACATTTATTCTCAAGGAAAGCCTGCTGTAAAGTTGCTGGATGCTAAAAATGATCTACATATTTTGGTCTATGCATTCGGTGTTTCCACATTTGTGATGTATTACGATAGGCATGCAAATGCCAGTCTTTGGGGAAAGACACCTCCCCCCCCAGCCGCTCTCATAAACACACCAGAGGCTGTCTACCGGCTGCCTACTCAAGATCCAATATCCACTCTGCTTATCTTCCAGCTTATATAGAGAGAACTACATTGCCCAACCTCCCTTGCAAATGTAGTGGTCAAGGAGTTGTAAATGGAAGGGAGAGCATGCCCACCTGTCCCTAACTTTTGGCAAGATAAACAACACAAGGCTACAAATGGGGGCCGTATACTAGATGTCGAAACATTTTAAAATTTTACACTGAGTTTCCAAACTGTTTAATAAAATAGCTGCGATAGTCCTACTTTGACCCATGTACCTTCATAATATCTGGAAGGCCTGGAATACTCACCTCCTTCAAGTTCCAAGCCAAAGGACTCTGCGTTCTGATCGCCTGGGTTTTTACTTGTTCTGCGTTGAACTCCAGCTTCTATAGCAAGGGGACTCAGAAACATGCACCCTGGCATTCTAGTCCTCAAATCCAAGCTCCATCCACCCTGCCCACCTACCGCCCCTGTACAATCTCCCCCTGGCTAATTCTCAGGCCCATGTGTATGCACACCAGTGGCACATCCTGCTCTTAGGGGGACAGACCCATAAAAGCGGCCCACATAACTGGATTTTTAAAATGTGGTACATATACACGATGGAACATTACACAGCCATAAAGAAGGACAAAATCATGAACTTCACAGCAGCCTGGATGGACTCAGAGTCGATAATACTGAGTGATCTTTCACAGAAACAAAGAACTGAGTATCACATGTTCTCACTCATAAGCAGACCTGGTGCAATATTCCTAATTCTGTAAGAAAGAGATTGGCCATAGTGGGAAACTGCCGGGGGTGGGAGACGGGATTGGCAGTAGTGGGAAACTGCCAAGAGAGAGGGGGTATACCTCATCAACAAGGGTACCTGCATAATGAACATTTGTAAGCCTAACCCTGAATTGTACCCCATAACTTTAAATTAAAAAATTGAAAGTTAAAAATAAAAAATTCCAAACTGAAAGAAAAAAGAAAGAGGCCCACACAGACCTAGAAGTGGGTTTGGACCATTTGGGCTAAAATTTCAGGGTGCCCAGAGGACTGTCTAGAAGAAATGAGTGGCCTACTGGTACACACTTCTCTTTGGTCTAGTGGCTTCACTGCAGAAGGCACATGCAGAGGCGCCACAGGAAGCCCTGTAAAGCCTGACTCCAAGACGAATTCTGGCAATTGGGGCATCTCAGAAAGTTCTTTAAAGGAAGTTGGCTCAGCTGGTGAGCTTCTTTTGCCCTTTTTCTCTCCTTTCTACTTTTATACATGGGATTTCAAATATGATGCCTTCTTCTCAACATGAGGATAAAGGTTTCTTGAAGACTACAGACAAAGAGCTAGAATGAGCCAAGATATCTGTTGACCATGCTAGCTGTAGACTGCTTATCTTCAGATTTCTTCTCACATGAGATAAAAATAAGTCATCTCTTGTTTTGGTCATTATTTTTTAGTCCCTGTTAGTTCCAACCAAACACGATAGCTCACCGACACAGATGTGAGCAAGTGCAAAGGTAGACATTGACCACCTCCATTGTCATTAATCTTGCCCGGAGGAGTACCTCGATTCATAATACATGCAGATGCTAGAGGGGTTTATCAAATGTCCTCTGAATAAAGTGGTTGACAAAGATGTGAGCAGACAAAGGGGGCATCATCAGAAGAAGAAATGGGATGAGCAGAAGGCTGCATGTGGCCAAGACATATTTGGAAAATGGGGAGTAGGATCATTGGATTCCCCTGGGGGAGAGTATTGAGATCTAATTTCACCTGAATAGGTTGGGACCCAAATGGAGAGGCAGAAGGAATCCAGGCTAACCTCTCATTCCACTGATCTGCACCGGAGCCGCCAAGTAAGCATTCGATTAAATGGCGCCTCTTTGAGGTCTTCCTGCTCCAAGGAAAGTGTATGGCACACGAGACGACACACATATACTTGCAAAATATTCTCACCCATGTTTACGCACACTCACAGCACCTTGTAGAATTTTAGCTTTGCACATTGCAAAGCAACGGCTTACTTGTCTGTCTGCTCATTCCTCTGTAAAATCATTGGAAATCAAGTCTGTCTTCCTGTGTTTTTGTTCTCTCTATGCCTGGTATGGAGTTTGGCACATAGTAGGCCTTTGGATAATGATTATAATTATATAATTATTTGGATAAACCATTGGAAACGATGGAGAGGAAATAACAATATCTTCAGACGGACATTGTTATTAGGCTAACCGGTTCCTGCTGATCTCGATGGCTTGGAAGAAAGAAAAAATAAACAGGGCTATTTCAACAGCACAGGTTTAAAGGAATTCCTGGTCCTGAGATGAGAGCATCAAGAATAGAAAGCGAAGGGTAGATGCAATGATTATTGCAAATAAAATTGAGAAGGTGGCAATCAGATTAAATTTAAACTGCAGGGAATAGAAGAATTTGCAGAAAATTACAAAATTTACAGGAGATTTTGAGGTTAAGTGACTATAAGAATGATGGTACTAGCGTGAAAAAGATGAAAATCAAGCAGAGGCTGCGCTCAGTGGCTCAGCCTGTAATCCCAGCACTTTGGGAGGCCGAGGCGAGTGGATTGCCTGAGCCCACGGGTTCGAGACCTGCCTGGGCAACTTGGCAAGACCTTGTCTCTGCAATAAATCAAAAAATTAGCCAGGTGTGGTAGCGCGCGCCTGTAGTTACGGCTACTCGGAAGGCTGAGGCGGAAGGATTGCCGGAGCCCAGCAGGTCGAGGCTGCAGTGGCCGTGAGCAAGCCACTGCACTCCAGTCTGGGCAACAGATTGAGACTCCAACTTCAAAAAAAAAAAGAAATGAAAATCAAGCAGAGGAAGCTGTTTCAGTGAGAAACAAATAAGTTCTGGTTTAAACTTGGTGAGACTGAGTAGTTGGTGAGACATTGAAGTAATCATGTCTAATAGGAAATCGGAAATGTAATAAAATTTTAGTGTGCTTTCCATTTATTAATACTGGTGAGTGTTCGTTCAATTTCCTTGCTGTGCTTTTCTTCATTTAACGTAATACTCAAAACCCAAGCTGTTACTTTCTCCATTTTACAGATGAGGAAACTGAAGCATATTGAGATTTAGTCAATTGCACAAGGATATAAAGCTGGTAAATGTCAGAGCCAGGATTCAAACCCTAGAAGCCCAGCTAAATCACCATCAGACCAATCAAAGTCAAGCTCAGGGCTTTCTTGGTCTGTCCATTCCGGAATCCCAGAATCTTGCTTGCGGCTGTCAGTGGACTCCCCTCATCCTGTACCCGCACACTTAGAAGTAAATTTCCCACAAGCCATTTTCAAGTGCAGAGTACTGGTTCTACGTGGCATCAATACGTCTTGCTCAAAAGCAGGGAGCTGGAAAGCACCAAGGAGTTTTAGGGCAGTGAACCTATTTGGCAAGACACAAACAACAGGGGATACAGGCCGTTTTACACTTGTCCAAACCCAGAGGATGGACAGCTCCAAGAGCGAACTCTAATGTGAACTTCTGACTTTGGGTGATGATGGGTCCATGTAGGGTCACCAATTGTAACACATCTATTGCCCCAGTGGGGGGGGGCGGTGTTGAAAACAGGGAAGTCTGCATGTGTGGGAGAAGAGGGCATATGAGAACTTTCTGTACCTTCTTCTCAATGTTGCTGTAAGAAAAGCCTCTCTAAAAAATAAAGTCTTTTTTGAAAAGAGGGGACAGCACTCAATTTGGCAGAATTCTCTATTTCAGGAGTTCTCAGAGCCTGTAATGTGTCAGTAAGCATTGTGAAGCAAAGCATAGAGCCTTCCCAGATTTCTTCGCCAAAGAATACCTTATTTTTTCTTCCAGGATCTCAAAGGGCTGGTGCTCCATGCAACCCACTTTGGGAGGGTTTGCTCAACTCAGTACTTTATGAAAACAACAAAAGTGTTATTGCAAAGTTCCGAACCCACACTGTGGAGTAAAAACAAAATATGCTTTACTTTTGAACAGTAGTTCAAGTCTTGACTCCATCACCTGGTAATGTTTTTTAAAATATTGACAGCCAGGCTATCTACTCTCAGGTCTTCTGATGTCCCTGTTCTGAGCTAGGACCCAGGTATCAAAAAGATTCCTGGGTGTTTCTAAAGAATAGCCAAGTTTGAGAAGAGTATTCTCGCTCCAGAATCCCCTCAAGCATAATGATATACGTAAAACTACAAGTGACCTGGATCGGGTTTCAGCTATCAAGTTCTAATTTCCTGCAACTGGGGGATTACCAGCAACTGCTAGAGAATCATCAGCGCTCTGAACAAGGCCTGGATTTCTCTTCTTCAGTCACATCCAGGTTCCTCCATGGGCTCGGCTTTCATTTTTGTCAGGTCCTGGGCCACACGAAGGATGTCGTTACGGTGTATCAGAGTCTTTAGGATGTTACATTGCATTTTCTGCTCACCCCATGGCCCAGCGTTGACACAAATATAGTCTTGAGCAACATCATTACAAGAGTTGGCTTCTTCCAGTGCATATTGTGCTAAAAATCTGATGTCAGTTATTTACTTCTACTTGAATGATGCTGCAGCTGTTACCCCCTCCCTCTCTCCCTCCCTCTCTTCCCCCCCATTCTCTCTCTCCCTTTCTCTCTCTCCCTTATTCCCTCCCTCCTTTCCTCCCTCGGTCCCTTTCTCCCTCTGTCTCTCTCGCCCTCCTTCTGTCTCTCTCTCTCTCACGTTCTCTTTCTCACTCACCTGCTCCTCTTTGGAAGCTTCATTGGCATTGCCAGTTTCCTCTGCTTTCCACCCCTATGCAATGTGCTCTGCCTGCTACAGGAAAGACAAATGTCTTATACTTTTTTATTTGGGGCAAGGGATGTGGCTTTCAGACTTAATGCAAGGTGGAAACGGACTCCTTCTTTTAGGAAAAAAAGTGTCAACCCTAGGATATACGTGGCCTATCCCTATCAAGTATTCCTTTTAACTTAAGCTAGTCAGCAGTTCACTCCTTCATGACTTCACGGTCATTTTCATGCTGGTGACTCCACAGTCTGGGACGGTGGTCCCCATCCTTCCTCAGCTCCGTCTCAGACAGTCCACACTGCAGAAAGCACACGTGTCTGGCCCCAGAGCAGGTGAATCTCTCCACAAAGGGTTTCGGAACCATTAAAAGCTCAGCCCTAACTTTAGCCCTGGGGAACATCGGAGACCCAGAGGGAGGCCTGCCAAACAGCCAGAAGCCAGGGTTCTGGGTAAGAGTAAAGAGTAGAAGAGTAGAGAGAACTGAGAGGGAAGTGGGGAAAGACAGAAAACAGAAGCAAAGGGAGGAAAGAAAGACAGGAGGGAGAGAGGGAAGAGGAGAATAAAGGAGAGAGGAAGAGAAGAAGGCAGGGAGGAGGGAAGGACAGAGACAGGAGAGACAGGAAGGACAGAGACAGGAGAGGAGAACCAGGACAGAACACAAGAGATCATCAACTATGGCCTCAGGCGCCATGTAGCTTCCCACTTTGACTAACTCTTCTCTAGACGCCAAACAGATCATATCAACATAATCAATCCCTGTTCTTCTCTTAAAGATTAAGATCAATAACAGCTTTAGGAATGGTAGGGGTATGTAGTTAAGTGACAGCAATCAGCCATTGACCAGAATTTAGAAAACAGTCACCCAAGTATTTGGGAAGAAGCCACGCTCAGGTTTTGCTTCTAACAATACAATATTTCACGGACTTGCACGAAAGCCTCCAAGGTTACCAGTACAAGTATGGCCTGCCTCTCTTAACTGATAAAACAGAAAAATATCTCCTGTCCACAGTGCCTTTTATCATTTGCATTCACCTTTCCCATGGAGTTAATTGCTAGGGATTTTTCATCAAGCTTCTTGTGAATACTCCTTGTAATATCCCCACCTGCTTTGACGTCAGTCACTCATCCATCACTCCTACAGGGTTATTGTCACATCCAGGGCCACCAGTTCATTCTGCATCACAGCTAATGCTCGGACGCAGCTGGAGATTTATGATTCTACCTCCAATTCTATCGTCTCCGGCCAGGCTGGTCCTGGCCTTTGACTCACCCACTGACATCTTGATCGTGTAATTGTGTTTCAAATTTTCCCTCCCCTGCTGGCAGATCTAATCCGAAAGAGTGGAGAAAGTACCCATTTTCCATGAGATGAACAGGTTCATCTACTAGGAATCCTCCAGCCATTGGGCTCCAAGCTAATTTGGAACAAATTTCAGGCATAGATGGAGCGTGCACTTGGGTGCGCTCTTACACATATTCACTCTCCTTCTCTCTCTCTCTTTCTCTTTTCTCACTTGGCCCAGTTATTGAAATTAATTCTGTATCTTCTTATCTCTTCCACATGACTCAAGTTCTCAGCCAGTCCAAATTAATATTTCTCCCTACCATTTCATAACCTTACTAAGTCACTTACGTCACCAAGAATGTTCATTCTAAAACGTTGGTGATCCATTTAGGACTGACTCCTTTAAAACATGTCTACATCGGCCGGGTTTGGTGGCTCAGCCTGTCATCCCAGCACTTTGGGAGGCCGAGGCAAGTGGATTGCCTGAGCCCGCGGGTTCGAGGCCAGCCCGGGCAGCACGACCTCGTCTCTATGATAAATCAAAAATTAGTCAGGCATGGTAACGCGCGCCTATAGTTCCTGCTACTTGGAAGGCTGAGGTGGAAGCGTCACCAGAGCCCAGCAGGTCAACGCTGGGGTGGCCGTGAATGTTCGTATAATTATTGCAAGCTGTCTGGGAGTTAGGCTTGGCCTCCTCCAAAAATTCTGTGAATTCTTAATATGTCCTCAATAGCAAAGAGATGGACTGTTCTTCCAACAAGGTTATAAGATGGCTTTTGGTGGTTCCTAGTTGGTATGTGGCACGAGAGAAGGAAGATTCAATTATGACCTTAGAAAACTAGATACTGAGCCCACTTACATTCCGAGTTTTAACTCAATCCAGTACTCATGTCTTCACCAATGTGGCCATGCCGTACTTGATCTGCCTTTCGTATAATTTGTGTCCTTTGTGTCTGAGCAGGCAGGGTGGGGGATTACCCACAATCATAGGTCCTCGATGCGTTTGTTCTGATGTACATAGCGCCTCAAGGAATGGGTTCCATTGGGGTGGAAGTTCTGCTGGCTGCTGATTCAGTCTCAGCTTGCTCCAGTGACAGCCTGTCTCAGCACTGTCAATACCTCTTCAGTCTTGACAATAAGCAGGCATGATGGCAGGCTGTTCTTGTCTGCTCACTTAATGACTTCACTGATGACATGCAGGTGTGCACTGGTATTATCCCTCGTCTTGAAGCTTTCGCGTCCTCCTGGGCGGTTGCAGGGCTGGCTTCATTAGCTTCTAGCCTTGCGAGAATATAGAAGACTGTTCTGAGCACTTGCCAGCTCGAGATGAGCAAGGTATAGTCGTGACAAATCCCTGACTCATAATTTATGAGACAATATTAAGGCTATATTAGGTCACTTCACCTAGCATACTGAAGTGGTTAGACAATGCTTTCAGTTAGTCTACCCCTCACATATTGTAACGTTGTTCAGTCTTTAAAAGCAAGGACTCCAAACATAATCCCAAACATTCAGTAATAAACTTGCCTGACTCATCTTGTGAAGCTTCACCCACCCTTTAGAGCATAAGAAACAATAAAGCTTAGTATTTATGCACGTGAACTCTGGCACCAAACTATCCCGATTGAATTCCAGATTCGGGCAAGGCACTCAGCCTTTCTATGACTCAGTTTCCCTATGTGTACCACTGAGCTAAACAATAGTGCCTGCTTTCTACAGTTACAGTTAAAATCAAACAGTACCTGGCATATAGTATGTGCTCAATAACGGCAAGCTGTTGCTAATAGAACTGAAAGCAAAAAGGAGGTGAAATGATTTTTCTTAAGACTAGAGAGAGAATCTAAGACAGGACTGGGAATCCAAAGCTGGTCTTGAGATCACCTTTCCACAGCTGCATCCAACAGATAATATCCCCCAGACAGCGTGGGCTATCAGTGGTGACTGAGTGATTGATTCCTTTATATCTGTTTGCTTGTTTACTCTGCCGCTCACTACTTTTAAGGACACCTTTTCCCTGTGGTTGTTTGTTCTTTCTCCTAATTGTCATCTTGGGTGTCTAGTGCCGACACTGCTTCTGACGCCCGTGCTGACTCCGTGTCTGTCAACACCGGTCTTGACTCTGCCTGGATGCACTAGCTACCAGATGCTCCCAAATGGAAGGTGACAAAGGGACACTTGTGAATAAATTAATGTTCTCGGTTTTCTTAACGGAGTCTCCAGGACTGGGCACACTTACACAGGCTAGACTGAACCCAGCTGATCATCGCATATTTACTAGACATCCGCTATAAGCGGGACAGTAGGACGGGAGAGGGCACAAGGATAACTAAAAAGAGGGACTAGACATCTACTCGGGGCCTGAGTGCACTGCGCACAGGGCTAGGCGCTTCAGAGGAATTGTTCTATTGTCTTCATCTTCTCTGATAAATAAAGAGATGGAATCTCAGAAGGTTGTGCTAGGAACATTCAAAACTAGAATGGCGAACTCTAGAATTGACCAAGGACAGCTTTTTGGATGGAAGTGACTGGCACTGAAGTAAGTAAAAGAAATTTACGTCACCTGTGCCCGTAAAAGACAACAAAACCCATTTTCATGCCCGCTCCATGAGCATTCTCATCCTAGCTCTTCTTGCTGCAGTTCATCCCTTCATTGCCCCGTACCCTGGGTCTCATCCTTTCTAGGACCACGAGGCCCCGGTTCCTCCAGGACCAGGACACCTCCCCCTGCTGTCATCTCACTTGTGTCATCCTCCATCTGCATGTCTTGTTTGCAGGTACTGCTCACCCTCGTCAGTCCTGACAGAGTCCACTCGCATTTAACCCTGAAGGGCACATGAAAGTCCGGGGCAAGTGCATCAGGAGATGCAATATGAGACAGTGGTCAAGCGCCGAGCCCACGTACTCACCTTTCTAGAGTTAGGGTTCTGCCTTCACCGTATACGGACCTACCTCAGTTTCCCCATCTGTAAAAAGATGGAGACCGTTGTCATTAAGTTGCTGTGAGAATTAAATGAATTGATACTTAGGTATGGTGCCTAGAACACGGCTGCCACAGTACATGGGCTCAGTAAACGCCATTCTAAGCACAGGTCAAGGTTCTACTTTGTGTCCCTGCACTGTATAAGGAGTTTTCTGCTTCTTACCCTCCAAACAGTTTTTGCAAACACCCCTGTATTCTCTGAGCTTATCAACGTCACCTTCAACTTCCATCTAGCTTTCTGCTGTATCCCAGTTCCAGCACAGCCACTGCGAATATTTCGTCTGGCCTCTGCCCCCTCCATTGACTGATGTGGACGTTTGAAGCCTGGCCCCTCCTCCCAATGTGGGAAACTCTGAAAAGTCTTTCTGTCCTCCAAACTCCCTATCGGATGGGCTGGAGGCTACACAGAGACTTCGTCACAACCCAGCTAACTCCTTCTTCTACCTTCTGCCTTCTTGCCTTCCTTTCCCTGGGTGTGGGTCCCAAAAGAAGTCCCTAATGAAGTCCTGCAGGCCAACCTCCAACTCCATGTCTGCTTCTTGGAGCAGCTGATCTGCCACACCCAGACCAGGTCACACGATCACGCTTTGCGAAACAAATGAAGGTCACCGTGCTTGATTTCCCAGATAGAAGAGTTATCGTTGATGTAAGAAAGTATCTGCATCTATTTTCTGGGTGAGGGCGCAGAGAAACCCCCCATGTTTAGCAGACTGAGTCCATCCATAAATGCCTGGGTGTCGGCCACCACAGGAATGTTGACTTCTTCAACTTGCTCGTTGTGGCAGTGTCAATCTCAAGGCTGGGGAGGCCGAGACTCTCCAAGAGGCCCAGATGCCCCTGGGGTTCCTAGCATTCATCAGAAATGATCAGTTCCCATTTCTCAGACCCCATAAGCAATCCCGTGAGGAAAGGGAAGGGATCCTTCTGATTCTTGGCCGTGGTTGTATTTTCTCAGCTGCTGAAAATGGTCCTCTCTCATACTTCAGTTAATAGCCAACCAACTTTGGGGCGGGGGGTGAGGTGAGAGGATTGCCTGAGCCCGTGGTTTCAAGACCAGCCTGGGCAACATGATAAGACCTCGTCTCTACAATAAATAAAAAATTAGCCGGGTGTGGTAGTGTGCACCTGTAGTTCCGGCCACTTGGAAGGCTGAGGCAGAAGGATGGCCGAAGTCCAGCAGGTCGACACCGGGGGCGGCCGTGAGCGTGCCACTGGACTCCAGGCTGGACCACGAAGTGAGAGTCCAACTCAAAAAATAAAAACAAAAAAAAAATAACCAGCCAACTCAGCCCAAACCTACTATTGAAACCAGAGCAAGCAGGTCACTAGCGGGTAACCAACTGCCAGCTTGAGAAGCAACACCCCATAGGCCACAATTACTGGAGACTGGACTGCTTTGTAAGCTGGTAAAGTTGTTGCTTTTCATAGAACTATCCTTTCAAAAATTCGATGGCTCTTTCTTACGACGCATGTTTCGGGGCTTACTGTGGTTGGACAGCATTCCTTTGAAATCTGTGGTAAAATCTGTTGTGATTGTTGGAAATGATACCCTCGCTCAACTGTTCCTCTTCCAGTGGTGGTCCACTTCCCACCCTTGTGAAGAGAGGAGAGGGAAAAAGACATGAGATTTTTCTGGAGAATATTGCACAGCTGTTTAGGAAAATCAGGGCTTCCCAGAAAGCCCTGAAGGAAGATCATAATGAGGTGAGGTCATATGCTTGTGGTATTACCTTTGCTATTATTATATGTGATTGTCCACTACTGTCTTGTTGTTCCAACGAAGAGAAACAACTTGTTGTCTATGACAGTGTGTTTTCTTTTTGATGACCTGAGTCATTTAACACCCACTGTCCTATGGGAGCGGAGATGAGGGTTTGTGGTTGTAGGATGTTGTTTATTTGAGGTGGAACAGAGGGCACAAAGAGCAGGTAATACTTTTTTTTTTCAGTTTGGGTCTGAATAAATAAGATCACCCACCCCAGTTCTATGTGTGATACCCTTCCCTTTTCTACATATTTTCAGCACCAAACAAATCCTCGCAATTCTACCAAAGTTCCAATCATTAAAATAGCATGTGCGATGAAAGAAAAGCATACACATTCTCGTTGCATATGCTTTTTTGTCCAAGAGCAACAGAAAAGCATCTGTGTGTGTTTCGTAGAAGAGAAAACACCTAGAAACTGTAGGAAAATTCTGGTGAGTCTTTTAAAAATTCCTCAGACAAGGTTTTTCATATATAGATATGACTGGATCATCTCTGTCATTTGGCTGCAAGTGTAACTATTCATATTTTTGTACTACAAACCATCTCAACTGCCTGGGATTCAAGACGGAGTTCTCAGTTTGCGTGTTACAACACACACTATCTGTACACAAGGACAGTACTTGTATTATCAAGTCATAAATGGAAAGTCACCTCGTCATCGGAGGCCTGATCAGCACCGGTGGGTGTGTTTGACATTGCCCCTTGTTACAGGGTGGCAGTCTTCCGTGATGACTCCCTATACCACTGGGAAACAACCCGGGAGGGGAAAAAATGAGGGTAGTGGCTAAGGTTGCCTTTCTTAAAGAACAGGCCAGACCAAGAGCCAGTACTTCCTAATATCGTGTCTTGCTTGATTAAAATAAAGCATACACAAGAAATTTTAGAATTTTCAAACACTAACTTCAGATATAAGGCGATGAATCTTTATGGTCGAAAGGAGTCTGCAGTATGCAATTACCAAAATTATTTGTTTCCTCAAAGGGAAAAATTCCGTATGTTTCTGTTTTGTATCTATTATAAAGACAGCATTTGAAATTATACATCGATCTAATTTTAAGGAAAACCGATTATGAGAAAAGTTTTCATACAAGATAAATTGATGGATAAAAATCCACGTAACAAAATGGTCTTTTGTGTTTCAAATTTACCATGGGATTCTTTTCTACTGAGACAGTACGAGGAGGATCCAAAAGAGACCGGAATTTATCTACTAAAAATTGTGAATTTATTCTTACATGTTTAAACTTCAATCACCTTCAAAATACTCTCCGTTTGATGTAATACATCTATGGAGATGCATTTTCCACTGCTCAAAACAGTTTTTGAACCGGTCAGCTTTGACGCCTCTTACTGCTTCTGCTGTTTGTTGTTTTGCCTCTTCCACATTGGTGAAATGTTTCCCTTTGAGGACCTTTTTCATTCAGGGAAACAAAAAACGTTGCTTGGGGCGAGATCAGGCGAATAGGAAAGGTGAAGCCTGGGGTCGATGCTGTTTTTGGTCAAAAACATGCTGGACACTCAGCGTGGAGCGGGCAGGTGCGCTTGTAAATCACCCATCATGAAATGGGCAAACGCATTGAAAGACTCTCCAAAAAAAAAAAAAACTCACGCAGCCTCTCATAACAACGCTAGCTGGCACACGGATGCCGATGGGTTCCTATGACACTCACCTACCTGGGAAGCCTTTACTACAAGGGGACTGCCCTTCAAAAGATAATTGCAGGCTTTTTTGGAGGGGGTCTCCCCATACAAAGTTTGTCTAACAAAAAATGTGACTTGTAAGATGTTGTGTGGAACAGTGATTAAAAGCATAAACCGTGGAGCCAAACGTCTATTACCATCAAGTCCCAACCTTTCCTATGTAAACTCTGGCAAACTCCTCAAACTTTCCGTTCCTCGTTTTCCTTGTCCTAAACATGGCTCATGGCAATAATGCTCAACTCACAGACTTGCTAGCAGAATTAAATAAATATTTGTAAAGCCCAAACAATGCTTGATACATAGGAAGTGTTATACAAGTGTTTGCTAAAAAATGAGGGTTGTGGCTGAGGTTGCCACCAAGAGTATGTGTCTCCAAGAACATACCTGTCCCAGAAATGAAGGCAAACAATTTATCACGCCTGATTTTCTGTGTTAATATGTCAATAAAGGGACATATTCCATTTTTTTAACTCCACATATTTTATTTTTTTAGAAGATATCTCAAGATATTAATCAGTCTTAAGCAGATTTTCTTACTGTACCATAAAATTGTTATTACTATAATCATAAGCAAGGATAGGCTATGCACTACAAACAGTCTGTTGAAGGTTTGCAGCATGTTTGACTGTGACCCCAAACGGTGCTTGCTTCAACTGCAATTGAGTTCAAGATTCACTGATTTTGTTTGCAGGCCTTGCCTCCTCCTCTGGAATCTCCTCACCCCTCCCCATTCCCACTCCACCACTTGTAATATTTCCTGAAAAACAAAGGGGAGAGAAAGAGACAGAAGAAGAAAAGGGATACAAAGGAGAGAAGGAAACACAACCAGCATGTTTTAGTAATTTGGGACTAGAATGATATTAACTATCGACATGACCAGAATAATAAAGTTTAAACATGTACATATTTTTTTTAATCTAGACTGCATATCTTTATAGCTCATCTTGTCAAGACTCAATATTCCAGGGGTTCAAATAGACACAAAAGAAATCCAAACTTCTATGCCAAACCTGGAAATGTGGAAGAGGAAAACAGGGCAGGTTGGGAAAAGCATGAGAGTTGCGTGTGAATTACTTGCTTGGGGACTCACCTTCTCTTCTCTTCTCTCCTTGTTAAGACTTTGCATCTTGCCCAAATTTACATTTCCTGGGGAGGCAGGCAAAAGCACCTTCTATTCTCGTGTGTCCATTCATGAAAGGGTTAAGACTTGTCCTGCAAAAACTAACCTAAGTTTTTCAAGCGAACAAAATTTAGAAACTTATCTTGAAAACCAAATGAGAAGAAATGTAGTTCTTCTACTATACTCAGCATGTAGAAATTAAAATATAAAAATTCTCTTCCTAAACATAGGTTTGCTGGAATTGGGCAAGAAAAGGTTTCATTTGTGCACTCATCTAAAGAATGGTTTCCATGTCCAACTTCTATTTATCTTCATGTTATTCACTCATCTATTCTTTTCTCAAATCTTTAGACTTAGCAAAAATGATCATTTTTACCTCTCGCATGGTTGTTTCTTGTTTTTTGTCCTGTTTGTTGTCTGTTCCTTGTTTTGTTTGCTTAATTGCTTTTTCTTAAACCATATTTTGAAGCCAATGTTTTTTTAACATGCTGTTTTAAACGAAGAAAAGATAGAGGAGAAAAATAAAATTAGTACAAAGAGGAGCACGGAGAACTAAAGAGGTTTTAGGACAGTTGGGATTGGACAGAGAAAAGAGGGGAAGCATTGGAACAGATGTAATTTCTGTTTTATGAAAACTATGGCTTTCGCATCACCATACTGGTTTCCTAGGGCTGCTGTTGCAAAGTACCATAAACTAGGTGGCTTAAAGTAACAGAAATTTATTCTCTGAGTTTTGGAGGCTAGAAGTCTGAAATCAAGGTGTCAGGGTGGGGGTGCCGTGCTCCCTCTGAAACTCTGATAGAATTCTTTCTTGCCTCTCCCAGCTTCTGGTGGTAGTCAGCAATCGTTGGGGTTCCTTGGCTTGAAGCTATGTCATGCCAGACTCTCCCTCTGTCATCACATGGCATCCTCCCTGTGTGCCTGTCTTTATATTGACTTCCTTCTTTTAAGGACACCAGTCATATTAGATGAAGGGCCCCACTGGACTCCAGTTCGACCTCATCTTAATGTATTACATCTATAACTACCCTACTTCCAAAGAAGCCACATTCTGAGGTACTGGAGTTTAGAATTTCAACATCTCTTTCTGGGGGACGTAATTCAACCCATAACAATTATGGATGATAACCAAGACTGTCCATGCACTACATATACTGTCTTAAGTAATCTCGCAATAAGTATGATTATCCCTCACTTGATAGATGGAGAAACTTCTACTCTGAGAGGCTAAGTCCCTTGCTCCAGGTTACAGAACTAATAAGGCGAGTTTAAGTTTGAGTAACGACTCTGGAGCCCACTCTTCAAGATATCACTTTACAAAAGAATCTGATTTTACCATCAACAACGCTAGTACTGGCCCATTTGTTACTGTATATAAATGCTTTATAGAAACCCTAAGGGTCTCTAACGCTATTAACATAACGAGCTGAACTGTAAGAACAGTGAGTTAGACAGGAACGTAGTGTTGTCACTATATGTCTATGTCTGGATTTGTTGGGGGAAGAATGGATACCCTTGACTTGCCGGGCTCCAAGTTTTCAATTGTACAATTGGAACAGCCTTTGTGCCTGTGATATAACCTGACACCAAACATCAAGAAGACCCTCGATTACTTAGGGGTCTGCTGCCTACATGCTCTTGAGTTAGAAAATGCCCATCTGCACTCCTTACAAGCCAACAGGAAGTATTTTAAGCTGTAAAGAAATTCATAACACTCTATTCCGAAATCCAATTGCAAAGCACCTTACAGTGTCTAAAATTCTAATTGTTTATATGCCATATTCAAAAATTTTGCATTATCAGCATGTCTCTTCTACTTAGTACTTTCTTATTCACTTGTTTAAATAAGTACTTTTATTTCAAATGGCAATTCAACACTTTTGTAAATTAAAAACTGGTATTGCATACTGTAAGCAGAAATGTAAGTTGTATTTATTTTTGGACATAAAAATAAATACAGTCGAAAGCCATATCATCATGTTTTTAAAATAAAAACAAAGAAGGAAACAGAAATTTTTAAAGAAACAGTCAACTTTCAAAATGTACGTCTGGAAAGTTTCTCAGTGAGCAGAACTAGAGCCACGAAGGATGCTTGGGAGTCTCTGGCTCTACGGAACATACCTCCACAGGTTGTTATGTTTCTTAGTTTTAAGGAAAGGTGGCACTAAGGATCCCTAATCATACGAGCATATTGTTTGAAAGGGGAAACGATATTTAACCACCTTCTCTGATAGATTGGATACTGAACGTTAATTCCTAAACAAAATGAGTTAGATGGCTTCCTGTCAAAAAATATTTCATTTCAAGGCCAGGCACAGTGGCTCATGCCTCTGGGAAGCTGAGGTGGGAGGATTACTTGAGGCCAGGAGTTCAACACCAGCCTGGGCAGCATAGCAAGACCCCATCTCTACCAGAATAAAAATAAATGAGCCAGGCAGCATGGTGCATACATGTAGTCTTAAATACTTGGGAGGCTGAGGCAGGAGGATTGCTTGAGCCCAGGAGGTTGACGCTGCAGTGAACCATGATTGTGCCATGGCACTCCAGCCTGGATGTCAGAGTAAAATCCTATCTCAAACAAACAAACAAACAAACAGTTTTTTTTTTTAACTTCAAGGAACTACATGAAAAATTCTCCAAATATATTTTTCTGATAGTATCAGGAAATTTGATAATTTCAAAGTGCTGGAAAATGGGTTCATGGGGTGGCCACAGGGGTGATATTTCAGCCACAGGAGCATCCCGAGACATGAACTCTCTGGCCAGAAGCCCTGTGGGTAAGGCAGAGTCTCAGGGAGCATGAGCCCGGAGAGGTTCCTCCAGAGGCCCGGCAGGCTTCATCCTGCTTCCTCCAGCGCCATCTGCCCCTCTCCCCTGGCTGTAGGCCCTGCTCTGGCAACCTATGCAAGCTTCAACATACTCTCCGATATCAACCCCACACCCCACCCTTGTGATAGGTGTCCCAAAGCTGGATTAAGTTAAATACCTCATTTTATTAGAAGGAATCTGCTTTCGTGATGACTTCTGTAGGGCTATAATCATATCATGTGTTGCCTCCTTCAACTCAATGTCCACTGAGTTCGAATTTTGTCCTGGCATGGATCCAAAGACCGGGTAGACCGCAAGGAATAAGATACCTAGGACTCCGCTCTCCCTCTTTCTCTACCTTAGCTGGTAGTCAGAAACAGAAGTCAAACGTTGACCAGAGAATCATGGATGAAGGTCATGTGTTTTGGGGACGTGCAGGAGGCCATGATTGCAGATGACGGGAGCTTAACCTAAACTTGAGGATGGGGAAGGTCTCCTGGGAGAAGAGACCTTCAAGGAATAGCTGAAGAGTGAGGAGGACTCTGCCTCCGGAGGAAAGGAGGGCAGAAGAGACCAGATTACTGAGGCTCATGTGAAAGACTGAGATCTGACCCTAATGGCCAAAGGAAGCCATTGAGAGCTAACTCTTCCCTTTGTGGGGAACCATTAGGAGTAATGCTCCATGCCAGGTCTCAACGTCAGGTATTGTCCTATATATTCTATTTGTGCTCTTGAATTTAATACTGATGACCATGAAGTAGATATTATGACCCTATTTTTTTTTTTTTTTTTGAGTCGGAGTCTCACTTGGTCGCCCAGACTGGAGTGCAGTGGCCGCTCCCGGCCACCGCAGCCTCGACCTGCTGGGCTCCGGCGATCCTTCCACCTCAGCCTTCCATGTAGCTGGAATTACAGGCGTGCCTACCACGCCCGGCTGATTTTTTTGATTTATTGTAGAGATGAGGTCTCGCTGCCCAGGCGGGTCTCGAACCCGCGGACTCAGGCAATCCACTCACCTCAACCTCCCAAAGGCGCGGGATTACAGGCTGAGCCACTGAGCCCGGCTTGACCCTATTTTTTTTTAATGGAGAATAAAGAATTTATTAGGTGGAAATAATGAATGCATAGAGCAGCATAAGCTAAATCTTGGGCTCTAAATATTCTAAATAACCATCACAAAAGCCCTTTTTTTTAAAAGAACGGCAACCTCCTATTGAAAATGGCAATGTTTTTAGTTTCGAAGAGAGATTATAATTTTTAGGATGATAAGGGAAAGAAAATTGAGATCTGTATAACCAAATAGGAAAGAAATTCACTTTCTATAATTTCAAAATACTCCCAGTTGACAAGGAAAAGAGGAGGGCAATTTGTGCTTTGAAATTTATCATAGCTTTTTAATGACCATTGTAACGGGCTGTGGGAAATTCTCCTTTCATGTGTTTAATGCACAGAGCAGGAGAGACGTTTGAATCAAAGTCAGATTCACACAGTCCTCAGAACCTTTACCCAACACTTACATCCTTGGAAGCCAGCTTCAAAGCAAAGGGAAAGAAATAATGCTAGTAATTACTCCTTACTCTCCAACAGGATTCACTTCCAAAATACCTTCACACATCTGTCACCTCTTTTTCAGTCCTCTGACCCCTCTGAGGATATCGTGAGCTCCATTGTATGGATGAGAGAACTGAGACCCAAGACCACAAGTGTTTTTCCCAAGATCGGGAAGCAGATGATGGAATCCAGAGAGAGATGCAGGTCTCAGGATCCTAACTTTATGATCTTTCCTCGATTAGACCCAGTTTCCTCGATCTTGACACTGTTGGCATTTGGGGCTGAATAATTCACTGACCAGGACATAGGAGGATGTTTTAGAAGCATCCCTGATCTCTCCCCACTTGATGCCAGTCGCAGCCTTCCTCCTGCCCTAGTTGTGACAACCAAAAATGTCTCCAGGCGTTGACAAATATCCCCTGGAGGACAAACTCTCCCCCTACTTAAGAATCATTACACTCAATGATTCTGTTTGTACTGAGACTCTCTGTCTATTGCCACTGTTACAGTTAGGCCTGTATGTTATCATGGTCCCATGATTTGTATGATAAATGCATACTTTTATGAATTCACTCACCTTTCCATGTACAAGTGAATGATTATAAAAGTAATATATGTCTTTGAAGAAAGTTTGGAATAAAATTCACAAACACGCCCTTTAGAAGCAGCTCAGTTAATATTTTCATATATTTCTTTGGGGATTATGCACAATAACTTTTATACCTTTAAATAAGGTCAATAATATTGAATGTACAACTTTACAAGGAGCATATTCTATTCCCTTAAATTTTTCAATTGACTTTAAAGATTGCCTCAGATCCCATTAGCTAAAATATATCCTACAAGGTGTATATCACACCTTATTTTTTTTATTTCAAAGTTTTATTATCATAAATAAGTCTGTTGTCATCAATGTTGTATTGAAATCTTTGGGAATGTCTCTGATTATTTCCTTAATTAACATCAATTTCTAAAGTAGAGTTAAAGGGAACATGCCAATTTATTGTCATGTTGCCAAATTGAACTACTCTCCAGCAGAAAAAAATTGAAAGTACTTATTTCTCTAAACCATTGCCAATATTAAGTTGTGTGTGTTCACTTTTGCCAATTTGGCGTTTGACATTTTTCGTTATATTATTATTTGTTTATTTTGAATGTAGATTGCTTGTTCATGTTGCTTGTCACTTTTTTTCTACAGATTATTCATCTTTTGTCCGTCAGAATTTGCAAAGACTTATGAATTTAAATTTTAGCCATTTGTCAAATATAATGAAATTTTTGTCTTCGAAGTTTGCCATTTCTTTTTATTTTTGTCAGGTAACTTGTCTTTTAGTTCTGGATAATGTCAAAGTTCAAAAAGTAATTCCAGGCCACTGTATTCACGCCTGTAATCTCAGCACTTTAGGAAGCTGAGGCAGGAGGATCACTTAATCCCAGGAGTTTGAGACCAGCCTAGGCAGCATAGAGAGACCTTGTCTCTAAAAAAATAAAAGTATTCACTGGGCGTGGCAGTGCACACCTGTCATTCCACTACTTGAGAGACTGAGTCGGAAGGATGACCTGAGCCCAGAAGACTGAGGCTGCAGTAAGTTGTAATTGTGCCACTGCACTCCAACCTGGACAACAGAGTGAGACCCTGACCCTAATAATGATAATAATAGTAATAATAATTCCACTATTATATTATGTTGAATTATACTGAATCTAAAAATTGATTGTGGGAAAACTGGCATTGGTACAATTCTGAGTTTTCCCACCTATAAACGTTTATTCTTTTTCTTTCTTAATATCTTTTAGTAAAGTAGTCTTCTCCATAAAGAGCTTACACATTTCCTAACTCTTAGCTTTATCATGTGTTGTTGCTATCCGATGGGATTTATTCTCCATCGTATTTTCTAACTGGTCATTTTTGCCACGTTCTCTCTCCATTATTAGATTTTCTTTTTTAAATTTTAACGACGTGGGGTACAATTCAGGATTAGGTATACAAGTGGTCATTGTTCAGGCAAAGTTTGGGCCTCTGTTTGGTCCCCACTCTGCCTGGTTTGAGATCAGGTACCCTTACTGATGTTGTGCCCCTCCCCCTAACCCTGGCAGTATCCTGCTACTGCCAATCCCTTTCTTCTAGTATTACGGTAAATGTTCAAGTTCCGCTTATAAGTGAGAACACGTGGTACTCAGTTCTTTGTTTCCACGATAGATCATTGAGTATGATAGACTCTCTAAATCCATCCAAGTTGAGGCAAAGTCCATATGTTTGTCCTCTATGACTGCGTGACAGTCCGTCATGTATATGTACCACATTTTTTTCATCCAGTCCAGTTTCTGTGGGGAGGGGGACGGTTGGCTCCATGTTTTTTGATATTGTGAATAGTGCTGCAATAAACATGTGTGCAGGTATCTTTTTGGTAGAATGATTTGAGTTCCTCCAAGTATATTCTCAGTAGAGAGATTACTAGTCATATGGAAGGTCAATGTCCAGTTCTTTTAGAAATCACATACTGTTTTCCAAAGAGATCGCACAAGTTTGCATTCCCACCAGCAGCGTAGAAGCGTTCCTTTTTCTCTGCATCCTCGCCAGCATCTATTATTGTTTGTTTTATCAATGTTGACCATTCTTACTGGGGTCAGGTGGTATCTCAATGTGGATTTGATGTGCATTTCTCTGATGATTAGTGAGGCTGAGCATTTTTTCATGAGTCCGTTGACTCCCCGTATCTCTTCTTTTGAGAAGTGTCTATTCATGTCTTTTGCCCACTTTTTAAACTTTGATACTTATTTTTTGAGTTGGAGTCTCACTCTGTCACCCAGGCTGGAGTGCAGTGACACACTCACAGCCACCCCACCATCGAGCTGCTGGGCCCCGGGGATCCTTCTGCCTAAGCCTTCCAAGTAACCGGAACTACAGGTACATGCTACCATGCCCAGATAATTTTTGATTATAATTATTATAGAGACAAGGTCTCGCCAAGTTGCCCTGACTGGTCTCGAACCCACAGGCTCAGGCAATCTACTCACCTGGGCCTCTCAAAGTGCTGGGATGACAGGCTGAGCCACTGAGTCTGGCCTACCCACTTTTTGATGGGGTTGTTTGTTTTTCCCTTTCGGCATATTTGAGTTCCTTGTAGATCCTGGATGTAAGGTCTTTGTCAGATATACAGTTGGCAAATATTTTTCCCATTCTGTGGGCTGTCTCCCTGCTCTCTTGATGGTTTCTTTTGCTTTGCAGAAGCTTTTCAGTTTGATGAGGTCCCACTTGTCTATGTCTTATGGCATCCGAGCACTTGGGGTTTTAATCATGAATTGATTGCCAGTTCCAATTTCAGATTTTTTTTTTAATTTCTAAAAGAGTATCTAGTCCTGTGCACACAGTGGGTATTTTAAAAATGCTTTTTGATTTGCAGTTCCTAATTTCATACAACTGAAAAAATTATATTAATAGCTTGTCTGTGGGTGATCTTTTGAGACATTGTTCAAATGTATATTTTTTCTTTCCTTTTGCATTGTGCTATATGATATTTATATTCCATACTATATCGCTATGACAAAAAATAAGGCCTACTGCTATACTAAAAATCATCTACAATGCGATTTACTAAAATAAGAACTAACATAGCAATTTGGGAGGCCGAGGCGAGAGGATTGCCTGAGTCCAGGAGTTCGTGACCAGCCTGGGCAACTTGGTGAGACCTCGTCTCTACAATAAATCAAAAAATTAGCTGGGCATGGTGGCACATATCTGTAGTTCCAGCTACTTGGAAGGCTGAGGTGGAAGGATCTCCTGAGCCCAGCAGGTCAAGGCTGCAGTGGCAGTAAGTGCCATTGCACTTCAACCTGGGTGATAGAGTGAGACTCCAACTCAAAAAAAAGAGAGAGAGATTTAGACATATACACTGTTTAAAAATTAAATTTTAAAACTCTGTCAATGTGTTTATTTACACACTGATGAACAAAACCAAAGTACTAATTCATATAATGACATAGATTTGATTTTATGTCAAAGTCACAAAGTGTCAAATGACAGTATTTACTCTTTTGGGGGTGGTAGGTGGTGGACAAAAGCAGAATTATTTGAAAATAGTAGATCTGAAATCTTTTTTAATTAGCACATTTGATGCTTTATGTAAGAGTGTGTCTAAAGGGATTTTAGAAACTAGAAAGCAGTTTAGCCCGGCTAAGCATACCTTTTGTAATCTTTATACTATTAAAATGCTTAGCCGTGGAATCCTTTTATTTTTCATATATAGTGCAAAGATAAGGCAGCTTCCACGCATTACCATGGTACAGTTTTATGGTATTTATCGCCTCTGTGAGCAGGTGCTTTAAAATCACCAACAACCTGTGCAACTTAGTGTAAGTCACTTAATCTTTCTGGACCTGTTTCCTTAATCATTATAAGAAAAAGCCAGTACCAATTACTGCAAAAATATTCCTTTCACGACAAAATTTTGAAGTCTATAATTAAAATCGCATGGTAAGTGCGATTCTTTAGCCTGCAATTTTACTCTGCCCCTCAAAATAGGTAAGAGTGCATGTAAGTCACACAGACTATTTAAAAATAAAACGAGAGGTTGAAGATATGAACTCTGAGTGTTTAATTCCAGCCATGATTGTGTACCTGATAGTAGACTAGCTCTTCTAGACCAAAGCACCACAAATCTGGACAGATATTCCAGGCATTGGAAAACAGGCAATGCAAGTCTACAATCCTTGAGTACAATCCTTGAGTACTTTAATAACTCACAAAGGGAGCACCACAATCAATTGAGTCCTCTGCTGGGGGACATATGTGGTTAAGAGAGCTAGAGTCTAAGACAAGCATAGCGGTTCCAGTGAAGTAAGAAGGCGGAGGTTAAGGTATGGAACAGCTGGAGTGACTTGAATGTTCAAGGCAGGGCATCAGAGCGGATGGAAATGGAGTGAGTCAGAGCTCCAGAAGTCTGTATGAGATTCCCTTACAAGCTTTTGGCCAAAGACATGGGCTGAAATGACTTGAGGCTTACAAGAAAGCAGTTGCTAAGAACAGTGTTAAGAGAGTAATGAACACACTAGATGTTGAGTAGTTCTGCGGGAGTTGAACTGTCTACCCAGAGTGTGGAAATCTCTTAAACACCATGTTATGTCACATGGCATACAGTTGAAACATCAGAAAAGTTGCACCATAAGAGTAAGAACTATATCCTAGAGTAAGTCTCATTTTCTACCCTTTCACAGCAGACCAAAACCAAGTCCTAATAGGATCCAGAGAGCAGAGTAAAGGGCTTGAGAAATATCATGGGCATTACGAAGATCAACCCTACCAAACTATAAAGCAACCTTGCCCAATATAGGATAATAAGCCAATAAATAAAGTTGCTACTGGAACAAAAATTATCACTTTTCAGAGGAAGAAAACAGAATCCAATATCATGTACAATGTCTAGAACACAATGAATATTACTAGATATGCAAAGACAGGAAAATGTGACCATAATCAAGAAAGCAAAAATAAGTCAATAGAACCAAATCTAACATGGCCCAAATATCTATGTAGCAGATAAACATACTAAAGTATTTGTTATGAGTATGTTTATAGAAATAGAGAATAGATTGGTTCTGAGCAGAAAGGGAGGAAAGTGAATGTTATTGTAAATGAGAAGCATGAGAGATTCTTGAGGTAAATGGCCTGTTCTGTATCTTGACTGCATCAGTGCCCACATCCTGGATGTAATGTTGTACTATCATTTTGCAAATGTTACCACTGGGAGAAAATGGATATGTTAAGCTGAGAAAAACCAGGGACAGAAAACCAAACATTATATGTTCTCACTCATATCTGGAAGCTAAACAAAATTTATCTCATACAAGTAAAACAAAGAATACAAAGTAAAACAAAGGATTGGAAAAGTAGGGAGGAGGAAGGAATATGGAGAAATTTGTTAAAGAATACAAAATTACAGCTAGATAGGAAAAATAAGTTATAGTGTACTAAACCACTATAGGATAACTATTTAAAAGATGGTATATTATATAGTTGCAAATGTAGAAGGATGTTGACCATCCCCAACACAAAGAAACAATAAATGTTTGAGATGAGATGGATATGCTAATTATCCTAATACTATTACTATATATTATGTATCAAAGTATCACTATGCATCCCATGAATATGTAAAATTATTGTTTGTTAATTTAAAAAATATTTTTTAAAAGTACATAAAATCTCTATTATTTCAAGCAGTTTTATGCACAATTTTGAAAAATTGGAAACAACCTGGGCGTTGAAACTGTGATATGTTCCTATCATAGACAACTATTCAGCAATAAAAATAAATTAAATAATGTGACATGCAACAACATGGAACTATCTCAAAAATATGCTGAGTGAAAGAATATAAACACATAATCACAAAAATCTATTCTGTATGATCCCATTTGTATGATATTCTAGAGTTTATTCAAAATAACATATGGGTACTACTCTGGGGAAGAATACGACTGGAACACAGGAGAGCTATCTGGGTGATACAAATAGTCTGAATCTTAATGAGAACTCATAAAACTGATTAAATAATCTTTTTAAGATCTGAGCATTTCTCTGTAAATCATACTTTTAAAAAGCAAATGAAAATTCTGAAAAATACAATAAGGTATGTGAAAAACTCACCAGATGGGCTAAACAACAAATTGGATGTGCTAGAAGACGAGGTGAGCTTGAAGATGAATTGAGATAAATTACCTGATTTGAAGAACAGAGAGATAAAAGGTTGAAGAAAAATGAACAGTCTGTGGGACCCATGGGATGATACCAAACAGCCTAACAGGAAGATAACAGAAGACCCAGAGGAGAAGAGAATGAAAATGAAGTTGATGTTATGTTTAAAGAAATCGTGGCTAAAATCAAAATTGATAGCTATAAAACTGAAGATCTAAGAAGTTTAATTAAATGCAAGTTAATATGTACAACAAAAAACACATATAGACACATTATAGACAATCTATTACTATCAAAAAAATTTTTCAAAGAGTCTAGAGGAAGAAAATCACAGGATAAAACAGATATGGGGGACGAAAATGAAAATGGCAATGACTCTTTATCAAAAAGAAAAGAGACCAGAAGACAGAAAGGACATCTTGAAAGCACTAAAACTAAAAAGTAATGAGCCACAGTTGTATATCCTGCAAAAATATTCTTAAAAAATGAGGGAGAAATACATATTTTTTATATAAATGCAAGCTGAGATAATTTGTACCAACAGAACTGCTCTACAAAAAATTCTATATACAGTATGTTTTTCCAGCTGAATGGAAATGATGGCTGAAGGAAACTTGGATATAGGAGGGAAAGAAGATCATTAGAAATCGCAACTAAATATGTACATATAAAAGATTATATTATGTTCCTTTTAACAAATTTTGTGAAAGACAACTGACTAAAGTAAAACTAACAATACTGTATGGTGGAGTTTATAAAGTATGTAGATTTCAGTGTGTATAGTATGACAACAATAATACAAATGAATGAATAAGGTAAATGGAATTATGATGTGATGACACTGTATTTGTGAATGGGAAGTAGGAAGTGTGAGGTGTCACATAAACAGAGGCAAGCAGGAAATGGAAAGTGAGAACTGTACAGTGAGAACCAGGAAGTAAGAAGTGTGAAGGCTCAGACGCAAAATGGGAAGGACAAAGAAGTGGGACAGTCGTGATTATAAACAGACTTTGGGCCAGGTATGGTGGCTCAAGCCTATAATCCCAGCATTTTGGAAGGCTGAAGCGAGAAGTTCGAGACCTGCCTGGACAACATGGTGAGACCTCGTCTCTACAATAAGTAAAAAAATTAGCCGGGCTCAGTGGCTCAGCCTGTAATCCCGCGCCTTTGGGAGGCTGAGGTGAGTGGATGGCCTGAGCCCGTGGGTTCGAGACCCGCCTGGGCAGCGAGACCTCATCTCTACAATAAATCAAAAAATCAGCCAGGCGTGGTAGCGCATGCCTGTAATTCCGGCTACTTGGAAGGCTGAGGCGGAAGGATCATCTGAACCCAGCATATAGAGGCTGTGGTGGCCAGGAGTGTGCCACTGCACTTCAGCCTGGACAAGAGAGTGAGACTCCAGCTCAAAAACAAAATGAAAAATAGACTCTGATAAGTTAAAATGATGATTGTTTGCCCTAGAATAACAAATAACAAATTTTAAGTTTATAGCAAAAAAAAAAAACCCAATAGATAAAATAATATAGGATATTAAAAGTAATGTGATTAACTCAAAAAGAGTAAGAGAATAACAAAAATCAGAGGAGGCCATTGTAAAGGAATAAGATGGTAGACTTCTTCCTTTCCAATTTAAATGACTTTTATTTCTTTTTTCTAATTGCTCTGGCTAGAACATCTAGTACTATGTTAAACAGAGTGGTAAAAGTGGGAATACTTGTTCCTGGTCTAGTTCCTAATCTTAGGGGAAGAGGTTTCAGCCTTTCGCCATTGACTATGATGTTTACTGTAGGTTTTTTATACATGACCTTTATGTTGAGGAAGTTCCCTTCTATTTCTAGATGTTTTTGTTCACAGATGACATGATCTTATATGCAGAAAACCCTAAGGAATACACACATGCGCGCGCGTGCACACACACACGCGCGCACGTGCACACACACTGAGAGCTGGTATACAGATCCAGCAAGTTGCAAGTTTCAAAATCAATTGTACTTCTAAACACTAGCGGTGAACAATATAAAAAGGAAATTAAGAAAACAATTTTTAAATAATAGCTTCAAAACAATAAAATATTTAGAAATAAACTTAATCAAGAAAGTGCAAGACATATATACTTATATCTACAAAGTATTGCTCAAAGAAACTAAGGAAGATTTAACTAAATAGAAAGACTTCTTGTGGTCAGAGATTGGAAGACACCATTGAGATGACAATATCCCCAAAGTGATCCACAAAGTCAATGCAATCCCTATGAAAATCTCAACAGCATTTTTTTTCCCCACAGAAATAGCAAAACCCATCCTAAAATTCATGTTGAATTTCAAGGGACCCAAAATACCAAGAACAATTTTGGAAATGAAGAGCACAGTTAGAGAACTCACACGCCCTCAATTATAAAATGATGTACTACAAAGCTATAGTTATCAAAACAATCTAGTATTGGTATAGAAATAGACATATAGACCAACGGAATAGAATACAGAATCTAGAAGCAAGCCCTCACATATATGGCCAATTGATTTTCAACAAATTCCCAAGGTCATTTCATGGACAAAGGACATGTCACTCCAATAAATGGCGCTGGGAAATATCTACATACAAAAAATGAAGTTGGAACCTTACCTCACAGCTTATACAAAATTTAACTTAAAATGCATCAAAGTCCAAAATTTAAGAACATATGTAATTCAAATTTGTGAGTACAATACACCATCTGTCGATGTTATCCTTTTAATGTCTATAGATCTGTAGTAATATATTTTCTTTCATTCATGATAATCATAATTTATCTTTCTGGTTTATCAAGTTTATTAATCTTCCAAATCTTTTAGATTTGCTAATTTTTTTGTTTGTGTGTCTGTTTTCTGTTACATTGATTTTGTTATTATCTTTATTATTTACTTGCTTGCACTTATTTTTTTTATTTTTTTTATTTTTATTTATTTATTTTTTTCATAATCAATATTTTTTATCATGGTTTTGTGGGGTACAATTAAGGGTTAGGTGTACAATTATGTTTCATTCAGGCACCCTGTTGATAAGAGGTGTTTCCCCATGCCCAGACAGATATTTGCTACTGTTAATCCCATCTCCCTCCCCCCCGCCATAGTTTCCCAGTACCGTCAGTCATTTTCTTATAGTATTAGATTGAATGTTCACTCATTATATGAGTTAGAACATGTGATACTTGGATCTTTGTTTCTGTGAGAGGTCACTCAGTATTATAGACTCTAGTTCCATCCAGGTTGCTGCGAAATTCATGATTTTGTTCTTTTTTATGGCTGCGTAGTATTCCATCGTGTATATGTACCACATTTTTAAAATCCAGTCCTCTTTTGATGGGCAGCATGGTTGTTTCCAGGTTCTTGCTATTGTGAACAACACTGCGATAAACATACGTGTGCAGGTATCTTTTTTATAGAGTGATTTGATTCTTCTGGGTATATTCCCAGTAGGGGGATTGCAGGGTCATATGGGAGGTTGATATTTAGGGCTTTTAGGAATGCCACACTGCTTTCCACAGAGGTTGCACTAGTTTACACTCCCACCAACAGTGTAGAAGTGTTCCCTTTTCGCCACATCCTCTCCAGCAGCTGTTATTTTTTGAGTTGTTGATAATTGCCATTCTGACAGGAGTTAGGTGGTATCTCAGTGTGGTTTTGATTTGCATCTCCCTGATGATTAGTGAGGTTGAACATTTCCTCATGTATTTGTTGGCTGCTCGGATGTCCTCTTTTGTGAAGTGTCTGTTCATATCTTTTGCCCATTTTATAATGGGATTGTTTGTTTTTTTCTTTTCAGCATGTTTTAGTTCTTTGTAGATCCAGGATGTTAAGCCTTTGTCAGACCTGGTGTTGGCAAATACTTTTTCCCAGTCTGTAGGCTGTCTCCCTACTCTCTTGATGGTTTCTTTGGCCTTGCAGAAGCTTGTCAGTTTAATAAGGTCCCACTTGTCTATCTTCTCTCTTATGACCTGTGGGTTTCGGGTTTTGTTCAGGAACTGAATGCCAGTTCCGATTTCCATGAGGGTATTTCCTTCATTTTCTAAGGTCCTTATGGTTTGAGGTTTTACATTTAGGTCTCTGATCCATTTGGAGTTAACCTTTGGCTTGCATTTATTTTTGTTCTATTTTCTTAGACAAACTGGATAAATTTTTTTAAAAAAACATATTACCCAAAAGTGATTCCAGAAGAAATAATGATCCAAATAGCTCTATATCTACTGATTAAACTAATATCATAAAGAAAAGTTCCATCAGAAAAAGAAATCCAAGTTCTGATTATTTTCCCGGTGAGCTCATCATATATTTAAGGAAGATATATTACCAATCTTATACAAAGTATTTTAGAAAATAGAGGAGGAAAATAATATTCCAACTTAAAACCTGAGAAAAACACTACAACAGCATTGAAAAAATAAAAAAACAAACAACACCTTTAAGCCAATACTACTCATTGATATTAATGAAAAGTTCTCTAAAATAACTAATAAATAGACTATAACAGCAAAAAAGGATACCATATCATGACAAGGTGTGGTTTATCTCAAAAATGTAACATTGGCTTAACCTTTGGAAAATCAAACAATATAAATCACTATCTTAACAGTATAAAGAAGAAATATCTCTGATCATCTCAATATTTGCAGAAAAGGCATTTGAAAAATTCATCATCCTTTTGTGATACAAACTCATCAAACTAAGAATAAAAAGAAACTTCCTCAACCTGGCAAAGCTGTCTACAAAAACAAAGCAGTATAGCTAACACAATAATTGTTGTTAAGAGGTTGAACTGTTTTTCTTATCATCAAGAAAAAGGCAAAGATGTCCACTTCCACTTAACATTATGTTAGCATTCTAGTCCGTGCAATAAAGCAAAAGAAAGAAACAAAAGGGCTATAGGCTGCAACACAATCAATAAATCTTTCTTTTTTGTTTTTTTGGGGGTTTTTTTTGAGTTGGAGTCTCACTCTGTCGCCCAGACTGGAGCCTCGACCTGCTGGGCTCCGGCGATCCTTCCGCCTCAGCCTTCCGAGTAGCCGGAATTACAGGCACATGCTACCACGCCCGGCTGATTTTTTGATTTATTGTAGAGATGAGGTCTCGCTGCCCAGGCGGGTCTCGAACCCGCGGGCTCAGGCAATCCACTCACCTCAGCCTCCCAAAGGCGTGGGATTACAGGCTGAGCCACCGAGCCCGGCTAATAAATCTTTCTTTATTTGCAGATGACATAATGTTTGTGCAGAAAATCCTAAGGAATCTACAAAAAACCTACTAGAATTGTTAATTGACCTCTGGAAGTTTGCAGGATACAATATACACAAATCAATTATATCTCTACATCAATTACTATCAATCTGAAAGCAAAATTATTAAAATGACATCACATAACATGGCATCAAAAACATAACACACTGAGAAATAAATTCAACAAAAGATGAAAAGACACGTCACTGAAAAAAGCTAACCGCTGGTGAGATCAATTAAAAGCAATCTAAATAAATGGAAAGATAGGCCCTCTTCATGAATTGGAACACTCAGCATTAAGATATTAATTAATGGGGATATCAATGAGAGAAAGGGAAGATATCAATGGGGGAAATGGAAGATTTTCAGCAAATGATGCTAAAATAAATGTATATAGAAAAAGAAACTGAACCCCTATTACATGTTGTGTACAAAAATTAGAGATAAATTATAGGCCTAAATATAAAATCTAAAGGTAAATACTCTCAATCATAATGTCATCAGTCTGTTTGGTAGAAATTGGTGATTTTAACTCCAAAATTCTACAGAAATGCTAAGGACCTATATGCACATCAATCTTTTAAAAATATTTAAGGACTTATACTACTTGACTTTAGGACTTATTTAAAATTTATAGTAACCAAGAGAGTGTAGTAGAGGCCTAAAAATACATAAATAGATAACAGAACAGAATACAGATCCCTGAATGAACTCAAAATTGTATAGCCAATTGACTTTTGACAATGGTGCCAAAGCAATTCAATGGGAGAAATGGAAGATTTTCAACAAATGTTAAAATAAATGTATATGGAAAAAGAAAGAAGCTCAACCCCTATCTCATATTGTATACAAAAATTAGAGATAAATTACAGGCCTAAATATAAAATCCAAAAGTAAATATTTCCAGAAGAAAACATAGAAGAGTATTTTCATGACTTGGGGTCTGGCAAAATGTCTTTAGGTTGAGCATAAATAAAAATAAACATAGAAGAAAAAAGTTAGACTTCATCAAATATTTTTAAATTGTGTTCATCGAAAGACACCATTTAGGAAATAGTAGACAAACCAAAAGGAGAGAATATATTTGCAAAATATAGCAAAGTGTTGGTATCCAGGGAATACAAAGAACTCATACAATTTAATGTCAAAAAAGAAGAGCAAATTTTTTAAAAAATCATCAGAAACTTGAACAGACACATCACAAAGAAGAAAAGCACATGAAACAGAGCTCAGCATCATTAGCAACTAGGGAAATGTAAATTAAAACCAGAATGAGATACCATTACACACCCACTGAAATGGCTAAAATTAGAGACGGACAACACCAAATGTTAGCAAGGATGTAACACAACCTCAAATTCCATACATTGTTGGTGAGAGTGTAGCATGTTAAAACTGCTTTAGAAAATGAGCCCGGCTGTTTCTCATACAACCAAGCGTAGGCCTATCCAGCAATTCTACTCTTAGGTATTTACCCAAGAGATATTAAAGCATATTTCACAAAAGACGTGTACAAAAATGCTCATAGCTTTACTCATGGTACAAAAATTGCAAACAACACAAGAGTCCATTAACAGGAGAATGAATAAGCAGATGATGGTATACACATACAATGAAATAGTATCAGCAATTTTTTAAGAAGCTGCATGTGACATGTATGTAACTCAAAAACATCATGCTGATGAAAAGAAACTTTCCCCAAAAGAGAACATACTACATGATTATATTGTGTAAGTATAAAGTTCTAAAATAGGCTAAACGAATGTATAGTTTGTTTTCTTTTTTTTAAGTCAGAGCAGAAATTGCATCTGGAGGTTAAGGAGCAGAAATTGACTTAGAAAAGACATAAGAGAACATAGTTATTTTGCGTCTGTCAAAAAGTGTCTCATTGTACACTCAAGATCTGTACATTTCACTTCAGGTAGATTTTACTTAAAGAAAATATAAAGAGTAATAGAATTCCAGCTAATGACACACATGGGTGAAGTGTTTGCAGTGAAGTGTAGTGATGTCTGCAACTTACTTTAAAATATATTTTAAAAAGATAAGATGGAAAAATAGGTGAATATATATGTGATAAAGAAAATACAGCAAACTGTTAATAATATCCTCCATGTAGGTGGGCACATGGGCATTTAATGTAGTTTTCTTTCAACTACGCTCTTTGTTTAAAATTTTTTATATTAAAATGTGAATTTAGCAAATTTTAGGATACAAAGTCAACATATAAAAATGAATTGTATCTGTATACAAGCAAAAAATTTGGAAAACATTTTTATAATGTCATTAAAGTCACAAAACAGGATAGATTTAGTAAAAGATATGTAAATCTATATACTAAAAAAAAACACAAAAAATGTTGGTGAAACTAAAAGAAGGATTAAATAAATGGATAAATATACCAGGCTTATTAATTCGAAGAATTAATAGTGTTAAGATGTAAATTCTCCCCATATTGATTGATAGATTCAATGAATTCCAATAAAAAATACCAGCAGATATTTTTTTTTAATGGACAAGCTGATTCTATGACTTAAATGGAAATTCACAGAAACTAAAATAGCTAAAAACAAATTTGAAAAGGAAAAATAAAGTTGGAAGAATTGCACTATCTGATTTCAAGATTTATTATAAATACTCTAATCAAGGCAGAGTGATACTGACATGATATAGTTTAATACATCAATGACACAAAATAGCCCAGAAATAGAACCATACCTATATGTTCAGTTGATTTTTGACACAAGTATCAACAGAGTTCAATGGGTAAAGAATATTCTTTTCAACAAATAGTAATGAAACAATGGGATATTCATATTTTTAAAAATTAATCCTAATTCTCACATAATCATACATATAAAACTTAATTTGAACTAGATAATATACTTAAACATAAAAGTTAAACTACAAAACTTATAGGAGAAACTTTTTTTTCTTTTTTTTGAGTTGGAGTCTCACTCAGTCGCCCAGACTGGAGTGCAGTGGCCACTCCCGGCCACCGCAGCCTCGACCTGCTGGGCTCCAGCAATCCCTCTGCCTCAGCCTTCCAAGTAGCTGGAACTACAGGCACACGCTACCACACCTGGCTAATTTTTTATTTATTGTAATGAGGTCTCGCCAAGTTGCCCAGGTGGGCCAGAAACTTTTTTTTTATGGTCCCTTGGCAATACTGCTCTGGTTAAAGAAAAGCATTTTCTTTTTTAAAAAATTTTATTTATTTATTATAAAGATGTGGGGTACAATTCAGGATTAGGTATACAACATTGATCATGCAGGTACCCTTGTTGATGAGGTGTGCCCCTCCCTCCCCTAGCAGTTTCCCTCGCCTGCCAGTCCCACCCCCCTCCCCTGACAGTTTTCTACTACTGCCAATCGCTTTCTTATAGTGATTAAAAAATTATAGTTTTTTAAAAATTAAATTTTATTGTATATATTTGAGGTTTACAGCATGACGTGATAGGATACATATAAATGATAAAATGGTTTCTATAGTGAAGCAGATTAACATATTTACCATCTCACACCATTGCTTTTCATGTGTGAGCAAAGAGCAGCTTAAATCCAATACAAAACAGTTTTAGTCACAATAGTCCTCAGATTGCACATGGACTTTTAGATTTCTTTAGCCCACATCCTACCAAGGACACTTTGGCCTACATTTCCCGATTTCCTCCTCACCTCCACTTCTGATAACCACGATTTTACTCTCTATCTTTGTACATTTGACCTTTCTTTTTTTAAATGTCCCTATTTCAAATATGCTTTGAATGAAACTTTGAGTTTCTCTATCAACTTAGCTGCTAGCTACTGTCCCCAGTCACCAAAGAACATCAACAAGGGATCTACCTATGTGGGTCCCTTCAGGGTGGCCACATCATCAGGGTTGGATTGTGGGAATGGCTTCAGTGATACAGCCACAATGTGAAAGTTTAAGAGTTCATAGTACTTACAGACCCTGGGAAGTTACACTGCATGCCTGGAGGCTTTACACACACACACACACACACACACACACACACACCACACACACACACACACACATGAAAACCAGGGAGTGCAGGCAGGGAGAAAGAAGAAAGCATGGCAACTAACAGTATATACTGGGGAATAGTGTATGGATCACACTAAGTTCATGGGCAAATGTCTGAACAGTTTCTTTAAAGGAAGCAGCAGGAATGTGGGAGCCCAGTCTGCTAGGTGGGAGACGTTTCTAAGTTCTTATCTCTGCCCATGAGCTCCAGTCATTTGGGTGTGGTATATAGAAACTGTATCAAAGGTGACTGAGCCCTAACTGGCATGAGAAAGCTAAACCTGCATTCAAAATGGATGCTGAAGCAATATAAGATCATAAGGATTTACTATACCATCGTTTATCTTTCTGTGTCTGGCTTCTTTCACTCAGCAAAACATCCCCCAGGTCCATTCATATTGTGGCAAATGGCAGGATCTCATTCTCTTTTAAGGCTGAATAACATTCCACCATATTCCAAAAGTTCATGAGAAATTAAATTCAGAGATAAAATATTTTAAAAATATAAACTTTATTGCTTCCATAATATCAACCTGCTCCATCAGGTTGAATTTTAAGGTGAATATCTAATGATGTCCCACAGAAATCCTCACAAAATCGCCCTTATTTGATGTGAGGAATGAACAAGTGTAGGTTTATGGTGAATAAGAACTTACTAGTGAAACTTTTGCAGAAGATGTTCTGCTATAGCTTTGGCTAACTTTCTCAAAATACTTTCATAATAAGCAGAGGTTATCATTCTTTGGCCCTCCTGAAAGCCAACAAGTAAAATGCCTTGAGCATCAGAAACAACCCCCCCCAAAAAAAAACCCAAACCACACAAAAAACCTATTGCCATGATCTTTGCCCTTGACTGTTCTGTTCTTAATTTGACTAGACCACTTCCAACTCTTGGTAGCCATTGCTTTCATTGTGCTTTGTCTTCAGGATCATACTGGTAAATTCATGTTTCATCTTCTGTTACAATTGTTATAATTCTTTGAAGAAATGCCTCAGGATCTTCATCCTATGTGTTTAAAATGCCCATTGAAAGTTCTGCTCTTTTCTGGAGCTGATCTGGGCATTATGATTTTTCACCCATTGAGTGAAAAGTTTGCTAAACTTTCTTTTTTCAGTCAGAGTTGTATAAAACAAGCCAACTGAGATGGCTACGGTGTTGGCTGTTGTTCCTGCTTTAATTAAGGCACAAACAAGATTAATTCTTGTTTTTTTCTCACAAATTGACGTGAATAGTCTGCCACTGCAAGCTTCATCTTCAACATCATCTTTTCAAACAAGTTCCTTTTAAGAAGCCCTTTCTAAAACAAGTTATCCATTTGTAAACTGCTGATTTACTTGGGACACTCCCCATACATTTTTCATAAAGCATGAATGACTGCACCACTCTTAAACCCAAGATTCACCATAAGTTAGACATGTTTTCTTCCTCAAATATCAGCATCTGAAAAAGGCTCTTTTCAAACTGATGATCTTATCCTTCTGAGTGCCCCAGACTAGATCCTACTTAGACATGTTGTGTGACAAGTTAGCATGAGTTCATTTTGGTGCAAAGTTTTTAAAAAGTTTTTTTGGCTGCCAACATTTGTTATCTCTTGTCCTTTTGATAAGAGTTATCTTATCAAGTATGAGGTGATATCTCATAGTGGTTAATTAGCATTTCCCTGATGATCAGTGATGTTGAGCACTTTTTCATATAATTGTTGGCCATTTTTATGTCTTTTCTGAAAAAATGTGCTTTCAGTTCCTTTGCCCAGTTTTAATCATGTTATTTGTTTTTCCTCTTCTGAGTTGTAAGTGTTCATTATAAATTTTGGATATAAATCCCTTAGAAGAAAACATCTAGAAAAAATCTTTATTACTTTGTAGTAGCCAAAGATTTCTTGGACAGGACACAAAAAGGTACCAATTACTGTTAAAATTTGGTAAGTTGGACTTCCTCAAAATTTAAACCTTATGCTCTTCAAAAACATTAGAAAATGGATAAAAAGGAAGTCACACGCAGGAAGAAAATATTTGCTATCTATATCCTTGAAAAAGAAATTGTATCCAAAATATACCAAGCATCATTACAACTCAATATTAAGGAGAAAATCAGTCCTACTTAAGAAGACAAAATGTTGAACAAAGACTGCAGAAAGATTACATATGAATGGTCAACAAAAAGATAAAAACAAGCACAGAATCACTGGTCATCAGGGAAATACAAGTTAAAACCACAATGATACAAATTAAAACCACTCACTAGAATGGTTAAAAATAAGAAGACTGACCACACTAAATGTTGGTCAGAACTCTCATACATTGATAACTGGAAAATAAAATGGTAGAACTACTTTGGAAAACAATTTGGTAGTTGCTTACAATGTTAAACATAGGTTTACTATATGACCCCCCCAAAATAAAACAAAACAAAACAGAAAAATTCCCACAAATACTTGGACACAAATGTGTAGCAGCCCATACTGGCCAAAAACTATAAATCACCCACATGTCCTTCATCAGGTAAATGTATACATAAACTATGGTATATACATACAATAGAATTCTAGCTGATAATTAAAAGGATGAAACTAATGATACACTCACCACCGTGGAAGATGGAAGACTCTTAGTAACGTCACGTTGAGTGAATGAGTCAGACATAAAAGAATACTGTTTGATTATATTATGTGATAGAACAAACCTCACTCATCTGTGGACTGGTTGCTCCGTATGAGACCGGAGGTGGGGTGAGAAAACGGAACTGACCCCAAATGAGCAAAAGGGAATTTTCTGGGGTGGTTGATTGAGTTAGTGGTTATATGAATATATACATTTGAAAAAACAAACTGTGCACTTAAAATATGTGCATCTTATTGTATATAAATAACACCTCAGAAAAGTTTATTAAAAATAAACATTAGCAGCAACTAAAACTGATTTTGAGGCCTTTTTTTGGTAATAATTAGGGAGGCCTTCATGGTTTTGGATCCATTTTTCTGAACGTGTGTTTGGTTTGTACTATGTAAAGCCTAAAAGCTTATTAATGCTAAAGTCACATCTAAACCTCTACCACACATTAAAACTGCCAATCAAATTTTATTACGTGAATGAAGTACTTTACCTTAAATCTGTCAAGATAATTGCTAAGATTAAGTTAAATGGAAAGAAAAATAAAAGTAAAATGTAGGACAGGAAGTTATTTTTAAATTAAAGAACAGTTTCTGTAAGGAATTGTAAAGCAGTGTGGCAATATGATATATTGGTTTTTCTGTAATATCTTTCCATCTTGGCAAATGTTGAGTCCGGCTTTACTCTCCCAAACACGCTCAGGAAACCAAATGTATCAGTTGTGCCGTCAACCGCAAGGAATGAGAAACCCTGATTCGACTGACCTAAACAATGAGGCATTTATTATCTCCTGTAACAAGACGTTCTCCAGGGATCGTTCATTAGGGCCCAAAGGGATCGTCTTTCCATTCTCCCAGCAGCACCCCTCAAATCTCCAAGATGGTGGCTGGGGAGCTGCGACCTCCCTCCAGAGAAAAGACAGCCTATCTTTCGGCTTGTCTCCTCGAAATCATCACATCACCTTTCCCGGCCTATTTCCCCTCCTGCCAGAACTTCCCCACACGCCCACACCTGTGTAATTGAGGAACAAGCCGAGTGAAACCAACAAGATGGAGCTAAACCAGCTCTTGTTAGCCGGTAGCCAAAGGGAGGGGAGAGGGGGTCTGACAAAAAGTGGGTTCCCTTGGGAAGAGAGAGAAGCAGGAGCGGAGGAGAATCCGTAAACAGTCAGAAGTAAGTGTGACACTGGGTCACAAAGAAAGTAAGTTGCATTCCTACCGTTCTAGTAATTTTTGGTTTACCTTTCACACGAATACCTCTCTCTGGGGGCTCTTTTCAACCCATAAAGGACCATTGAATTGACAAGCGACAGCCAAAGCCAGTCTCTCAGGTCCTTTGCCTCCTTGAAGGGGCTGAGGAACACTGGCTGACTTCGGGACTAGCACAGAGGAAAGTGATAGCGATTCTCAGTCCTTTGTGCTGTCTGCTGCTCTGTACATTGCTAAACCGTGTTTATTTCTTGGTTTGCAGCACAGTGATGGTAGAGTAAGTGCTAAGAAGCAAATAACTTCCCCTCTGCCAAAACTGGTCATGATTTTGCTCTCAGTGGAGCACGTGACGTGACCTTTCGATGCTAGGAGATGGCTGTGGGCTTTTTCTCCACTCCTGCGAGTGATGTGTAAGACTGGTGATTGGCAGCCGGTCCTTCCCACAGACAGAATGACTTTACACAGTGGCATAAGATACTGAACTTTGTAGTCGTCTCATTACATGATACATGTTACCAGCCAGTGTGCAAATCGTTTCCCACTAAATCAGAATACGGATTAAGAAAACGTCTAAACAACTTGCTTACAAACACGGCTGTATTCGAATCACCCGGAGAGTTTCACAGGCGCTCTGATGCCAGGGTCCCACGCCTAGTAATTTATACTCAATTAACCTGGAATGTCACCTGGGCTTGAGGATTTTTTTAAGCTTCTCGGCTGATTCTAAGGTGTGTCCAGGGTTGAGAATCATGGATCTAAAGCAATGGTTCTTGAAGTGTGTTCCCTGGACCAAGAGCATCAGCATGACTTAAACACCTGTTAGAAATGTGAGTTCCTGGCCAGACTCGATGGCTCAGTCTGTCATCCCAGCACTTTGGGAGGCCGAGGTGAGTGGATTGCCTGAGCCCGCAGGTTTGAGACCAGCCCAGGCAACTTGGTGAGACCTTGTCTCTACAATAAATAAGAAATTAGTCAGGTGTGTAGTGCACGCCTATATTTCCAAGTACTTGGAAGGCTGAGGCAGAAGGATTGCTAGAGTCCAGTGGGTCGACACTGGGGTGGCCATGAGTGTACCACTGTACTCCAGCCTGGGTGACACAGTGAGATTTCAAGAAAAAGGAAGGAAGGAAGGAAGGAAGGAGAGGGAGGGAGAGAGAGAGAGAGAGAAAGAAAGAAAGAAAGAAAGAAAGGAAGGAAGGAAGGAAGGAAGGAAAGAAGGAAGGAAGAAAGAAAGAAAGAAGGAAAGGTGCGTTATCAGGCCTGGCCCCAGCCATACTGAATCAGAAACTCTGAGGGTGAGACCCAGTAACCTGTGTCTTACCTGAGCTTCAGGTGATTCTCTCACATGCTCAAATTTGAGGACCACTCCTGTAAGCAGTTCTAAAAATTCTACCTACCTAATGCTCTTCGTCAGGATGACTCCACCGTCTTCTCATTCAGCAGACCTCTTGGCCTTGAAAAGCAGACTGACATCCTAGGAAGTCATTAAGGATATGACCCCTCAACATGGTGGTACCAGTGTCTGAGCCAGCCCTGCAGCTTTTGTGACTCGCTGGACACTCACAGGACCAGTCACCTGAGGCCTATGCAAAGCTCTTTCTCTGTCATGCTGCTGCCTAGGGAGTCTTCCCTGGCTCTGCGCCCCCACCTGCCTGATCAGTCCATAGGTGGAGTGCCAGTCTTCAAGGGGACATCTCAGCCTCTCTCTTCGGCTCTCTCTCTCCCCTGCGACCTTGCTGCGTCTGTCCATTTCTTAGATTACCAAACCCTCGGCTTCTGGTGCAATGGCTTCACAGTCCCTTGACCCCCTGCCATGATCAAGGTCAAAAGTATCCACCTCTACACTCAGCCTCGCCCCCTACTGACCCAGCAGATGAGCTTGGGCATCACCTTGAATGACTCTGCTACAAGGTGAGAATCTTCAAAAGAAGTTTGGGAATCCCTTTTTCTCCTGGTTTGACGATGAACATTGTGCTTTGGTCTCTCTTGCGGGTCTCCAGCCGCTGCAGGAAACTGCATGAGTCTCCAATCCTGGCCCTGACTGGGTCTCTGTAATAATCTGTCAGGGCTGTTGTCTCCCCCAGCTCTCAACCTCCAGTTCTGCCCGGGGTCCCTTCGTTCCCGTCCCAAATTGAATTGTGTGTCTCACCAAACTCTTATGTTGAAGTTCTAACCCCCAATTCCTCAGAATGTTACTGTATTTGGACACAGGGTCTTTAAAGAGGTAATTAAGTTACAGCGAAGCCACTTGAACGAGTCCTAATGCAATAGGACTGGTGTCTTTATAGCAAGAGGACACCAGGGCTCAGACATGCACAGAGGGAAGCCCAAGCGAGGAAAGAGGGAAAAGGCGGCCATCTGCAGGCTACAGAGAGAGGCCTCGGAAGAAAGCCACCCTGCTGACACCTCGGTCTCAGGTTTCTAGCCTCCAGAATTGTGAGAAAATGAATTCTCTGGTTTAAGCCACCCAGTTCCTTTTGTTCATGGCAGCCCTAGAGAACTTACCCAGTCCTTAAAGTTAGCTTTCTGACCTATGATCCAGCTCCCAACCCTGTCAACAAGTCTCCTTCAAAACCCCATGACAAATTATTTCGAGAGGTGGAGGAAGCAGCTGCATCCATCTTGAGGACGTGCAACGAAAGACATGAGAGTCAGTGGTTCCTGTAAAATTCCGGAGGAGCGTGAGGCTTGGGATGGGTGGTATGCATGGGGAATATTTTTGTTTGTTTGCTTTCTACTACTCGCTTCTGTTTTCATTTTGCATTTCTTTCCGATTCAACTCAAGTCTCCGAGTTCTTCAACGCTGGATGTGGCTCTCTACACAAGCGCAGACTTGGGTTTTACCATAATCCAGCACATCCTGTGTCAATGTCTACCCTAGGCAAAACCCCAGCTAGGTCCCGTGGGACAGAGAAGACTGTGTGCTAATAAATATATGACTCTGCCCACTGATCTCCTGGAGAAATAATGGAATACATAACTTAAACACGACTGTAAGGTTTGATAGAATAGGAACACTTTCACATGAATGGTAGAGTCACTTTTATCAACCAGGGTGGCAAGAAAAAAGCTCCAACTTAGAAGTGATACTCGAAAGGGGCCATCTGGGGGAACAAATGGGTAGAAAACGGGTTATTTTAAATGTGAGGCATGTAAGCAAGGAACGAGGCTTACTCCGACATAAGCGCTCCGCCCTATGTCCCCTGCTCGTGAAATCCCCCAGGTCCTCGTCTCCAGCTTCTAGCCTGGCATGTTGTTCTCTCCTCTGTAAATCACTTTCTATTCCCTCAGAGAAAAGTGTCTTGCTCCTTTTTCCGGTATTTGCGAATTAAGGACACAGCTTAGCACACCATGTTTCAGCAACTCCTCTGTGCCTATTCACCCGTTTCAGCCCGTAAGATCCATGGGAAGAGCCCCTGTTTTATCGACACACACTCGGTATCTCAGTCCCTGACTCAAGCTAGGTGTCAAAACAGAAGCCATGATTCGAGAGCGGGAACCTTCATGGTGCAAGATGGGACACTGAGGCTACTTTGTCAGGAACCAGTGTTTATTTGTGCCGGCACCGGACTCAGCGGATTTACATCCCAAGACTGAGCCCCGAGCACAGTGGGGCAGGGCCTTTTATCCAATTTTAGCTTTCTTGTCCCCCGATAAGGCTTACAAATTAGTAACATGCTGGTTAATTGGGTATTTCATAGCTCAAGGTTACAGCGGAGTTACACTTGCACATTACAGATTAGGGTCACATTCCTCTTTTTTTTTTTTTTTTTTTTGAGTTGGAGTCTCACTCTGTCGCCCAGACTGGAGTGCAGTGGCCGCTCCCGGCCACCGCAGCCTCGACCTGCTGGGCTCCGGCCATCCTTCTGCCTCAGCCTTCCGAGTAGCCGGAACTACAGGCGCGCGCTACCAGGCCCGGCTGAACATTCCTTTCAATATGTATCATCCAAGGAAGTTCTTGTCTTAGGGTGCTAGAAGAGCTCTTTGGTTATCCTGGGAAGGCTTTTATTTTATTGTACTAAGAGGGGGAGCTACTTTGTCCTGGGAAGGCCTTTACCTTTTGGGGCTTGGGAAAGGGCTTCCTGCCTCAGTTCAGCCTGATCACATTCCAAAGGATGGAATGGTGTGGTGTATAGGGAATGAGGGCTGCAAAGGAATGTAAAATACTATCTGTACGGTGGCGTGGGTGTGTCTTCCCTGTACGTGTTCCCCACAGGAGACCAAAATGACACCAGAAGGGAAAGCACAGACCTTTGCCTCCTGCGCACGGAAAAAAAGTTCCAGGAACAGCAGCTAGAACGCAAATCCCAGCCTGAACTGTTCAAGTCCTTATTCTAGACGGAGTGACACAAATTTGTGGGTTTCTGCTACTGTGAATTAGTGTATATGTAGATTATTCTGACACGGGAAGATGTGAGACCATGCCCATGGGGTTTTCCTACAGAGGGGTGGAGGGTTACATTGTGAAAGATTGAAGAAAATGGAACCCTCTCTTTCTCTTTCTCTCTCGCTGTCTCTCACTCTCACCCTGGCACATCATATGTTCTCTCTCTCTCCCCCTCTCCTTTTCTAGTTCTGTCAAAAAAAAAAAGGAGAAAGGGGAGGAAGATGAAGAAAAAGAAAATGATGATATTCTTAAGACAAAGCCTTTTTCTTTTTGCTTGGTTTCTTGAGCTAGTTCTATTTATAATTTTTTTCTACATTTTTATGTCTGAGTCAGGGTCTCACCCTGTCACCCAGCCTAGAATGCAGTGGCACGATCATGACTCACCACACAGCCTCAACCTCAGGAGATCTTCCCTCCTCAGCCTCCCAGGTAGCTAGAACTACAGCCACACGCCACCACAAATTTTTACACTTTTTTTGGTAAAGATGAGGGCTCACTGTGTTACCTAGCCTGGTCTCAAGCTCCGGGGCTCAAGCAATCCTCTCACCTCAGCCTCCCGAACTGCTGGGATTACAGGTATGAGCCACCACACCCAGCCTGAGTTTTTTTCTGCATTACAATTCCCTCTGGTTACTTCTCTCCACAACCACCAACCCTTCAAAAAGACTGTTGTACGGACAACAACTGTGTGTCAGCTGTATGACCATATCTAGAGCCCAAGGCTGAAAAGGCCTCACTGTCTTCTTTGCCTGGTTGGGGCCAGCATGGCGGGGACAATACTGAGTCACGGGCAATTACTCATCTCAGCATTCCAGAAAGTAGACATAAGCAGAAAAGCAAGAAGAGGCCCAAGGCATCTGGGAGTGGGTAGGGCCAGGCAGCAGGACCAAGTGGCTACCGTATCGATTCATATAGGAACGAAGGTGAGAAAAATGGGGCTGGCCCTAAGGAACGTGCCTCTCACATGTGAAGCTTCATTTAAGTTCCGGTAAAGATCAGGGCAAAGAATGCGTTCCTAGAAGACTCTTCTTTCAGTTACAAAAAGTTTTGAGGCCGGGCTCAGTGGCTCAGCCTGTATCCCAGCACTTTGGGAGGCCGTGGTGAGTGGATTGCCTGAGCCCAGGGGTTCGAGACCTGCCTGGGCAACGTGGCGAGGTCTCATCTCTACAATACGTCAAGAAAAATTATCTGGGTGTGGTAGCATGCACCTGTAGTTCCAGCTACTTGGAAGGCTGAGGCGGAAGGATCGCCGGAGCCCAGCAGGTCGATGCAGGGGTGACTGTGAGCATGCCACTGCACTCCAGTCTGGGCGACGGAGTGAGACTCCAACTAAAAAAAAAAAAAAAGTTTTAAAGGCTGGGTCATATTTATCGTCATCATACATTTCACCTGTCACAGCTTTTGTGTGAATGGTGTAATATGCATCAGCCCCTCCAAGACCGCGGTAAAATGTAGGACTCTTTTTTGATGATGAAATCTTACCAGAAAAGTAATTAATAAGCATGCATTCCCAACGCCTGCAAATGTATGCAATTCCTTACCTTCGATGTCGTGCCGATCTACCTTACACGCTGGAAGACACATGTAAACATAGAGCTGTCAGAAAGATGGGAAAACAAGCATCCAAATGGAGGTGCTAAGGCATCATCCCCACACTCCCATGTATCATCCAGCAGAACCCCCGACATGCTCTCACCCGCTTGGCGCCCCTGGCTTAGAAGTGAAGATCGCGGGACAGGGTCGAGCAAATCTCGATGAGAAGCTCAGTTTAGCCGATTCCAGGCTGAGGAGTCCCTCGGACTCTAAAAGGGTGGCAATGCCCCTCAGATGGTTTTTGAACGGATTGACCTGAGACGATGGGCACAACTCATTTAGCTTTGTCCCCATGCTTTTGTGCCTGTACACAGTAAGGGCTCAATAAATGCCAGCCATTGTCACTAGTCGCCATTAGCCATCTGAAGCCTGCTTGGGTCAGAAGAACCCGGTTTGCTCTGTAGAATTAAGCCCCCAGGGCATGTTTCTTTGCCAGGAAAGTGTTAATGAAAAGACCTCATCAATGGATACAGAAAAACCCACCGGAACAGACGAAAGTGGTGGTCTAAGGAGCGGTGAGTTGTTACTTACTGTATTTATTATCCAGAGAGGAATACAGATTATATATTTCATGAGCCAGATGGGAATAGTTATTTAATCTACAGTAACGACTACTGTAAATGGCTCTATTGAATCTCTACTTGAAAGTGTACTTCAGAAGAGTTCCAGGCTATGAGGGAATAAAGCGAGAAACAAATGTACTGGTTAAAGGATATTTTTGCTAAAGCTTAATTAAACTTGAGATTTTGTACCATTCTGTGTATAATCTTCAAAAGATTTTTTTTTTCTGAAAAAGGGACCAGAAAGGGTGCTATGAAATTAGCCTTAGAGCTATGTAGATTTTGGAGGGCCCTTAAGGAAAAAAAAAATTATGTTAAAAAAATACGGATTTCAATTGGAAGCAAAGAATTGAAATTGCTTTCTGGCAGCCTACACTTCCAACAGCATTGGTACCTACTTGAAATGAACAACTGCTAAAGGAAACAGCTGGTAGAAAGCTGTTACTGCAAAGCAAAGTGCAATATGCATGCTGTAATTAGTTTGCAATCATTACTCAGTCCACTGTTGGAGAAAAACCTTGATTCGATCACACCAAAAGCATTTCTATCAGTGAACGAGATTCAGGACAATTTCCCCCCCCCACATGCACATAGAACTCTCACCTCTGCTACCGCTGATGAGATCATGACAATTTTTTAAATGTGGTCAGAGTGACAACTAGACCATAAAGAGGTATGTCACACGGGAATTTTTTTGTTTACCCTAAAATAAAAGCTGATCTTGTTTGAGTGTTTGCTACATGCTAGACTGGGGCTGTCCAGAAGTATAAAGCAGTGGGTGCTCCATAGAGAATGTCAACTTACAGTAGCCACATTTTAAAAAAAGAAGCAAGTAAAATTCATTTTAATATCATATTTTATTTAACACAGTCTATCCAAAACATTATCCTTTTGATGTATAATCCATGAAAAGTTCTTAATGAAGATGCCGCACCCTTTTTCTACTGAGTATTGCAAATCTGGCGTGTCGTTTTCACCCCCAACATGTCTCAGTTCAGACAGCCCACCTTCAAGTGCTCGACAGCCTGATGTGGCCAATGGCTTCTGTATTGAACAGTGCAGGTTTTTTTCCTTGTTTGGGGGGGGGTTTTCTGAGTTGGAGTCTCACTCCATCACCCAGGCTGGAGTTCAGTGGCACGCTCACGGCCACCCCAGCGTCGACCTGCTAGGCTCAGGTGATCCTTCCACCTCTGCCTTCCAAGGAGCTAGAACGCCAGGCATGTGCTATCACGCCCTGCTGATTTTTTAATTTATTGTAGAGATGAGGTCTCGCCTAGTTGCCCAAGCTGGTCTGGAACCCGCGAGCTCAGGCAATCCACTTGTCTCAGCCTCCCAAAGTGTTGGAATGACAGACTGAGCCACCGAGCCTGGCCTAAACAGTGCAATCCTAAATGACTCCCACAGGCTATATCCTCTGAGTCTTTCGATCATCTTCTAATATAATATCTATTTCCCCACACTGCACATGATAAAAACAGATCTGACTACAAAATGGACAGACATTCCCCAGTCAGTGGAAATAATCATAACCTTCAATGCCCAAGGCGTTGAAACAAGAAAAGTGAGTCAACTAACTCAAGAAATTAAATAGAAAAGATAATATGCAAGACAGTCACTTTCAGTGAAGATTAAAATTTGTCTGAGGATTTACTGTGCAGTACTTCTTGACAAGGAAAAAGGCATAGAGTTTAATGCCTTACCCCCATTGTGGCAGACAGGAAGGCCCTGCCAGCCCTCAGAATTTCCATTTCTTGGCCTACTCTAGTATTACCTTTCCTTACTACTTATTCCAAAATTTCTACCATAAGAGTCACCATTTAGAATTAGATAATAGAGACCAGCTTACTGAAGCAAGATCCTGAAGTAATCATCAAAGATATTCAAAGGAAAGGTAGCCCAGCTACAGTAAGTGAATGACTTACAGAATGTTACAGGATAACCATTGTTGCTGAAACAGTAACAACAAAAAAACATAGAAAACAATCTGAAAATAATGCACGTCAGTGGCGATGAGAGTGAAGAAAAAGTTACGTGAAACCTTAATTTCTGCATGATACATTTCTGTAACATTTGGATTTTTATAACCAGTCTGTATTCCACTGGTAATCAAAAATGGGAAATGGCGGATCGCTAAATAGGTAAGAACTATGGATAGCTGGATGGGTGGATGGGTGGATGGATCATGATAGAGAAGACAGGTACACAGATACATAGATAGATACATAAGATAGATAGATTCATAGATACATCGATAGATAGGATGTATTTTGAATGCTCTGTGTTGCCTAGGAACTCCTTCTGTAGGGTTGGGTTTTCTCTATCTATCACTAAAAGAGATTCGTTCCAGATGTGTTCCATACAAGATGCCAGGGAACCAAGCCTGAGGAGTGACTGAGAAAAAATATCGTTCTGTAGGGACAAATGACAGAGGTGGAGAAAGTCTGCAACAAGACAGTCCCTAGGAGGAGAAACCGAAGGTGAATCCCTAGGAAGAACACAAAGAAAGGAGGGGATTTAGAGGGCCATTCAAAGACTCCACCCTTCTGGTCCTGTGATGAGCACTTGTGTCTACCAATAAGTATTTTCTCAAAGACTTAACTTTCAAAACCTGCCACAGCTTTGACCTAAATCCTTTGCACTATCTCCCTATCAAATTCCCTCTACTCCCGTGACAAAATCCAAATTTATATTCTCAGCACAGACCTCTACTTTGTCTTGCAAATCTATATAAGTACACTTGGAAAAGAGAACATATGTGTTCACCAAAAGCTACACACAAGAATGAGTATAGAAGCGCTACGCATAAGAGCAAAAAACTGGAACAACTTTATACATCAGCGAGAAGGGATGAACCACCATCGCTCACAGGAAAGTGGATAAAGCTCACAAACAAGATGCTGAACAAAAGAAGACAAGCACGGACAAGTATGTGTTGCTTGGCTCCATCCAAAGCAAGCTTAAAAACAGGCAAAATTAACATTTGGCATTAGAAACCATGTAGTGTTTTGAATGGGATGGGCAACAGACCCCTGTGGTACTGGTCGTGCTTTCTTTCTTGAGTTTCTTTCCTTTTTTTAGTTGGAGTCTCACTCTGCTTCCCAGGCTGGAGTGCAGTGACACGATCACGGTTCACCACAGCCTCAACCGCCTGGGCTCAGGTGACCCTTCAATCTTAGCCTCCAAAAGTAGCTAAGACTACAGGCGTGTGCCACCATGCCTGGTTAATTTTTTTCATTTTTTTTGTAGAAATGAGGTCTCCCCATGTTGCCCAGCCTGGTCTCAAACTCCTAGCCTCCAGCCGTCCTGCCACCCTGGCCTCCCAGAATGCTGGGATTACAGGTATGAGCCACCACACCCAGCTTTTCCTGAGTTTCTTGAGCTGGGAGCTGGTTACATGAATGTGTCCAATGTGAGATGATCCATCATGCATCGTGTTATATATTTCTTGTGTCCATGTCTGTGTGTACATTTTAGATTTATAAAAAAATTAAAATATATTAGAAAGGTGATCTCACAAACTGATAAACATATTTTCAGATAAAGGACACTCATTTTTTTTACACTCCCTAAGTAACAATAATTTGGCATACTCGTTGAGTTTCAGCCTCCCTTGGTCTTCGAAATCCAGGTCAGAAGACACTTTCTCCATTCTCCAAGTGCATTATTTGTAATAGGGTCATCCGTTGCCCCTACAATTTCTTCAAAGTCGGATATTTTGAGCAATATTAATAACACGTGTGCTGTTAAGTATATGCAAGTTGTTCAACATAATCTGTAATTTGTTGCTAACCAAATATCCCTTTGTGATTCCAGATAAAGAAAAAGTGGGTTTAAGTTTACTTTCCCTACGTAAGAGGTAGAGAAATTGAGATGCTGACTTGCAAAAGTAATTCTGGCCGAAAGAGAAAGGGAGAGAAGATAAGGGTCCAGAATGGGGGGCGTGGGGGAGACCGAAGAAAGAGATACAGGAGGGCAAAGAAACTAGAGCTGAAGGAGAACAGGGTGGAAGTGGGACAGTGAGGAGAAGGACGAGGAGGCGTTGCACAGGTCTGCAAAAGAGGAAGCAGACATGTTGGGTTGGAAATGCCCTGGAATTTGCGTTCCCCAGTTGGGATGCTGGTCTCTCTCCCGGCGCACAAGCTGGCCTTTAGGGTTGAGTCATGGGAATGGAATCAGAAGGAGAAACCTATAACTTAGGGAAAGTCACGTGAAAACCAAATGCCGGGACAGAGAAGCAAAAGAAGTGCTGTCCCACGTTTCTCAAGGCCAAACCCTGAGCTGGGGAGATGGCCATGAAAACATGAAGGCGGCTAAGAAGCCTGAAAGCATCCGGGTTAGTGGATGCCAAGGGGTCTTGGAAGTACTGCACTTTTGGCTGGACACTTCTTTGTTTCTTTTCTTTTTCTTCTTTTTTTTTTTTTTTTTTTTGAGAAAGCAGGATGTATTGAGAGGACAGAAAAAGCTCCCAGAGCAGGAGGGGACCCAAGGAAGTGGCCCTGGACACGTCTTTCATGCAGGTGATGGTGAGACGAGGCTTGGATAAAAATCCCTGGAGCAGAGCATGTAGAAAAAATACAATTTCTTGCTGCTATGAGGATCACAGAGGTGCAGAGAGCAGCAGAGGGCCTGCAGATGACTGAAGTGTTGGTTCTCCAGCATCACGGGCCCCGTCAGGGCCCAAGGAGCTTGCTCAAGCCAGCTTAGTGGTCAACGGTCCAGCCACACCCAAACAAGGAAATACAAGTATCTATCCCTCCATTCCCCCCATGCATAGTCAAACAGCCGGAATTCCCTACCAGTGCCAAACTGCAGAGAAGATCATGACTGGGGCAGATCTCTGGACATTTTCTTACAGAGATCAAGTATAAAGAGATGATTTAAGCAAAGGGAGTTGAAATTTAATGGACTAGAAAGAGGCTATTTAAATCACAAGACATTGTTGGGTTTTTTTCATTGATAAGTATAAGTTTCCTGAGACCCATTGGGGTCTGGGTTCCTAAGGGAAAAAGCAGCTTCCTTTACAGAAAATCCAAAGCTAGGTGGTTCACGTCTGTAATCCCAGCACTTTGGGAGGCCGAGGAGAGAAGATTGCTTGAGCCCAGGAGTTTGAGGCTAGCCTAGGCAACAGAGCAAGACCTCATCTCCTCAAAAAAATCAAAAATTAGCCAGGCATGGTGGGATGCATCTGTAGTCCCAGCTGCGGGGAGGATTGCTTAAGCCCAGGAGGTCGAGGCTGCAGTCAGTTATGACTGTGCCACTGCACTCCAGGCTGGGCACCAGAGTGAGACCCTGACTCAAAAATATTAATAAATAAAAGTCAAAGAACATACAGAAGCCATCTTTTCTTTGCAATTACAAGTGCAGTGTTAGCACGTCAGTGACCCCCACTACTCTAGACAAGAAAACCCCAAGTCGTTCACGCCCAATTAGATATTCCAAACAGAAAACTCTTTCCAACCGAATATGTATTAGACCACCACCATTTTTTTTAAGGTGACTAGTTTTCTGGAAGATATTTGGCGAAAATTTCAGAAAACAATTTTCTTTGATTTCTTCTAACAAAATAGATTAGTGACCTCTACATATTTTCCTCTGTCAGCCAAGATTTTCATCAAAATGGCAGCCACGGGAGATAAGAAGCACTCTGAAAGGAACCACCGAGTGCAGAGACCTGTATCTAGGATGAAACACGGTCGTGTGGACCATGAAGGGAAAAGATGATCTCCCTCTTTAATACCATGACTGTGAAATATATGTCTTTATATATTATAAATATCATATACATTCTGCTGGGAGTAAAGCTGAGTTGTCAGATAAAGGGCTTAAGTTTCTTCAGCTGGAAAATGAATGAGGTACGGTGGGAAACCACTAATGTCCCTTCTGTTCTAAATACTGTGGCTCAAAGATGTGAGAGGATTCAAGAGGAAGTGATCAAAAAATTGCTATTCATCTTATTGCATGCGTTCAAATTGGACCGATGCAGGAGTTTTACCTTTGGGGCCCAAAAGAGTATCTTGGCCATAACAGGTATTGGATATCAGTTAGTGCTTTGGGAAACTGCCACAAATAGTGAGTGTGACTTGGGGTGCACTCCTCAAAACCAAATTCCGTAACAAAACACTGCGTGTTTCTATGAAGAAGAATGAACTCAAGGGACGTTAAACACCTCGCTTGTATTAGACTTTACAACTACTGTCATTTTTAAAATAGATGAATAGACAGCAAATAGATGGGACTTTATGCAAACACACGTGTGACATTGATTTTGTGGTTTAATTTCATTCGTAAAATGGAATCTCAGAACTAGGAGGCAAGTTAGAGATTAACCAGTTAAAATTCCTGAAGTTGAAAGATGAAAAACCGGAGAAGTGGGCGATATCCCTAAAGACATGTAATTATTTCATAAAAGAACCAGGTTATCTGCTCTTAATCCAGTGCCTGGCCACTGTCTCCCTATTACATATCTCAGCCACCTAGTGAGGATGAACCATTAGCTGGATATTTCCATCTGAAACTCAAAATTATTGGTATCACTAATTACCAGAAAATAAGACACTTAGATTATAGTTCTATTACTAACTGGTCATGTGATCTTTGTTAAAAAAATTTTTTAGCATAAAGACGTGGGGTACAATTCAAGGTTAGGTATATAAACTTTGATCATGCAGGTCCCCTTGTTGATGAGGCATGCCCCTCCCTCCCCTAGCAGTTTCCCTCAACTGCCAATCCCACCCTCCTCCCCTGACAGTTTCCCACTACTGCCAATCCCTTTCTTATAGCATTATAATTGTTCAAGGTCCGCTTATGAGTGCGAACACATGGAACTCTGTTCTTTGTTTCTGAGATAAATCACTGAGTATGATCGACTCCATCCAAGTTGCTACAAAGTCCATATATTTGTCCTTCTTTATGGCTACATAATATTCCATTGTGTATATGTACCACATTTTTTTTTATTCTAGTCCAGCTTCGATGAGCAACATGGTTGGTTCCATGTTTTTGCTATTGTGAATAGAGCTGCAACAAACGTACGTGTGCAGGTATCTTTTTTGTAGAATGATTTGAGTTCCTCCAGGTATATTCCCAATAAGAGAATTGCTGGGTCATATGGAAGGGCAATTTCTAGTTCTTTCAGAAATCGCCACACTGTCTTCCAAAGAGGTTGTACTAGTTTACATTCCCACTAGCAGTGTAGAAGCGTTCCTTTTTCTCCACATCCTCAAAATCGCCATGTGATCTTGGGCAATCACTTAACTTCATGATATTGCAGAGTTTCAGCTTTCTGTAAAATGATGAGTTCCATTTAGATCATTGATAGTACATTGATATATCTTTCAGTTTAGAGATACAGCTTTATCTTTAAAAATAACAGTCTTTTCCTGGTAAATTAAGAGCAAGTCTGTCTCTACATGGATGAGTGGAATTTATCTGTGATCAACGAAGACCTTTAATGTGGCAATTTCAGACCAACGTGTTCTTTCGTTATCATACAAGTTAACAGTGGCATGATCCAGACACCTGTCCTATTGTTTTCCCTCTCCATTGTGACACTGGAGTCTCAGTGCAGCAATTATCTGGTGGGTTTGTAGAGAGTAGGCTAATCTATAATGCCAGGCACAAACTAAGCACTCAACTATTTCCAATTGCTTAAAATCCTCAAAATTCTGAATTGCTAAAAGCATTTGCTCTTGTATAGACAAATCTTGCATTTTTGAATCTTTCAGAGAGAAAAACCTGATACAAATAATTATATACTATATATATGCATTATCCATTATAGTTTAATATAATTTCTTTTAAATGTAATAATATCAACTCTGAATGACATTTAACCAGTAAAATTCTAAAATCTTCCTAAGCTCAGGATAATGAAGACTGTTCTCATTCTACTGTGTTCTTCTGAGTTGTAGCAAACAATTCAATTCTTCAGTTCTATACACTAGGTTTACTTAGAGCTCCACTGAAATCAAAGCTACAAACAGCCTATTCATGCCTCGTTGCATTATTATTCTAATTAATATAAGTCACACAGGTGCAACGTGTCATAGGAGCCATTTATAAATTAATAAATAAACACATTGAAAAAGCACTGTGACTTATAAAAATAATGCCTCAATTAAAAAAAAAAAAAAAAAAGCTGAGACTGACTATTGTCCAAAAACTATTTGTTGGATTATGGGTTTATAAGCAAACAAACAGAAAGTGACAGAAATTTCAAACGGTAACCTCTCTGGAGGGAAACAAAGCAGTTCAATACAAGTATACAGCTGTACATAAAAGACTGAGTTAAGGGTAATTAAAAAAAAATCCTGAGAAAGTGATAAGCTCCGTGAATATTCTTTTGAAAGAAAGAAAGAGAAAGAGAAGCCTGGGATTGAAATATCTTGCAGCTTGACAAAGCTTTTTATCCAAGGACCCATCCACTTTACAAAAACAAATTTATTAATTTTCCACACACTCTTTTGATTCTGGGTAAGTGCTGTGTTACTGCAACCTTTCGTAGACAGAAGAGATGGAGCAGAGAAGGACCCACGCACAGGATCAGCTGCGCTCACGACAGAACCTGGGAGTCTTCTCAAATTCACCCTCTCCCGATTCCCCATCTTGCTTGCATGTGCACCCACTGATGGGTACAGCCCAGATGAAAACCATGTGACCATCACACTCGGTGTTTAGTACCTTTCTTCCCGGGTGCTTTGCAGACATGACCTCATTAATCTTCATAACATCTTTGGGAAAGGGTGAAGGAACGGTCTCCGCCCTTGTTTAATGAATGGGGTAGCAATTGCTTAAGACCGGGACATGATTCAACGTCATGGCTGAAAACAGAGCCGCATTCCTGCTCAGGTCAGGGCACCACCAGCCACTTGAGGAGTGAGGACAGGTCTTGGGGTAGCCGACAGTGAAAGAACCTGATTCCCGACGTCGGCAGATATGAAGTAGACCAGATGAATCATGCCACTCATTGTTACCAGATGCAGCAGAATACACTGATCACGCGTTAGTAAAGCAAAAGCATACTGAGGGTCCACTAGGAGCCATTTGCTGTTGGGAGAGGCAATGAAAGGGAACTGGAGGAAAGCAAGGAAGGAAGATCCATGTATCAAATAGGAACGCTGAAATAGCTTACAGCATTCATTCCTCATTCGTTCATTCGGCAAATGAAACCTTTCATAGGCCTTTCAAGGTATGGAGGATGTCAATGGAAGTCAGACCTTACCTTCACGAAGATTGGCCTAGTAGGCTGATCAGATATTTAAAACTCGGAGTCAGCTGGGCTCGGTGGCTCAGCCTGTCATCCCGCGCTTTGGGAGGCTGAGGTGAGTGGCTTGCCTGAGCCCGCAGGTTCGAGACCCGCCTGGGCACCTCTACAATAAATCAAAAATGAGCCGGGCGTGGTAGTGCGTGTTTGTAGTTCCAGCTACTTGGAAGGCTGAGGCGGAAGGATCACTGGAGCCCAGCGAGGGCTGCGGTGGCCGGGAGCAGCCACTGCACTCCAGTCTGGGTGACAGAGTGAGACTCCAACTCAAAAAAACAAACAAAAAAGCAAACAAACAAAAAACTTGGAGTCTAGAGCAATAGATAGTAAACAAAAGTTGCACCAGCCGTTAAGTGAGATGGAAATTGTGTAGGAGTATTACTGCAATACTGTATGACATAACACATGGATTAGAAAGGAGAGGTAGTGCTGGGTGCGGTGGCTCATGCCTGTAATCCCAGAACTTTGGAAGGCCGAGGTAAGAGGATTACTTGAGCCCACGGGTTCAATACCAGTCTGGGCAACTTGGTGAGACCTCATATCTACAATAAATCAAAAAATGAGCTGGGTTTGGTGGCGTGTGCCTGTAGTTCTAGCTACTTGGAATGCTGAGATGGAAGGATCTCCTGAGCCCAGGAGGTCAAGGCCATGGTGGCCATGAGCATCCCCCTGCACTTCAGCCTGGGTGACAGAGTGAGACTCATATTTTGTTAAATGAAATAAACCAAAACAAAAAAAAGAAAAGAGAGGTACTAGCTATCTCTTTTCATATATTATACCTGGGCTTTCAAGGTGATAGGAGCCCCACAAAGAGAAGCGGAAATTCAGGAGACACAAGTGGACTACTCTGTTGTCTGTTGAGACCTCCCTGCCTTACATGGCTAATCGAGACCAGAAAATATGGAGCCCACCGTGGGCAACTGTCTAGGAAAACAGTGGCAGGGTGGACCAAGCATCTTTCCCGTGTTCTCTCCTGAAGGGGGCATAAGACCCCAGATACAGAACCCAGTTTTCTACCCAGGACTCGGCCACATCTTGCTGCATGATGGAAACACACTGTGTTCCTCACACTTGCCACCGTTTCACATGGAGACACGTACCTATGGCCAGCATCTGCGTGTCCACGTGTGCATCTGATGATGGGATGTCACCGTGAAGTCGTGTGACTAAACATGCTATTGATAGGTGAGGGTTTGTATCATGTTTTACATCTTTTTCAAATACGTTGCCCCACAGCTTATCTCATTTTGATCTCTATACCACACCGGTAACTACACAAGACATGTAACACTTTGCTGACAACTGAAGAAAAATGAAGCCTGGAGAGTTCAAAGATATGCCTGGGTTAAAACAGAACTTGAGAGGGAGCGTCAGACTCACCCCAAACTTCCTCACTCCCTCTGTGCAGACGTTGCCTCAGAGCCCCTACCGAGGCTGAGAGCCAAGGGTCTGACAAGATAGACGAGATCACGGGCTAACCAAAAAGAGGTGAGATCCATGAGAAAGGTGAGCAGCATCCCTTCCCCTCAGTTCCTGGTGTGTTCCAGCAAGTTCTCAGGTGTGTCGAGAACTGGAAAGAGGAAATCCCGCAAGCCAGCACATACATAGAGCTGGACCAGGCCCTGCCTACTTTCAAACTCTTTCCTGGCTGTGTCTAGGGACGTGAAGACCAGTTCTGCCTAACACCTCCAACCCAAGAATTTCTAGCACCAATGAGTCAGCCCCACTTGAGTGTACAGGCGGAAATACCACCAAAACCAGATTGCATTGTCTTCAGCTATCAATGGCAATAGGTCTTGGAGAGACCCCATGACACCTATCACAGTATTTTTGTTCTTCACCTTTACATTTTTTATTTTAAAATTGTGGGGTGCAATTCAGGGTGAGGTATACAAATATTCATTGTGCAGGTGCCCTTGTTGATGAGGTGTGTCCCCCCTTCCCTAGGCAGTTTCCCACTACTGCTAATCCTACTTCCCCAACGCCCCACGCCCCCGCTGTTTCCTGGTACTGTCAATCCTTTTCTTATAGTATTATGATCGTTGTTCAAGGCCCACTTATGAGTGAGAACATGTGATACTCAGATCTTTGTTTCTGTGAGAGGTCACTCAGTATTATAGACTCTAAGTCCATCTGGGTTGCTGCGAAGTTCATGATCTTGTTCTTTTTTATGGCTGCGTAATATTCCATTGTGTATATGTACCACATTTTTTAAATCCAATCTTCTTTTGATGGGCAGCATGGTTGGCTTCATGTTCTTGCTATTGTGAACAATGCTGTGATAAACATACGTGTGCAGGTATCTTTTTTATGGAGTGATTTGAGTTCTTCTGGTTATATTCCCAGTAGGGGGATTGCAGGGTCATATGGAAGGTTGATCTTTAGATCTTTTAGGAATCGCCACACCAATCAGTATCATTTAACGATGTGTTCAAGCTAAAGTCCACGTGGAGAAGAGGCACAGAGGGAGACATAGTTACAGCGATGTCACGCCTTTGTAAATTGAAGGAAGAAGCCGGGCTCGGTGGCTCAGCCTGTAATCCCGCGCCTTTGGGAGGCTGAGGTGAGTGGATTGCCTGAGCCCGCGGGTTCGAGACCGCCTGGCAGTGAGACCTCATCTCTACAATAAATCAAAAAATCAGCCGGGCGTGGTAGCGCATGCTGTAATTCCAGCTACTTGGAAGGCTGAGGCGGAAGGATCACCGGAGCCCAGCAGGTCGAGGCTGCGGTGGCCGGGAGCGGCCACTGCACTCCAGTCTGGGCGACAGAGTGAGACTCCAACTCAAAAAAAAAAAAAAAAATTGAAGGAAGAGCAACTTTCCAGAAGAAAAGGTGAAATATTTCTACCGCTGAAATTCCTTCTGAAGGTGCTCTTTTGGATTTGACTGTAAGAAACAATAATCTAAGCATGCAAAACTAGTATTTCTCTATGCTAACTTAAACTTTAGCACAGATAGTGAACATTTCAAAAGCCGACGATGAGTGTCGAAATGACTTCCCAGCAAGTATGTTTTTTTCCCAAAGTCCTTGCAGGTCATCCGTGGGACTCAGGAGTTTTGGGGTCTTGGTCTTCAGGACTTCGGCTCCTCTTTTACCATCACTATGACCTCGCCCCTTGGGGTGTTCCTTTCCAAATATACTTTCACGGGAATTTTCTTGCTACCCCCTAGTAACTTTGGGAGACAGACATTCCTCTGAAATGACACTCAGCAATTGTGTTGCAATTTATCTATTTTTAGAGCTGTCTCATACTGTGTGCGTGGTGAGCTCTGTTCTATCTCCTTCATGTATCTTTGTATCTCTGGTGCCTAAAGCCCGGTGTGAGACAATGTTTTTTGGAAGGCAATCAGAGAAGAGATGAGGACAGGAAGGAAGCGCTAGTGGGAAGCTTATCCCTGGCTTACAGACAAACACAGAAAACTTAAGTGGCTTGATCTTGGGGGTCACACAACTGGATGGCGGCCGGCCAACCCAATCCAGGCTCTCAGACCCACAGTGGTCATCCCAAACCCGCTGCTGATGACATTGGGGTGACGGGAGAATTCTAGCTTTCTCCAGGAATCAGCACAGCGAATGGAAAGTTTGCCAGGTTTCCCATTTCATCTTCTCATGCCTCTAGGCAGAGGACTGGGTCTTCCCCCCTCGTCCAGTACCCCTTTTCCTCTCAAGGAGGTCACCTGCTAGGCAAGTGCATCCCCCAGAAAGATCTTCAGTGCCCCGACGTCAGTGCTCAGCATTCAGGTTGGTGCTTCGTAAATGGATGAAGAAGGAGACAGAAAAAATAAAGCAGAGGTGAAAACAATAATGTGTTTTTTAATTCATTTATCAAGCAAGCATAAGTAAGACATCCTCTGTGCCACTATCTTAGAAAATAATCCTGCCAAGAAACTTGTGGGGGCGGGGATGTCTCAAAAGTTGTTTGTTAGAGTGAAGCATACATCTAAGCTACTGCTATATTTTATGTCAGCATTAAATACATCTTTAGAAGATAACAAAAGCAGAGATGTGAAGAGCAAACCCTCAAAAGGACACAAGCAAGAGTTAGAAACGTGATGCCCTGCCTGCCAGGAGAACTGACGGCAGAGTTGAAGCATCAAAACCCACTCTCCTTCCACACACACTATCCCGTCAACGCCTAGGTCATGAAAGAATAGGTTGATATTCAGAGGGTTCCGGAGAGCAAACACAGCATAAGGCTCTGCAAACATGAATGTGAAGGCTCCGACCAATTCTGTGGGGCTTGAGCCCTTGAGTTTCAGGGCCTCATAAAAATCTCAGTAGGGAAAAAATGGGTGTCAAATTCTAGAGAGCGCCCCCATGCACACAGTGTGAGACAGCTCTAAAAATAAATTACAACACAATTGCTGAGTGTCATTTTAGAGGAATGCCTGTCTCCCAAAGTTATTAGAGGGTAGCGAGAAAACCCCTGTGAAGTATATTTGGAAAGGAACACCACAAGGGGTGAGGTCGTGGTGGTAGTAAAAGAGAAGTTCTAAGACCAAGACGCTACAGATAGTTTATTTTTCCCAAAAGAGGTATCAATTTACGTGGTATCATTGTGATAAAAATTCTTTTTTATGCAAAAAATTAGGAAGGACCCTCAATTCAGAGGGAAAAAATCTTTGAAGTTGCAAAAATTTAGCTTTATGAAAAATCATGACATGTTCTCACTCATAAGTGGATCTTGAACAACTAGCGTAACATGATAAGAAAGGGATTGGCAGAAGTGGGAAACTCCCAGGGGAGGGGGCACACCTCACCAACAAGGATACCTGCACAGTGAACATTCGCATACCTCACCCTGAATCATACCCCACATCTTTAAAAGAAAAAAGAAAATCATTTCACTGGCCTCAGTTTCTGATTTGCTTCAGACTGGTGCAAACTTTTTCAGGGATCTGTGCCGGTCCAAAATGGGTGTTTAATGAACACACTGGCTTCGGGGAGCTAATGCCTTATATCATCGCTTCCAGGATATTAAAATGGAAGAGGCATTAAGCATAGGGCTGATAGGAGAAACGCTCAGGAGTGGGGAGGAAGTTAGTGCGCGCTGCAAAGACAGTGGACTCATGGAATTCGCTGTCCCTAGAGCTTAGAGCTCAACAATGTAATAATTGAGCATGTGGATGACAAATCTGTGAAGACGGAGTAGCAACCATGGACTGTCTATGTAACTCCATTTGGGGCATTTAACTCCCCACCGGGGTTTGTTCAACCATGGCAACGTCCTCAAACTTCGTCCTCTGTATACTCAGGGGCATTAAGTCTGTGACAATGAAGTCCCCAAATATCCTAGGACAGTATGTTATTGAGGTCTTAATTTTTTTTTTTTTTTTTTTTTGAGTCAGAGTCTCACTCCATCGCCCAGGCTGGAGGGCAGGGGCACGCTCACGGCCAGTGTCCACCTGCTGGGCTCCAGCAATCCTTCCATCTCAGCCTTCCAAGTAGCCGGAACTATAGGCATGACCTACCATGCCTGGATTATTTTTTATTTATTGTAGAGATGAGGTCGTGCCAAGTTGCTGGTCACAAACCCGCAGGCTCAGGCCATCCACTTGCCTCAACCTCCCCAGGTGCTGGGATTACAGGCTGAGCCACTGAGCCTGACCAATTTGGGTTTTTTTATTAAGTTTTTTTTTATTTCAATAAATTTGGGGAATACAAATAGGTTTGGTCTGGGCTTTAAGTGTACCCATCACCTCCACCCGTGCACATTGATATTTTAATTTGTATATATCATACAGTGCGACAAGATCAGTGATAATTTGCATTTCCAGAAAACAGGAACTATAAAAAAAACCCAGAATGATAGCTAAATTCAATATCGCTCTTGTTTTCTTTTCTTCCTTAAACACGCCGGGCTTGACTGCCCTTAGGGTCTTTTCATTGTAGCTCTTGGAGCTGTTAAACCCACCCTTTGGGAACTGACTTCTTGACTTTCAGATCTCAACCTAAATGTTGCCTCCACAGAGGCCTTCTAGGACTACACTGCCCGAAAGAGGCGCCTGGGCATTGACTCTCACGTTTCTGTATTTTGTGTCTCTGCATAGTCCCAATCACTCGTCGATATCTTTTATCGCTCGCTTATTTTGATTGTTGGTCTCTGCCCAATAGAATGAAAGCCATGAGGGCAAGGACCTTGTCTGTGTTATCAACACCCTATCAAACCCTGGTGCCTGGAACAGGGTATGTGTCATAGTGGATGTTTAATAAATATTTGTTAAACAAAACGATCTAGTCCGGCATAACCGTCCTTTGGCAGATAAGGGAGAGAGGGTCACACAGGTAAAACTCTCTCAACACACAGCTTCTTCACGGCAATGCGGGGAACAAAATGAATCATCGGATGAATTTCTAGACCCATTTTTTTCCCCCATGATTTTGTGTTCATTTTATCCTGACTGTAGCCTGCATGCTCAGGAAACAGATCAAGATAAGGCAAAAATGAAAGTGTAAAGAGGGCATGAATGAATTTGCCATCCACTGATATCATTCTGCCTTTTAAATTCTAGCCAACGTGAAAGAATAGACCAAGTCACCTACACGGTATATATTTAGGAACCATGATGAAATGCCCTCACTTTAAACTCTTCCTAAATGTCTGTAAGGTATTTCAGGGAAAAGTTCTTCCTTTTCATGACATTGAGATTTCGCCAAAAGCAAATTCCCCCGGACACTGTGAGTTGATTGAGCCAACACCATTCCTAACTCCCTTCTCTCGTATATGATTTAGTGTCTAGAAAAACTAAATATGAGACATAAGCTCCCAATGGCCTTTACATCCAGGGGATCATATAGCAAAGATCTAGCCAATGAAATGTAAGTTACGTCTACAGGGAAATTTCCAGGCAACTTCTGCTTTCCTAATAAAGAGTGAGACATTGCAGCTGTCTTCTTCTACTCTTTTCTTTCTGTCCTGAATACGTACTTGATGTCCAGAACCTGCGCAGCCACCTTATAACTATAAGGGAAATATCCACGACGTCTTAGAAAGATGGCCAGACATTGAGCCACTGAAATACCACCAGCAGCTTCCCACCCCCAGAGTTTTCGTATGTGAGAAAAATACATGTTTATTGGCATAAGCCACAGTGAGTTGGGCTCCTCTCTACCGACAGCTAAGAGAATTCCTTTTGGCACAAAATTTTTAAAGACCTGGATTTTTTTTCTGCGGGAAAAGACGCAGAGGAGAGACAGACAGAAGAGAGCCAAGCCAACCAGTGGTTTTCAGGGTTCTTTTCTTGGCAGCAAACAAAATCAAGTCCCCAATGCTGAGACTCAGATGAGAGCAGAGCTTCTCCACTTGAACCCTGGAGGCAGACCCAGTGCCTCGGCACCCCTCACCTCTTCTCACCCCCGTGGAAGCCACTTACACACCACCACGTTTCTCGACCCCCGCCCCCCCCACCTCTGCTGAACTCTAAAAACGCTTGGAAAACAAATGTACCAACCGCGAGTTTTTAGGGTCGTCGGATAAAATAAAGGGCCTCCTCTGATGTACAAGGAATACATACAGAGATACAAAGAAAGCTATTACCTTGGAAAGAAACTAAAATCGCATTTGTTGTGCGTCTGACATGAAAGCTTAACTGGGCATCCAATTAAGTTTGCTAAATCTGACAGTCCTACTAATTTATAACATTATTTAGCGCAGATCTGAAGAAACAGGACCCAGGAGGGTTCGGTTTGTACAAAAGGGAGAGAAACATACATACACACATACATAGAAAGCCTTAGGGTGCTAAACGTGGAACTGAAATCCAGAAAAGTAACCCCATGAGGCTTGAAAACAGAATTTATCTAGTCCCCAGTGTTGATCGAGTCTGGCTGTGAAAAGACCATAGCGACAGCCCCTTGCTTGTGTCCTGCGTGTGGTTCCACGTGTGCTTTTAAAGGTGATGGCGACCAAGCCACCCGTGGGGAGGAGGAAGGGGAACACGCGGCATCGCCGTCGACGATGTCCTCAAATCCTGGCTTCTCGACTCCCAATCTGGGACATTTGGCTGTTTTCACAGGCAGAAAATGTTCCTCATCCAATTAAATAAAATGAAGCGGAAGCCAGGTGGAATGCTTCCAGTTAAATACTTGCTCCTCTTATCTTCTTGTTCACACCCTTCCCCTCATTATCACAACTGAGCACATCAAGCGCACGCTCTGTTTCTAATAAAGATGCTCCCACTGTATTCCTAATGAAAAGAGTGCACAGATAATAGCCCCTTTCCTTTATGAAAGACAGGAGTGACACCGAGGCCCCAGAGCTGCCTGGAAAAGCTGGCACACAGGTCAGTTCCCCTCAGGACTCCCTGGGTACAGCCAGGAGAGAGGGGCGGAGTGGTCACAGATTCCTTTATTCGAAATCCAACCCAGTAGGCATCATCTGATCCCAATTTACACCATTTTTAACAGAGTCATAGAGAAGTTATGTCCAGAGCCCTATGAGAAGCTAAAAGCGCACACAGTCAGAACAGAGCATCAAAATCTGTCAGTACCTTTAGGGACACCTAATTGGCCCAGCTTGTCAGGCTGAGAACCAAAGCAAAGATGGAAGTGTGTTGATTCAAAAAAGGAAAACAAATTGGAACAAACAACCAGAAGTGTTGCTTATATTTATGAGTAATGTGGTTTATTATAAGAAAAGCCAAGCCCGAAATACTAAGTAACTTTGTTCCTCGCAAAACAAAATGTTACCTGTGCAGGAAATCAGAAGAAAGCTCCTTATAGAATTAATGATTCGTTTGCAAGTAGATTTTTTTTTCAATCCAAATGGAGAAGATTGGGACATATGTGGGAGGTGGAAGCACGCACGTGAAGCCATCTCCATTTTATCCTATTTTTAGAACAGGAGATGAAATCACTCGGGGAAGTGGGAAAAAGCCAGGGTACATCACTTAGTATCATTTTGCTTTGACTCCCAGTTCAAGGACTGTTTCTGACACTGTTCTAGGATATTTAGAGATAAATGCTTTCCAAGTAGACTTTGAAATATTATTCTTAGTACTACAAAATTAATCCTTCAAAAAATATTTAAATGCTGCCTGTAACCCCAGCACTTTGGGAGGCTGAGGCAAGAGGATTGCTTGAGCCCCGGAGTTCAAGACCAGTCTGGGCAAAATAATGAGACCTGGTCTCTACAAAAAATTTAAAAAGTAAATTAGCCAGGCATAGTGGCGAACGCCTACTTGGGAGGCTGAGGCAGAAGGACTGCCTGAGCCCAGGAGGTCAAGGTTGCAGTGAGCCAGGATAGTGCCACTGCACTCCAGCCTGAGTAATAGAGTGAGACCCCAACTCAAAAAAAAAAAAGAGAGAGAGAGATGATTTAAAATCTGATATTTGAGACCGACTCAATAATCACTTAAATCTGCTATTGATTTGGTTATGGTATTTCACTAGAGTTGATATTCAATAAATATGGTAAAAAGACTCTCAAATTTCTAAACAAAAAAAGTTAGTGGTGACATTCATTTCCAGCTACTCGGAAGGCTGAGGCAGAAGGATCGCCGAGCCAGCAGGTCGAGGCTGCGGTGGCCGGGAGCGGCCACCGCAGTCCAGTCTGGGCGACAGAGTGAGACTCCAACTCAAAATAAAATAAATAAAATAAAATAAAATCTGATATTTGATTTTGGTTATGTATATATCACATAGAGTTGTATATTATATATAATATAGATGTAAAGAAGACTCTCAAAATTTCTAAACAATAAGAAGTTTTAAGTGGTGACATTCACTTTCTATGAACTGATCCACCAGCCAAGTCCATTTGGCTTTTTAACGTCCTTAATGTGAAAACGATTTCCTCTCTTTTTATTTCAGTGTGTGTATCTCCGTTCCGAAATAGACACAGTTTAGTTAAACTAACTTCCTGTGCCCTGCTGGGGGTCTGTGTGATGAGAACTGTTTTACCCAAACTTAACACAATTACCCTGCTGCTGGTCATGCAAGACTGGAGTAAACAAAAACATTAAAGGGAGTTAGGATGTTATTAGCCAAGTGTTTCCCTCCATTTCTGGGTTTGTGTGGAGGCAGCCGCCCCACCTGAATGAGATCAAATGTGTTCAGGCACATTTCTTCAACCAACAGACAGCAACGTTCAATGACTTAAAAGTCTTTTCCCTTGACATCACTTTTGCATTTAAAAAACAAGGAGTTCTACTTTTATCGTGAAGTACGACTGTATAAACAGCGTCTTATTGGAACCCACTTGACACGATTGCAAGGTGAGATATTTGCCATCCTTTTGAAAGACCAACAAAAATGGATCTGGTTTATCTGAAATTACTATCACTGTACATATCGAATGTATTTCCTTTCTTCTGAAATTCATTCAACAAATAGTCATGAGCTGCTGTGTCTAAGTCATTGTTACCGGGCTCTTGGGAGATTCAAGAGTGACATTTCTATTAATAAGCATGTCTGTACTTTTACGGAATATTGACCTTCTCTTATGTTCATTCACTGATTTAAAATTTCTGACATGCCTAGTATACATGAATCCTAGAAAAACCGAGCCATTGAAAAATCTAGAATTCCTTTTGTGTCATAAGATGAAAATGCACGTAAGCTGTGACGTGTCCCGTTAGCCCCTGGCCCGGCAGCCTAGTTGACCTAGAGTCTTCTCTGGTCTCCCCAACAGTTTTGAAAGCACACAACTCCTGTTCTGTTTAAGCTCTCTGGAGCAGTTCATTTTTTACAGCAGAATTCTGACGGATACAAATGTGTTTTATTATTGCCTAAATTTAAAATCTATGAATGAAATACACAGCAATCCTCTATTTCATTAAGCAGAATATTGTACTAACGAAACAGACAGAAAACATTTATTCTTTTCCCTGTATCACACAGATGTTCATCTTCCTCCTACAAGTCACGTTTCCCTCACACCTCTGTGCCTGAGCACACTGATCTCACACCAGGTGATACGCCCTCTGGCCTAACACCATCCCCTCGGGTTGGAATTCTATTTGCTTTTCAAGATGCAGCTCAGAACTCCTTCCTCTTTGTAGCCATTTCTGATCCCAGCTGCTGTTGGAATTGATGGTTCTGGACTGCTCACATAGCATTCTCTCGAACCTCTACTTAGCTCTCCTGATACTACCTCACCTGACATTCTGAAGGAGACATTGCAGTCTTGAAGTCGTGTTTTCTTGAAAATCGAAGGACCCGTTCGTGGAGTGGTTGAATCTCACTCCCAATACCTAGAACTGGGACCAAAACCCTTCCTCCGAAAACTCTCAGAACAATTGTATTGTGTCTGGTGGGGAGGAAAGAAGATGAAAGGAACTGGAGATCAGAGGCTTCAGGGCTGCTTCTGGTCCCGTTTTGGTGCCCCTGATTCTGGCGACAGGATTCTTGCCGTGGTCGGGCCGCGGGTCAACTTCCTGCTCATGCACAAATTGCATGAGTAAGTTGCAGTCATATCCCCTGAGTTCCTGCAAGGATATCTCCCTCACAGAGACCTCCTTGTGCAAATCCTCTCTTCACTCCTTCCTCTTCCCACCTGTATCTTGGTAGTTAAACACATCCCGTTCCATTTTTATTATTATCTTACTTGTGGTCTTTTATGTAGACTTGAAGGTAAGGGCTCTGATACTTTTTGCAGCTTTTATGGGTCGCAGAGAAAAAAAACGTTCTTAAAATAAATGATCAAATGGTATAATACATTGCAATTATGTTTCTTAGACCTCAATAGATATGGCTGGAACCTTCCTCAATCAATACTTTTTTAATTTTAGTTTTAATGTCTCATCATAATTGCATATATGTATGGAGTACGATGTGATATTTTTATATGTTTACATCATGGAGTGATTAAATCAAACTAATTAACGTGTCTTCATCTCACTTATTTAATCATTTTTTTTGTGCTGAGTACATTGAAAATCTACTCTTTTAGCAATTTTGAAGGATAGAATATGTTACTGTTAAATATAGTCACTGTGTTGTGCAGCGGTTCCCTGAAACGTTTTCTCCCGGTCTAACTGAAACTTCGTACCCTTTGTATGACATCTCTGCATTCCCCATTCCCTCCCAGTGCCTTTTCGGGTTCCACATATCCGTGATTTTGTGCAGTTTTTGTCTTTCTGTGCCTGGCTTATCTCACTTAGCATAAAGTCCTTCAGGTTCATCCTTGTTGTTCCAAATGACAGAAATCTTCTTTGTAAAGCCTGAATTGTATTCCGTTCCTTATCCATCCATCCACTGTCAATCAGCAAATAGTTCTTGATCACCTGCTAGGGGCTTAGTTTCCAAGAGCATGAATAGTCATTAAACCCATTTATTGAGGCATTTAAGAACTGCACTGCAGTAAAATCTCTCATGATTTTAAATATTTTAGACACTTTATCATGGATTATCTTCAACAACAACTATCAACATCTTACGAATGTCATCATGTTTACAATTATATTTCTAGAATGATAGTTAGCATAGAATTGACCATCATAATGCCTCACACAAAGTAAGACCCAAAAAGGGAAAAACTGGAATGACAGTTTAGTTATTTTGAGACTCATGGTTAGCCTATATTAACAGTTCATTTATTCTTATTGCTGAGAAGTTTTAAGTTATGTATATACCACAGTTAGTTTATGATTCACCTATTGAACATTTGGGTTGTTCCTAGTTTTGAGTTATTACAAATAAAGTTGTTATAAATATTTGCTTACAAATCTTTGTAATTGATCTTGGGTAAATATCTAGTAATAACATGCCTGGTTCATATGGTAGATGTTTAACCCCTTTTTTTTTTTTTGAGTTGGAGTCTCACTCTGTCACCCAGACTGGAGTGCAGTGTCACGCTCCCGGTCACCACACCCTCACCCTGCTGGACTCCGGCGATCCTTCCGCCTCAGCCTTCCGAGTAGCCGGAATTACAGGCATGCGCTACCACTCCCGGCTGATTTTTTGATTTATTGTAGAGATGAGGTCTTGCCAAGTTGCCCGGGCTGGTCTTGAACCCGCAGTACTCAGGCAATCCACTCACCTCAACCTCCCAAAGCACAGGATTACAGGCTGAGCCACCGAGCTCAGCTGATGTTTAACTCTTTAAGAAACTTCCAAACGGTTTTCTAAAGTGGTGGCACCATTTACCTTCCCATCAAAGCAGTAGGTAAGAGTTCCATTTGCTCCAAATACTCATCAACACTTGGTTTGTCTAGACTTTTTAATTTTAGCCTCTCCATTGTGTAGTGGCAGCTCACTGAGGTTTTAATTTGCTTTTCCCTAATGACTAAGGAGGCTGAGTATCTTTTCAGATGAATAATTACCATCTATATAGCTTCTCTGGTGAAGTATCTGTTCAGATTTTTTGCCAGCTTTTAATTAATTTCCAATAACAGTTGAGAGTTCATGATATATTTTGGATACAAGGCCTTTATCAGACGTGAAATTTATAAATATTTTCTTCCAGTCTGGGTTGTGTTTTCATTCTCTCACAGTGTCTTCTGAACAGCAGAAGTTTTGAATTTTGATGAAACCCAATTTATCTTTTCTTTTTAATGGAAAGCGCCTTTGTCTAATCCAAGCTGAAGTTGATTTCCTTCCATATTTTCTTCTAGAAGCTTTATAGGTTTAAGTCTTATTTTATGTTTGACTTTAAGTTTTACTGTGTGATCCATTTTTAGCTAATTTTTGTTTACTCTGTGAGAAATGGACTGAAGCTAATTGTTTTGAATATGGTATCAAATTATTCTAGCACTATTTGTTAAAAAGAGAATCCTTTCTTCACTAAACTGCCTTTGAAATACTGAGAAAATCAGTTGCCCAAAATGCATAGTTTCATTTCTGGAAATTATATTCTGTTCCTTCAATCTACTTTTCTTTCTTGACTTCAATATTAAATTGTTCTGATCATTGTAGCTTTATAGTAAGTTGTAAAGACCTCCAACTTTGTTTTTTTTTTAATGTTTTTTGACTATTTTAGTTTCTTTGTATTTTCTCATGAATTTTAGAATTAATTGGTCAATTTTTACTTTAAAATGTAAAAATCCTGCTGAAATTTTTATTGAGATTGCACTGACTCTGTAGATCATTTTGTGTAGAACTGTCATCTTACCAATATCGACTCTTTTTCATCAAGAACACAGTGTACCTATCTGTTTATTTATATCTTCTTTAATTTCCTGATTTTCAGGAATGAAGATTCAATCTTTTGCTATTAAGTAGGATGTGAGCTGTGCTAAGTTTTCATGGATACCCTCTATCGGGTTGAGGATGTTACCTTCTCTTCTAAGTTTGCAGAGTTTTAAAATCAATAATGGACTTTGTCAAAAGCTTTTCTGCATCTGTTAAGATAATCACATAGTTTTACCCTTTTAGTCTGCTAATATGGTAAATTACATTAATTGATTTTTCTAATGTTAAGCCAAGTTTTCACTCCTAAAACAAATCCCAGTTGTTCATAATGTTTATCCTTTTTCTGCATTGTTGGATTTAACTTGCTAAAATTTTGTTAAGAATGTTTGCATTGCCAACAGATACATGAAAAAATGCTCAGCTTTACTAGTCACCAAAGAAATGCAAATTAAAGCCACACTGAGATACCACCTAACTCCAGTGAGGATGGCTTTCGTCAATAACTCAAAAAACAACAGATGCTGGAGAGGATGTGGTGAAAAGGGAACACTTCTACACTGTTTGTGAACGTGTAAACTAGTCCAACCCCTGTGGAAAACAGTGCAGCAATTCCTGAAAGATCTAAAAACTGACCTTCCATACGACCCTGCAATCCCCCTACTGGGATTCATACCTGGAGGAACTCAAATCACTCTATGAAAAAGATACTTGCATATATATGTTTATCGCAGCATTATTCACAATCACTAAAACATAGAACCAACCCCCTTGCCCATTGAAAGAGAACTGGATAAAAAAAATGTGGTACATATACAAAATGGAATATTACACAGCAATAAAGACTGGGCTCAGCAGCTCAGCCTCTACTCCCAGCACTTTGGGAGGCCGAGGCTAGTGGATTGTCTGAGCCTGCTGGTTCTAGACCTGCCTGGGCAATTTAGCGAGACCTCGTCTCTACAATAGATCAAAAAAATTAACTGGGTTTGGTAGCACATGCCTGTAGTTCTGGCGACTTGGAAGGCTGAGGCGGAAGGATTGCCTGAGCCCCAACAAGTCAGCACTAGCGTGACCTTGAGCAAGCCACTGCACTCCAGACTGGGAGACAGAGTGAGATTCTGACTCAAAAAAAAAAAAAAAGAATGTTTGCATCTATGTCCATGAGAGCTACTGGGGTGTAGTTTTTCTTTCCTGTAATTGATTTGTCTGATTTTTGGTATCAGGGTAATGTTAGCTTTATAGCATTGGGGAAATATTCTCTCCTATTCCATTATCTATTCCAAAATTTTGGGGTCATATTCACCAGTGAATCTAAGAATATCTGGGCTTGGAGTTTTCTTTGTGAGAATATTTTTTAAGTACCAATTTAATTTATAGATAAAGGGCTAGTCGGATTACCTATTTTTTCTGGAATAAGTTATGGCAGGTTATAACTCCTCATTTTGGTCTGCTTCATCCAAATTGTCAAAAATATTGGCTTGGAATTGTTCATAATATTTTCTCATATCCTTTTAATATTTGCTAGACTTATAGTTACGTTACCTGTCTCATTCCTGACATTAATAATGTATGTCTTCTTTTCTTTACTTCCTGTTCAATCTAAGTTTCTCCATTTTATTGATCTTCTCATTACAACCAGTTTCTGTTTTCATTGATTTTTGTCTGTTGAGTTTTTCTGCTTTCTGTTTCATTAATTTCCACTCTGATAATTATTATTACCTTTCTTTTGCTTACTTTGGGTTTGATTTGTCCTTTTCTTACTTTGTTAAAGTGGAAACTAAGATCATTGATTTGTTAACCTTTCTTTCTCTCCAATACAGGCATTAAGTGCCAAAAATTTCTAAACACTGCTTTAAATTCATTGCACAATGATATCTAGTGATTTTATTTTATTTCAGCTCAAAATACTTTCTGATTTTCCTTTTTATTTCATCTTCAACTCGTGGGTTATTTGGAAGCTTGTTATTTAGTTTCCAAATATTTAATAATTTTCCAGATATACTTCCGTGCTTGATTTCTATTTTAACTTCATTGTAGCCAAAGAACATGCTTTGTATAACTTGAATCTTTTTAAAAGTATGGAGATATTTTTAAATAGCCCAGAATAGTATCTATCCTTTTAAATGTATGGAGATGTTTTTATATAGTTCATAATATGATCTATCTTGGTAAATCCGCTGTATGCACTCGAAAAGAATGAGTATTCTAATGTTGAAGTGTTCTGTGAATGTCAATTAGGTCAAGTTGGTTGACAGTACCATTTATAACTTCTGATAGAACTATAAGGAGTTAGAGATGAACCCACAATTAGAGTAAGAGATTTCAGCACTTGTTTCTCAATAACTAGTAGAAAAAAACAGACAGAAAATTAGTAAGGATATAGAAGATGTAAACAATACTATCAGTTTTTGGTTCATGTATTTTCAAGCTCTGTTATTAAGAGCATAAACGTATGTCCTGATGAAGAATTGGCCACTTTATTATTTTGAAGTGATCATCTTTAAATTATGGTAATATTTTTGGCTCTGAAATCTATTTGGTCTGATATTAATATAGATACACCATCCTTCTTTTGATTAAGCATAGTATATCTTTTTTAATCCTCTTAGTTTTAATTTGTCTGCCTCTCTCTATATGTATGTGTTTGTTTTTTTAAGGCTAGTCAAGTGAAGTAATGGGAGTGGAAAAGGCAATCTGTAAACACCACTGCACTCAGAATAGCCAATGTGTCTATATTTTTTAAATGGTTTGTTATAGACAACATATAACTGAGTTTTGCTTTTCAGTTCCATCTGAAACTCTCTGATTTTTAATGGGGTGGTTAAGCTGTTTACATTCAGTGTGATTTGTATATGTTTGGGTTATACTCTATGGCTACCTGTGTTATATTCTTCTCACCTGTTATTTTTTTTTCTTGTTCTGCCTTCTTTTGAATCAATTGAACATTTTTATGATTCCTTTTTAGTCCCTTTTCTTGTTCTATAATCTGTAACTGCTTGTTGCTTATATTAATATTTTATAACACATCTTTAGCTTCTCAAAGTCTTTAAGTGATATTATGTTATTTTTCATTTAGTATAAGAAACTCATAAAAGAATATTTCTATTTCTCTCTTTCCAGCCTTTGTGCTATTATTGTTATACACATTTTACTTCAGTTTATATTATAAAACTCATCATATAGTGTTAATATTGTTTTAAATCAGTTAATTGTCAGTTCTCTTTGAGAGACAAATTATTTTTTAAAGTATTTTATAATTACTCATATAGTTAACATTTGCAGTAATCTTTATTCCTTTATGTTAATCCAGATTTCCATCTGGTATCACTTTCCTTCTGCCTGAAGGACTTCCTTTAACATTTCTTATCATGCATGTCTGCAATTGATGAATTATTTCAGTTTTTGCATATCTGAAAAAAATCTTTATTCTGCTTTCATTTTTTAAAACTATTTTTGGTGAATATAGAATTCTAGGTTGGGTCTTTTTTTTCTTTAGTACATGAAAGATGTGCCCCACTGTCTTCTAGCATGCATTGTTTCTGATGAGAAATCTAATATCATTCTTTCTTTGTTTCTCTGCACCTACCTGGCTTTTCTTAGACTACCTTTAAGATTTCTTGTTATCACTGGTTTTAAGCAACTTGATTATGCTGTGGCTAGGTGTCTTTTTTTAAATGTTTCTTGTGCTTTGGGTTCATTGAGCATCTTGGATCTGTGGATTTATAGTTTTTATCAAATTTGCAAAATTTTAGCCATTATTTCTTCAAATAATTTATATGTTTCTTCCCTCCTCAAGTAAACATATATTATATGACTTGAAGTTTTCCTCAGCTCACTGATGCTGCCTTCAATTTTCTAGTCCTGTTTTTCCTATGTGTTTCATTGTGGATAGTTTCCAATGCTACATCTTCAAATTCACTAATATTTTGTTTTCCAATGTCTAACCTGCTGTCATTCCCAACCAGTGAATTTTTCATTACAAACATTGTAGTTTTCATCTACAAAAGTTGATTCAAGTCTTTTAAAAAATATCTCCTATGTCTCTATTTAGTATGCTCAACTTCTCCTTTAGGTTTTTAAACATATAGAATAAAATTACAAAAAGTATTTTGAAGCATTTTTCCTATTAATTCTATCATCAGTGTCATTTCTGGCTCAGTTGCAAATTATGGATTTTTGTCCTCATTGTGGTTTGTTGGGTTAATGTCTTTATGTGTGTGTGTGTGTGTGTGTGTGTGTGTGTGTGTGTGTGTGTGTGTAGGTGTGTGTGCATTTTGTTTCTTTGAATGCCAGTGATTTTTCTTAGCTGCCACTCATTATGAATTTTATATTTTTGGGTATTGGGTATTTTTGTATTTCTACAAAATGTAGGGGCTTTGTTTTGAGACGTGATTAAGTTACTTAAAAAGCTTAATACTATGAGGTCTTGCTTTCAAGCTTTGTGAGGTAGGGTCATTCATCTCCTGCACTCAGGTGCCTTTACACCGATTAATGTTAATATTATCCTTGCCCATATTTTCTTAAATCATCTCCTACTCAGGGGTTTACTACAGAATTATAAATATGTTGAAATTAAGTGACCTTGGAAGTCATATAATGTCTTTATACCTGTGAGGAAAATGAAGAACAGGCAGATTAAGTGACTCCCCTGAGGTCACAGAGCTTCGTAATGGCAGTAGAAAGAGTAATAGACCTTAGGCCATTAGTGGTTGGCCTTAACCTATACAATATTATGAAGTTCTCTTTCTTCTTTCGAAAAAGCTGCTACAGACCTAAGGAAGCTCCAAATTTATGGTCCAGGAGGAGATCATTGACTTATACTGAAAGTTTCAGCCTAATTTAAAAATGTGCCAAACTCTCTGTCTTTCCTATGAGAGAAAGATCCTAAGCCCTGGTGGAAGTGAAAAGAATATTGCCTTGTGTGCTTTGCCTCACAGAATGTTTATGGAGACACCGGAATCTGGAATGTTTATGGAGACACTCTGCTGGAATCTGAGTGCTGGGCTTGGTCAGCCCCATTCTGATCTCCTTGCTTGGCCTATGTTATTAGCAAATGAATATAGGTAAATAATAAGATGAGACAGAGAGTCTTCACTTCTACTGAGAATTTGCTACAGTGGGGGCATTAGGCAACGGGTTTCTTTCCTCCATAACCATAATTTTACAAACACAATAGCTTCAAACAATAAATTGTCTTCTGGACAAGCTCTGATATCACAAGAAATTATACTACCTGGCAGATATTCTCTGGGATATTTCATTTAAGGATGACTATTTTTTTTTCTTTTATACTATGTAGTTTCTTCAGGTTTTTAGCATAAATATAAAATAAAATATTCCAGAAAGAAAATTGTATCTCCCTGTATGTCAAGAAACCTCTGATTTCTTATGCTTACTCTACACAATCTTGCGCAAGTTACTTTACCTCATATAAAGTTAATTTAATTTTCAGTTAACTTGAGCTGTTGTAAATGGTAATTCCCATTGCTCAAAGGAAATGTTTCGAGAATCAAAAAGTTATGGTTAGAACAAGAATGCGATACCATACAAATGAGAAGCAGAAAGGAAGATGAGGATAAGGAAACTGGCAGAATTTATCCAAGTATGCCTTGTCATTATGATTCTATAATCAGGACAGTGGATATATTAACTGTCAACACTGAATACCAGATGTATACAGGGAGGGGGAGTTAACTTACTTGTAAAAATCGTTTCATTTATTTAGTTCTATCCTTCATGAAATTCTGCTGAAGCTCTGGACTATGTAAAAGTAGTCTGCCCTCAACTAACAGGGTTTAATGCATGAATAGTGTGTCCTCATTGCTGCAGCATTAGCTGTATCTGCCCAGAAAAGGCAATTCTGTTGACTTGTTCAAGTGCATTCTACTCAGGTCTGGGGGAACATACCTATAGTCCTTTCAACCCATGGAATGATTTTATTGCAATCGCACTCATAAAATTTAAATAGAAGGCTATAATCTTTTCTAAATCACTTGTGCAAAATAAGACTTAGTTTATGTTTTGCTCAAATAACGACTAAAAAAGTCACATAATAAAAGCTGACACCATTCAAAAGTGGGATATCTATAGATGGATAATCTATAAAGAGATACATAGATATACAAGTATAAGCTATCAGCCATATTGCAAATATGTCTGACACATTATTACAATGGTAAGGAAGGACAATCAAAACATGAATAAGTAGAAAATCCATAGGCTTGGGGCTACATAGATCCACTTCCCTCTGGCTGTGTCCTTCATTGGCTGTCCATCCTTGAGTAAGTTACTCATCCTCAATGAACAGCTTCTCTCATCTATAAAATGGGAATAACAGTAGCTTCCAGGGTTGCTGTGAAGTGTGGAGCAGACACACGCACACCCAGCACAGTGCAACTCCCCACCTGCAGCTATTAATGGTAGGCACAGTGGCGTAGGCGAAGGGTGTGAACCTGGAAACCACACAAACCTGGGCTAGAATCCCAACTCTATCATGGACTTTCTCTGTGTCTCAGGAAAATCCCTTAAATTCTCTGAGCTCCGTCTTCCTATAAAGTCATAGAGATGATTATGAAACTACCCTCCTGGCAAGACTGTTGAAGTAACAGATATAATACAGTACAGGTCTTAAAAGAGAGTTTTTGCCAAGTTTCTAGGAAAAAGAGTCTAGGAAACACAGGGATAACGGGCAGTGGAGGAATAAAAGCCTCTAGCATTTTGTTCCCTCCCAGGGGAGGAAGCTGGCTTTGTAATTCTGGGGAGCGGGCAGGGCCTGAATCCTAGAAAGGCGTAGGGTTCTCAGAATGTTGTGTACAAACACAAGCACTGGATAAAGACTTTTAATCTGTACCTTGTTCCTTGTACCCACTGGTGGGCTCCCAAACAAACTTCCTCTGATTTCTATTAGGAATATCTAGCACACTCACAGAAGTCCTGAGTGTGCTTCCAAAATGGGGCAGGGCGCCTCCCCCTGTTATATTCTCTGCCTGAACCCCAGATCAGTATGGAAAGGAAGACCTCCTCTCTTAGACCCATTTCAGTGGGACCTCACTCGTGCTGAAGGAACAGCGGCCAGGCCTGAGTCAATGGACTGAGTCTCCTCGGCCAAGCCATTTCTTCTCCCTGAAGGGAAACTCCTATGCATTCTTTTTTCTTTTTTTTTTTTTTTTGAGTTGGAGTCTCACTCTGTCGCCCAGTCTGGAGTGCAGTGGCCGCTCCCGGCCACCACAGCCTCGACCCGCTGGGCTCCAGCGATCCTTCCGCCTCAGACTTCCGAGTAGCCGGAATTACAGGCATGTGCTACCACGCCCAGCTGATTTTTTTGATTTATTGTAGAGGTGAGGTCTCGCTGCCCAGGCGGGTCTCGAACTCGCGGGCTCAGGTAATCCACTCACCTCAGCCTCCCAAAGGCGCGGGATTACAGGCTGAGCCACCGAGCCCGGCTTGCCCCATGCATTCTTAAAGCTCAGATTTGGCACAGAAGCTAGGCCTCTGTTTACCAGATATTGTGTATTGCAGGAGGTACTTGGCATTTGCATCTCATTAAAAGGTCGATCTTTGGCCAGGCGCAATGGCTTGCACCTATAATCCCAGCTACTCAGGAAGCTGAGGCAGGAAGATCCCTTGAGCCCAGGAGTTCAAGGGTGCAGTGAGCTATAATCCACCATTGCATGACAGCCTGGACTACAGAGGGAGAGCCTGTCTCTTAAAAAAAAAGTCAACATTTTTTTGTCTGTCTTTGAATAGTAACTCTGTCACCCAGGCTGGAGTGCAGTGGCATGCTCATGGCCACCCCAGCGTTGACCTGTTGGGCTCTAGCGAACCCTCCACCTCAGCCTTCCAAGTAGCCAGAACTACAGTCATGCACCACCATGCCTGGCTAATTTTTTCATTTATTGTAGTGATGAGATCTCACCAAGTTGCCCAGGCTGTTCTCGAACCTGTGGGCTCAGGCAATCACCTCACCTTGGCCTCCCAGAATGCTGGGATTATAGGCTTGAGCCACCACGGCTGGCCAAATAGTAACTCTTAAAAATACCCCTCATCATCCTGAACTCTGGAGGTAAAGGAAAAGTGACCTCTAATCCCCAAAGTTCCAAAAATAGACAAAGCACCAATCTCAAGGTCAGGACAAATGCAGGTATACTCACTCAGGTGGTTTCCTGGGTTTTGCACTTGGAGGGTGCGTAACACAAGAACATGGACTTCAAAGTCAGGTGGATATGAATTTAAATCCTGACTCGACCATTAACTAGGAGTGTGATTTTGGACAACACCTTTACCCTCTGTAAGCCTCAGTGTCCTCACGTGTAACTAGAACCACGCGAGGACCCCTCTCCATGGCCTGTTGTGAAGGATTCCATGAGACCGTGCACAGGTGGTGCTCAGGACTGTGCCCTGAACATAGTAGCTATTCAACAAATGCCTGTTGTTTCAGCCATTGTCACAAGAATTCAGCCTGGTGGGTTGCGTTTCTCAGCCTAAGCACAAAAGCAAATCTAGGAAGAACCTGGCTCTTGCCAAGTTTTCCAGACCCTTCTAGTACAGTGCTTTTTGGCATCTGTCCCTTCTATTTCCACGTTCACCAGAATAGTTCAGGCATTTATAATTTCACAGGTAACTTGTTATAATTGTCTCCGTAATAGTCCTCCCTCCAAATTCTACTCCCACAAGCCATCGTGCGTGCCACTCATAAACTCTCGTTTTGGTTACCAACAGTTTCTCACTGTCTAAGATTCCCCAGCCTGATGTGCAAGGCTTTCCGTCACATGACCTCAGCCTGTCTTTCCAGCCCAGTTTCTGATTCCATTCTTGCACTTGACTCGCACCGGTTGAATGCTTCCCTTACGCCAGCCCTCCCTGACACTTGTTCCCACTTCATTCTCGTTCCGTTCTCACAACTCACTTCACAGATGAAATGAAGCTCATGCCATGACTTCCAAATCCATACCCAGACCTTGTGCTTCCTGATCCCCGTCTCTTTCAGCTGTGTTCAGTCTCAAGGCTCTTCCCAAGCTCTTGCCTTACTCTGGCTCTTTCCCGGGCCATTCTCATCCATCTCGACACCACGGCAGGTCTCTGAGCCCTCCACATCCCCGCCATCGTCACCTACCAAACTTCTCTTCGTTCCTCAAAGCCCGGCTCAAATGTCACCACCTCCATGGTGCGTTTCTTAATCACTTCATCTGGAATCCTCAGTGCGTTTCTTAATCTCCTCATCCAGAATCCTCATTCACCATGTTGTCTGAACCACTCCATAACACTTCACCCAGCCTTAGTATGGAGTTATTACACACATCTTGTCTCCCTGCAGAACTTTCCCTTCTTGCAGATAGGAATCGTGTCTTGTGCTATCTGTCCTCTGTTTGTGTGTCATCTGTCTCCGTCCTTCACAGGATGGCATGAATGGGATGGGTACTCAATATAGTGCCATGATAAGAGTATGATTAAGGAGGTGGTCCAACAGAGAGCCTTTATGGTTAAGGCTACAGAGGAGAAGTCCACGAAACAGAAAGAAATTAAGGGTCTTGGAGATAGAGGACCCTTCATCTCCAAGATGAAGGGGTTTGGAGATGAAGGGAGGGCAAAAGGAGGGACTGTGATCTGAAGCAGAGAAACCAGCCCAAGTTCAGGAGATAAGGAGAGAGTCAACATGGTGAGATGAGAATGGACAGCTGTCAGTGAAGCTCAAAAGAGTAGGTAGTACCCAGGAGCCTGGGCACAAGTAAGAATTGGGGTCAGGGCACCTTCCAACCGCTATGATCAGATAACTAAGTCCAATTAAGGAGCACTGTCCAAAATCTGAGCCCAAACAGGTGGGATTGCTGAGGCTGCTGGCATGTGCCTGCTTTCTGCTAATTAAATGTGGGTGATAACGCTCTCCCTGGCTTAACCCACAGACTGACGGGAAGAATTTTTAAGAAATAAATGAACGACAGTGTTTTACAAACTGTACAACACCATTAGAGTAAAAAAAAGAGTTGTAGAGATGAGTAGAAGTGTACTGACATACACAGGTCTTAGTCGCTGTTCATGGAGAGTGTGCTGGTGTCTTGTTGTCCTGCACACACATAGCATCCAGTGAAGAAGGCTAATAGTGAAGAGTGCTAATATCATCCCAGGTTGTGAAGTTATTTTGTGTGATTTTTCTTTGCAGTCACCTCATCCAAAACCAAAAGGCAGTCATTTATTTTATATATCTAAGCAAGTTAAAATTCTGCCTTTGAGATACATTGGGGTGTCCCAAAAGCAGAGTCAAGAATTGTGGCTATATATAGGAAGGCCATAATAATTTCAGTTTATATTTTATGGATTCTCATCATTGCCATTTTTAGCCTACATTAAAATCTTGCATCATCTGTTCAATTTACACCACATGGGACCTAGCCACCTTTACAGTTGACATATTTACCTGTACGTTATTTATCTCTGACTGTACAGAAATTGCTCTACACCTTAGGCACTTAAAGCATGTATTACCTCATTGTGTCTATGGGTCAGGAATTAGGGAGTCGCCTAGCTGAGTGTTTCTGTCTCACGGTCTCACATGAGGAGGCAGTCAGGATGCCAACTGGAGCCACAGTCATCTGAAGACTGGAGGACTCTGTTAGCAGGAGGTCTCAGTTTCTCACTGGGTTTGGCAGGTCGTGGGAGCATCTGCTAGACCCAAGAGCATGATTGAAGAATTTTTTTTTTTTTTTTGAGTTGGAGTCTCACTCTGTCACCCAGACTGGAAGGCAGTGGCACGCTCCCGGCCACCGCAGCCTCAACCTGCTGGGCTCCTGCGATCCTTCTGCCTCAGCCTTCCAAGTAGCTGGAATTACAGGTGTGTGCTACCGTGCCTGGCTAATTTTTTTGATTTATTGTAGAGAGGAGGTCTCGCCAAGTTGCCCAGGCGGGTCTCGAACCCACGGGCTCAGGGAATCCTCTCCCCTCGGCCTCCTAAAGTGCAGGATGACAAGCTGAGCCACTGAGCCCGGCCAAGAACCTTGAGAAAAAGAGGGATCGGGGAAAAGACTACCTACCTAAAATTGATCCCCCTGACATCCGGGCTCTGCCTTCTTCTGCTGGTCAGAACAATTGTCTATCACCAGTCCAAATAAAATTATTGGCCGGGCTCAGTGGCTCAGCCTGTAATCCCAGTACCTTGGGAGGCCAAAGCAAGTGGATTGCCAGAGCCCATGGGTTAGAGACCAGCCTGGGCACCTTGGAGAGACCTCGTCTCTACAGTAAAAATCAAAAATTAGTAGGGTATGGTAGTGCACACCTGTAGTTCCGGCTACTTGGAAGGGTGAGGCGGAAGGATCCCTGGAGCCCAGCAGGTCAACACTGAGGTGACCATGAACATGCCACTGCACTCCAGCCTGGGCAATGGAGTGAGACTCCCACTCAAAAAACAAAACAAAAAGAGTTTTGTTAGAACTAATGCTGTCAGCCACAAAGTTAAAGGAGGCATCCTTACTAAATATGTGAAATGATAGAGTGAGCCTTTTGTTTGTGGTTTACATTTTCAAATGCTTACCCCGATTAGAACTTAAACTTCCTCATTATATCAACTTGTCCAAGAAAGTCCTCTAATTCCCACATCTTCTTGGTATCAGTGGTTCAGGCCCGTGAGGGGTCAGTAAGAAGCAAAGATATGCCACATTCCTCTACTCTGAAAAAATTCTAGAACAGGAAAATTAGCGACCTCATTTCTTTGGTGGGATGTCACCAAAGAAGACTTTTAAAAAATCTACTAAACTGTTTCTGAGTAATATCTTCGCTGTGAAGGTTTTTAGTGTTGCAGTTGTTGTTTGGTTTTGTTTTTCACTATTTAGAAAATCCACAGACTACAATACTTCCATTTGAAAATCACTCTTTAATTTTCCAAGCAACTTTCCATATATTCAACATACTTACTATTTACTATGCTTAATCTAGTCTATCCCATTCTATTTTATCCTTCATTCACTTTGTAGAATGTGGTATTACAAAGGGGTTTTATGCTGCTGTAATTTTCTCCTGCTGTCTGCATTTATTTAATAGCATAAAATTGAAAAGCTTGCAAAGTAACAAGTTAGTACGTAATTTTTAAAATATCTTTATAAAAGACTAGGCACGGTGTCCTACACCTGCAATCCCAGCACTTTGGGAGATGAAGGCTGGAAGACTAACTGAGCCCGGGGGTCAAGAGCCGCCTGGGCAACTTGGCGAGACCTAATCTCTACAATAAATCAAACAATTAGCTGGGCCAGGCAGAAGGATCATCTGAACCCAGCAGGTCAAGGCTGTGGTGGCCATGAGCATGCCACTGCACTCCAGCCTGGGCAACAGAGTGAGGCTCCAACTCAAAATAAAATTTTTTTTTCTTTAAAAAAAATCTTTTAGAGGTATTCAGAATGATTTGTTATTAAAATGTTATCAGAACACATAAGTCTTCTTAATATACAGAACAATAGCCATACTGTCATATAGAGAAGGCATTTCCTCAATAAAATATCCAGTCTCAATTCCCAACCCCTGAGCACATAAACTTGGAAACGACCTTGGCAAGTCTCCTTCAAACTTAACTGGCTTCTCCTGCTTATGTTGCTAAAATTCTGTGAAGGCATAACCAATCACAAAATGCACTGGAATATTTCATTAACTCTAGTTCAATTATCTCCACATTAAAAAGCTGAAATAAATGATTTCCATACGGTAAAATTATAACCTTAAAGTTTACTTAATAAACCTAATGTTGGAAAACAATGGAACTCATGTGAAATCATCATAGACATTTTGAAATGTTATTAAATAACATCTATGTTTTGGATATAATCTTAATTTTACAAATCTCTTAACAAGTAGATGAAGCCATTGCACAGAAATTTGGCAGACGTTCAGTTAAAGTTAATGTGTTGAAACAGTGGATAACCAAAATACTAAATCAAGACAACTCACTTCTTTTGCTTAAATGGCAATCTTCAGGGACATAACTTAGTACTATATTATTCTCAACAGAATAGTTACGGAGATGAAAACCAAATGTCATCATCAGACCTACCCCGCCTTTACCAACCATAGTCACTTATGCCCTCTGCCCAAAGGTTCACGTCCCTCAAGCTGAGCCAGTCTTAGGGAGAGAGCTAAATTGGGAGCCTGATCCCGGAGGCTGGGACTTGCCTGCTGAAAACTTCCCAACCCTGAGATTGGCATGCATTCATGACTAGGATGTTCATCAGTCTCACTCCATGCCTCCCTCTGGTTACACTGAACTATTTGTACTGAATTTCTAGACTACCCTGCATCCTCATGCCTCTCTTTTTCAGCACATGCTGCTCCCTCTGTCTCAAATGCCTCTCTCCTGGATAACACCTTGTCAGCATTTCAGGACTTGGGTTAGCTGTCATAGTCTTAGAGTCTTTGTCCCTCACCCTCAATCTCCATGCCCGGCCTGTTAGATACCCCATTCTGCTCTTCTCACCAGTAAAACACTGCATTGTAATTACCCAGTGAGTACTTACTCAATTGTCTCCCCGTGAAAGAGACTTTGAGGCTTGGTCTTACTAATTTTCACACCCTCGGTAAAGAGCACATTGTTTAGTAAATGTTGAGAACTCTTAAACGGTCTGATGGGTGAATCTGAAAGCTCAGCTGACAAACACCCAGTGTTCAATGGCCTTCGACGATCCTCCAGCCGTGTGGTTCCACTTTCCACGGCTTTTCCATTTTGTTTTCCCCACCCAACATGCCAACTTTCCTCTGGGTCTGGGCCTGTTCTGAATCCCAGATGGCAGGTCAGCCTAATTCCTAGCTGAGTGTGTGGGTGGGGGGGGGGTGAATCTTGCTGCTTTCCTGCTCCCCGTGTGGATTTTCTGCTATGACTCATCCCCCACCACCTGACCTCTCTCAACACATTGAACTCTCTTCCTGGATGCTGATTCTCGCTGAACCCTAGCCTCACTTTATGGTTCCCTTTGACAAATGAGCACTGGGCTGTTTTCTAGATCGTTCAGGGTCAAGCCTCCTCCCAGGTCAGTTTTCCACGTCCCCTAGTTCATGGCTTCTTCCCCTTTTCTACCAACCAAGACACAATCACCTTCTCATTTTCCCTTCTAGTCTAATCACTAGCCTTCTTGAAGAGAATCTGGGGAACAACACATTGTATTAAACTCAAGATAAGCAAAAGCCCAAAGTGAAAAGATGCAGAAATGATCATGGATCTCCTTTGGTTCGGATCCAAAGTCGGTCTACATAGTGGGACTAACTTCATTTTATCAATATATCAAGATACAAAGTTTCTTTCCCTGAGTGCAGTCATTCCTTCCACAGAGACATCTGAGCCCATATGTTAAACATATGAGGAAATCCAGCCTCAAAACTTTTATTTTGGGTCACCCGGAAAACTTGACTCAAAATAACTGATAGGTGATATGACAGCTAACTCAAAATAGCTATTTTTAGACATAAAATTCACCCTTAAAAATAAACACTACTATCATTAGGAATATTCATAATAGTGGGCTGCAAACTCTGAAAGTATTTCTAATCAAGAAAAGTATTTAATGTTTTAAGTAAAGTTATGTGACCTAAGTAAGTGTGTTACCTCCATGAGAGATTTACCTTGGGAAAGACCCCAGATTATACATTCTAATGTGCAAATTCTGGGACATTCTACCTTTAAAAGAAAAAATCTCGGCTGGGCTCAGTGGCTCAGACTGTAATTCCATCACTTTGGGAGGTTGAGGCGAGTAGATTGCCTGAGCCTGTGGGTTCAAGACCAGCCTGGGCAACTTGACGAGACCTCAACTCTACAATAAATCAAAAAAATTAGCCAGGCGTGGTAGTGCGCGCCTATAGTTCCAGCTCCTTGAAAGGCTGTGGTGGAGGGATCATCGGAGCCCAGTAGGTCTACGCTGGAGTGGCCGTGAGCAGGCCACTGCACTCCAGCCTGGGCAACAGAGTGAGATGCCAATTCAAAAAAAAAAAATCTTATTGTCTCAGACTTCAAGTTTCCTTTTCTTGCTCGAGCAATCTGGAATACCATACAACATAATTTTATTTTATCAAAAAAACATACTATGAAAGAAATCTATCACGAAAACTCTTTAAATAAATACTTTCTAAATGTAAATTTCCCATTGCCTAATATTGCCATTTAGTACCTTTGCATGTGATTTTAGTTGGGATTAATTCATTTGGAAGATTAAAGGGGTATTATTTCTTTTCCCACCACAATGGCATCAGCCTTCAAAACACTGAGAAGTTGTCTAGAGAAAAGACGAAATTATGTCTGTTTCTAGAACTCGTTTGTGAGTTTCACTTTCTTCACATTCCCCCTTTCGTTCTCTTTGGCTGCTTTGGGCAGGGAGCAGAAGCTGGGTCTTCGTACACTGTCCTACTGTTGTGGTCTTCACACAAATCCTTCAATTGTGGGTTTAAGGGGGGCTTTTCTCTCTAATGAGAAAATCAAAGTGGCCCACACCATAGAAAAGAACCACGCTTCTCCCTTATTCTCACCAATCCTAATGGAACTCGCCCAACTTGGTTAGTATGGACACCCAACCCGCCTCTAAGAGTGTCTAGTAGTTAATGAGCAAAAGCCCAGATGGGTTCTCAGATGATAGGACAGGTAAAGATTTGGGAAGTGGGCAGGGGAAGGATTTTGAGATACCTCTCCCAGGTGTCTATCTGCCTAGAAACCTTTATTTTTCAGTTAAAAACTGTATCAGTGAAGCAATTAGAACCGTCATGCCCCTCCTGCCTGCTTTTTTTTCTTTCTCCTTCAAGTCTGCATTTTTGTTCATGTTTACTTGAATCATCCACTTAAAATTACAGTGAAGAAACTTCATCCCTGGAGGCTTTAGTCTCCAAGATGTGTAACATCTGAGGAAACCCACCTTCCTCTTCTTCAAGACACCGTAGGAAACAGTCTGCTTCATCCCTCCTCTCTGACCACCTATGACTTTCCACTAAGGTCTCTCCCTTTCGGTCTACTAAGAAAAAGAACAAATTCTTATCGTTGTCCCCATTATCCTATCCCTAGAACAACTACTAAACTTGAGAATTATAATTCAAGCATCCTGCAGTGTCAGTCGACCTTTGTAGGAAGGACTGCTATGTTTATATGACAAAGCACAGAGGGATGAGTGAGGTATTGGGGCCCATGACCCAATCTACCATGCCCTCAAACTCACCAAATTAGAGATAGCATACTATAACGTAATATAACGTTAACAATGTAGGACCCTCACCTGCCTGATGGCTGGCACTCAGTCCATTTTCAAGGCCCCTTCCCCCTTCCAGCACGTCAGAAAGAATTCACAGAAATGCGATATGGTGTCTTCTGTGTCCTTTCTTCTGTCCAGGATGCAGCCTGTGCCTGCCACATCACTGGAAACAGTCGACTTCAATCCCTCCCCCTGCTGGCTGCAGTCTCAGATAGTTTCAGAGCGTCCATTTACCTGAAGTTACCCTGAATTCTTTTCCACAGCAGAAGTGAGAGGAGGCTTACAAGATTTGGCGGCAGAGTTCAGGAAAAGAGAGCTGCACACCTGAGAGAAGTTAGAACCGACCACTGGTTGGACTGCCCTGGGGGTTCATTGCCTGCAGGTCATCTTTCTGGAATCTCCAGCCTGCCAGCGGCCTCCCAGGCTAGCTACTGGCTTGTCTGGTAGGACTGGGGCCACCCACTGTCACTCAGTTGCTTGGGAATGTCCTTGAATATACCCAGACTCCTTAGCGTCTAGCCCCAGAGGAAGGAGGAGCTCCCTCGTCATCCATCACTCTTCCTAAATTCTCTTTCTGCTGGAAAATCTTACTCTCCAAAGGATGATTGACAGCAGAACGGGCCACCCTCTCCGTGAAGGAAGCTGCCCGTCACTCTCGAGGGTCTTCATGTAAATCAAAGTTTCTGCTACCCGAAGTTTTTGAAAATTATCCTTAAAGGTACAGTGTGTTCCAGAGTTGTGTTTATTTCTCCGCTTGTAGAATACAGTGTGTTTTGAATGAATGGTTTTCTCAACTTAGACTATTTTCTTCAATGCCAGCACCCACTCTCCAGGGACCAAAGGCAACCTCAATCAGGAACCATCCCACGTGTTCCATGGCTTACAACCACAAAGGTTTCCTTCCTAGTTCGCATCACATGTCGGTTGTACCTGGCCGCGCATCTGCGGTTCCTTCCTTCCCTCCTCCTGCCTTCCTTCCTTCCTTCCGTCCGTCCTTCTTTCGATTCAGGACCTGGGCTGAAGCGCAGCTGCTTTTAGACATGCCATTGGTGTAACAGAAGGTGAAGACCAAGGTCTAAATAAGCAGCGGATCTTAATACTTCTTCGTGGGTGTGGCATACATGCTGGGTATTTCTTCTCTGAAATTCCTGGGACCGGAAAGAAGTGTTTCAGATTTGAAATTTCCGGATTTTAGACTCCTTTCACAGAGATAATGAGATCTCTCGGGAAAGGGACCCCAGTGCATGGAATTCATGGATGTCTCATATACCTCTTACACACATAGCCCCACGGTCGTTTTATACAATAATTGAAATAACTGTGCACATGAACTGAAGTTTGTGAACGTTGAAGCATCAGGAAGCAGAGAAGTCACGTGCGAGATTTTCCACTTGTGGCGTCCTGCCAGCGCAACAAAGAGCTTCAGATTTGGGAGCATTTCGGGCTCTTTGGATTTTTGGATTCGGGTTGCTTAAACTGTATTGCCAGGTACAGTCGTATTTCAGTGGCTAAAAGAAATCATGTGGCCAAACCCGAAGCCAGTCGGATGGGGAAGTACACTCATCCCAGAGGAAGATGCCCAAAGTCACACAGTCACAAAGAACTGGGGAGACACAAAAATTGAACAGGAAAACAACCAGTGGCACCACAATCTCTAATTCCCACATCAAGAAGAAGAGTGGCTTCTAGCCTCCAGCCTCGCGCCTCGCGCTAGAGGTGGCCTGAGAAGTCAGATCTCCCTGGGAGTCAGTTCCTGTTCCATGCTGACTCAAAGGGCGAGAAGAGCTCTTAAGTCATTCTTCTTCCTGCCTTCACTTTACTTAGATCCCCGAGGGCTGGAAACACTGCATATACACGGTCATGCTGAGAAGGACTTGTGTGAGAATGTCTCACATCTCAGGACAACCAGAATCATGCATGACTCCACTCAGCACCAGCACGTCAGTGCCAAGGTCGAGGCAGGAAGTGGTCATGGCACCTGTGAGCTAGCTTTGAACTAGGAGAGCAGCAGGAGTAGGGAGCAGGAGACTGGAGGGAAGAGGCTGTTGGGTGTCGATGCCTCTCTCCAAACAAATGGGCGTGGCTCCTAGAAATTCCTCATACCAGCTTCCAGCAGGAGGAAGGGGGGCCAGCAAGGGTGGGGCCAGAAAAGGGAGTGAGAATGTCAGTATTCAGGATCGACCACAAGGAGAAGAAACAAGGGACATGGCATATGCATTTATACTTTTAAAAGAAAGTGCTGGCCAGACGCTGTGGCTCATACCTGTAACCCCAGCCCTTGGGAGGCTGAGGTGGAAGGATCACCTGAGCCCAGGAGGCCAAGACTCTAGTGAGTTGAGATCATGCCCCTGCCCTCCAGGCTGGGTGACAGAGTGAGACCCCAGCTCACCAAATAAAATAAGAGAGAAAGAGAGAGTGCTGTGTCTATCCACCTAGGTGGCAGCTCTAGTGAACAGAGGACACATGTAAGCTGGTGGGCACAGTCCTCACACCCTAGGCATTGCTGGGGTCTGCTTGGTCTGCCTCTCAAACCCCACTACAGCTCGGTTTTGCTTCTGTCCCCTCTGAAGGCGCTTAGTGGTCTTGCTCATCTTCTCTGTAGTATACATGGGTCTTGGAGCTTTCTGGATAACAAAATCTTATAGCCAAACTTTTTATTGCTAATGATCTGCCTATCCTCAGTTTCCTCCCAAGATATACGTATGTGTTTGTACAATATCTATGAAACAGTGAATGATGTAAAGATGTATGTGCACGCGCACACACACACACACACACACACACACGAGAGAGAGAGAGAACACTGTCAACAAGATGCTGAACCCGATACTACCCATTCTCCGATATCAGTACAAGGTTATCTTTACCTGCCACATCTCCACCGAAGGCCTTTAGAGGAAATGTGAACTGTGGCAGTATTTGTAGCGTTTTAAATATGATGTCATACCTTGATGCCTATAGCTGTTTACATAACAATAACCTTTACAAATATGTGACTCTGACCTTGGTCTTTCATTCATTTCTGCAGTAAGAATTCTCTACAAGCGACGAACGCTCAGAAAGAGAGTGATCCCGGCGTTTCTTTGGCCAGTTCTTGTCTGCCCTGAGTCCATCAGGGTCTGTCTATTCGGATGCATCTAGCGTAGGAAAATGTTCCACAGTTCTGTGTCTCTTCCCTTGCCAACCTCCTGATTGAGTGTTTTGCCTGATGTGAATCTGCTTAAAGGATATTTGCCCTTATCCTTTTCTTATTCTTATTGCATCTTTCAGCTTAAGTGTAAAATCTTCTGGTTTTGCCATTTTTATCCCACAGGACATCACTATTTCTCTTTAATCTTTTGTACTCATCTGATCTAGCTTTCCACTGTGCGTGGATTTCCCATTTGGGTTTAAGCTGCTTATAGAATTCTTATTTTGGCTAATTAGATTTAATTCTGAAAGCTGAGAAAGGACTAAATATATCATTTTTTTCACCCCCCTCTCCCCCGAAAAACATTCTGTCCCAGATGCAGGCATCTGGAGCTAAATAAGTGAGGGTCCAGACCCCCACGACATAATACATGTGGCTCATCTTATGGGCTACGATACAAGTTTCTCCGCTCCTACCCCTTTTCCTGCCAAACCTCTCCGACCTGCTGCCGGCTGTCTGCTGCTTGGAATAGCTTGATCTGGCAGGTAAATCTTTCATTTCACAATTACAGGTATCTTAAAACGCACAGACACATGAAAGAGGAAGAATGAGTTTTACTTAAATTTAAATGTTCCTAGATTTAAGAAATGTTTTATTTATTTATTTATTTCCTTTCTTCAGAGGAAGTTTCAGTAGGAAACAGATCCTCGGTTTTAAAATTTAAGAATCTGAAATGTTTCTGCTCCCCAGTTTATTCAGACAAGATCCAGAGACATGGCACACATGAGAAGGGGCCATGGCAAGGGACCAGCCTGCTTCCGAATGTGAAGTCAACCAACAGTTCCCTTGCTCTGCCCGCTTACATCGTCTCTTCTTGGAAGGCAACTTGAACTCAACTAAGCCCCCTACTCTAATGACATCGACTAAAATTGGCAGATTACTTTCTGCTTCCAACATGACCATAATTTTGTTCTAAGCATTTTCACTCATATGGTCCATGAACGATATCTGGCAAAATTACTGATGCTACTTTGAGGATGCAATTAACTCTATCTATACGTGCCTGTAGGCATAGCTCCTTAGCAAAAGCGAGACCACACTTTAAATGCGTCAGTAAAAATAGGGATACAGAATCTATCAAAATAAAACTAAGCAAGGTATGACAATAAAAAATCAAACCAAAACCATTAGGCTCATCATCTTCTTTGTAGTAGAATACTAGGAAAAGCCAGAAAAACTTTTTAAATATAAATATTTTTAGTATTAGGATTTAATACCAAAAATATGAAATTTTAATAATAAATATTAAAATCACTTCATTTCTGAAATGTTTCAAAGCATGCATACACAATTAATTCCAACCTAACCTGCTGACAAGTATTTCAAACTATTACGGTAATATTATCATTCTGATAACTACCAGAAAGATCAAAGAGAATGCATTTTTTAAAAAATAAAGCACAGAAACAAAAAATTTTAAACCTGAGCTTATGGATTTCCCAGAGACTTTGCGGAAACATCATTCCTGTTCCTGCACCCAGCCATTCTGTCTCTGAGTCTTAGTTGTATTTATTCCTTTCACATCCTTGAACTTGTCCCATCGTCAATTACTGTCCCCACATATATTTTCAGTCCTTTCTTCCCTGCGGGCTCTTTTACCTTTATCTCCAAACACGCTCTACTATATCAATGTTCAAGATTCAAAGGACAAAATACCGCTCTTACAAAGTGTTTTACCGTCGTGTTTTATTGGCGAAACATTTATCTCTTTACTTTTCGCTTTTCAAAATAGAAAATACATCCATACAGTACAAAAGTCCAAACAATATACACTCCTTAATACATATTTTCATTTTAGTTGCTTTTACTTCATTCATACTTTGTAATTATCTTGCAAAGGAGTTTTCCATTTACTATATTGCTAACATTCATCCACACGGTTGCATGCCACTGTACTGACTAAAATAGAACATTTCACTCCGTGAACATGACACGGTATATTCATCCACTCTCCTATCAATGTACATCTGTACTGTTTCCAGAGTTTTGCTGTTTGAAGAACACACTCTATACCTTTGACTGTACATGTGCAAAAGCTGTTCTTGAATAAATGCTTAGGAGGAGAGCTGTTGGAATCTAAAGAACAGCAATGTCCAACTTTAAGAAATAACACTAACCGGGCGCGGTGGCTCACGCCTGTAATCCCAGCACTTGGGGAGGCGGAGGTGAGAGGATTGCCTGAGCTCAGGGGGTCAAGGCCAGCCTGGCAACTTGGCGAGACTTCGTCTCTACGATAAATAAAAAATTAACTGAGTGTGGTGGCACATGCCTGTAGTTCCAGCTACTCGGAAGGCTGAGACAGAAGGATTGCTTGAGCCCAGTGGGTCGAGGCTGTGGTGGCTGTGAGCCTGGGTGACAGAGTGAGACTCTGACTCAAAATATAAAAAGTAAAATAAAATAAAATAAAAAGAAAGAAAGAAGTAATACCAACCCTGTTTTCTAAAGTAGATGAAACAACTTGCCCTCCCATCAGGGTACATGGGGGACTCCATGGATCCACACACTTGTCAATACTTGTTATTGTCAGACTTTTACATTTGCCAAAAAAAGTGTTATGAGATGTTATCTAATGAAGATGTTTGCATTTTCCTGGTCGCTAATGATGGTTAATATCTTTCCACGTATTCAATAGATAGGAGTGTTTTCTCCTCCACAAAGTGTCTGTTCATGTCTTTTACCCATTTTCCCACCCATTCTTCGGCTTGTGTCACTGATTTGTAGGACTCCGTTGCAAAGCCTTCAAACTCATTACTTATTTGTTGTGTATATTGCAAAGATCTCAACCCAAGTCTGAACTCGTCTGCTCCTTGTCTCTGAGGTTTGTTTAATGAACCAAAGTTAACTCTAATTTATGCAAAGTTATTTATATTATCTTTTGTAATCAAGTTTCGGTATTGTTTAAGACATCTCAAGGTATAAATGATATCTTTTTTTTTCTCTTAAAGCTTGCAATTTTAAACTTTTAAACCTAAAGTCTTAATTCATTTGGAGCTATTTTTTTGTATGAGGTTTTTGGGGGTTTTAGGGTTTTGTTTTTGCAGATGAATAGCCATGTTTCAGATCCGCTTACTAGGCATCCTGTCTTTCTCCGCTTAACTTCACTTACCGTTTCCAACATATTCCACAGTTCCATTGTTGGGTGCATCCTAGGCTTCTGTTCTCTTTTGTTTGTTAGCTTGGGGACACCACGGCTGATCTCATCCTGTCCTGTCTGCTGTAACTTAATAATAATCCCTGATATCCATTAGGGTACATCTCCCCTCTCTGTTCTTGTTCTTTGGGAGTGCAATACTTAGTTTTGCCTTTTTATTTCAACTACATTTTTTTTTTTTTTGAGTTGGAGTTTCACTCTGTCACCCAGACTGGAGTGCAGTGGCCGCTCCCAGGCACCGCAGCCTCGACCTGCTGGGCTCTGGCGATCCTTCCACCTCAGCCTTCCAAGCAGCCAGAATTACAGGCATGTGCTACCATGCCCGGCTGATTTTTTGATTTATTGTAGAGATGAGGTCTCGCCAAGTTGCCCAGGAGGGTCTCAAACCCGCGGGCTCAGGCAATTCACTCACCTCACCTCCCAAAGGCGCAGGATTACAGGCTGAGCCACCGAGCCCAGCTTCAACTACATTTTTTTAAAGCTTTTATTACTTTTCATGAAAAGAACTTTCTGAAACGTCATTCAATCAGTATGGAGTGTGCCACCTTTGCAATAATAACTCTTCTTACAGATAAACATGCAACATCTCTTCATTTATATAGGTTTCTGTTAATATCTGTTAATGAGAATTTATAAATCCTGTAGAAGCCTTTTTTGTGGTTTATCTATTTATTTTTAGATATGTGATACTCTTCAACCATATTGCAAATAACATCTTGTCTTTAATTAATTTTCTAGTTGTTTGCTGTGTGTTATAGAAATACAACTGACCTTGTATGCTAGTCTTACTGAAGTCTTCATTTTTCCCCCTTTTTTGTCTTTAAAAGAGAGACAGAGTCTTGTTCTGTTGCCTAGGTTGGAGTACAGGGGCATAATCATAGCTCTCTGCAGCCTCAAATTCCTGGGCTCAAGTGATCCTCCCACCTCAGCTTCCTGAATAGCTAGGACTACAGGTACATACCTCCACACTTGGCAAATTTATTTTTATTTTTATTTTTCTAGAGCTGGGGTCTCGCTATGTTGCCTAGGCTTATCTCAAACTCCTGGCCTCAATGTGCTCCCCCAACCTCAGCCTCCCAAAGTATTAAGATTAGAAGTGGCTGGGCTCGGTGGCTCAGCCTGTAATCCCACGCCTTTGAGAGGCTGAGGTGAGTGGATTACCTGAGCCCGTGGGTTCAAGACCCGCCTGGGCAGGCGAGACCTCATCTCTACAATAAATCAAAAAATCAGCCGGGCATGGTAGTGCATGCCTGTAATTCCGGCTACTTGGAAGGCTGGGGCGGAAGGATCGCCGGAGCCCAGCAGGTCGAGGCTGCGGTGGCCGGGAGCGGCCACTGCACTCCAGTCTGGGCGACGGAGTGAGACTCCAACTCAAAAAAAATAAATAAATAAATAAAATAAAATAATAATTTCGTGGCCGGGTATGGTGGCTCAAGCCTGTAATCCCAGCACTTTGGGAGGCCGAGGTGAGGGAATTGCCTGTGCCCACGGGTTCGAAAACAGCCTGCAAGGCATGTCAGACTCATCACTGTTTCTTTTTCTTTGTTTTTTTTTTTTGAGTCGGAGTCTCACTCTGTCGCCCAGACTGGAGTGCAGTGGCCACTCCCGGCCACCGCAGCCTCGACCTGCTGGGCTCCGGCGATCCTTCCGCCTCAGCCTTCCGAGTGGCCGGAATTACAGACACGAGCTACCACGCCCGGCTGATTTTTTGCTTTATTGTAGAGATGAGTTCTCGCTGCCCAGGCGGGTCTCGAACCCGCGGGCTCAGGCAATCCACTCACCTCAGCCTCCCAAAGGCGCGGAGCTAATTTTTTATGTAATGTAGAGACAAGGTCTCGCCAAGTTGTCTAGGCTGGTCTCAAACTCGTGGGTTCAGGCAATTCACTCGCCTCAGTTTCCTAAAGTGCTGGGATTACAGGCTGAGCCACCGAGCCCAGCCTATTTGCTTTTATCTTAAGAATTTTTTATCTATATTCCTGAGGGTTATCATTCCAAAATTTTTTTTGGTTTGAACTATCTTTGTCTAATGAGGGTAACACTAGTTTCATAAAATTAATTGGGAAATCTCTCCTCCTCTTCTATTTTTTGTAAGAGATTGTATAGAATTCTTATTATTCTTCCCTAAACATTTGGAAGAATTCTCTAGTAAACGCATCTGAGCCTGGAGATTGCTTTTTCAGGGGTATTTTAATTACAAATTCAATTTCTCAGTAACTACAGGTTATTTATATTATCTGTCTTATATTGGGTAAGTTATGGCAATATGTGTTTTTCAAAGAATTTTATCAAAGTTGTTAAATTTTTGGTTGTAGAGTTGTTCGAAACATCCCTTATTATTCTTTTGATGCTTTCAGGGTCTTAGTGATTTTTTAAAAATTTCTGATAGTAGTAATTTGTGTTCTCTCTCTGTTTGTTTTTTTTTTTGTCATTCATGTAGATTTGTCAATTTTATTCTGTCCAAAGAGCCAACCTTTTGTTTTGTTGGTTGTCTCCATTGTTTTTGTTTTCAATTTCATTGATTTCTGTTTTTATATCTACTATTTCCTTCTTTCTTCTTGCTTTGAATTTATTTTGCTCTTCATTTTCTAGGCTATTGAGGTAGGAGGACAGATTATTGATTTTAGATTTTCTTTCTAATATATGCATTTAGTGCTATACATGTCCATATCAGCACTGATGTAGCTGTACCTCACAAATGTTGATATGTTGTCCCTTCATTTCTATTCAATTTAATGTATTTTTAAATATATATATATGATGGGATACTATGCAGCCATAAAAAAGAACAAAATCATGAATTTCGCAGCAACCTGGATGGAGCTGGAGTCTATAATACTGAGTGACCTCTCACAGAAACAAAGATCTGAGAATCACATGTTCTCACTCATATAGTGGACCTTGACCATCCAACGCACTACCATAAGAAAATGACTGACAGTGGTGGGAAACCATGGCGGGGGATGGGACTAATGGTAGTAAACATCTGTCTGGGGACGGGGAGACACCTGTTATCAACAAGGGGGCCTGAGTGAAGCATATTTGTATACCTAACCCTTAACTGTACCCCACAATATCAAAATAAAAAATATTGATTAAAAAATATTCTCTAAGACTGCTTTTAATCATGAGTTTATTTAGAAATCTGTCATTCGGTTTAACAGTATTTGGAGAGTTTTCTGTGATCCTTCTGTTATTGTTTTCTAGTTTGATTCCATTATGGTCAGAGAACATACTCTGATTCATGATTCAAATGGTGTATGATTCAAATGATGTTAAATTTGCTGAGGTTTGTTTTACGGCCTAGGGTGTGTGTTTACTGACTTGATATGTGTTTGTGGGCTTTTGAAAAGAATATAGGCCAGATGCAATGGTTCATGCCTGTAATCGAAGTACTTTGGGAAACTGAGGCAGGAGGATCACTTGAGGCCAGGACCAGCCTGGGCAATATAGCCAGACCCTATCTCTTCAAGAAATAAAAATAGCTCAGTGTTCTGGTGCACACTTATAGTCCCAGCTACTTAGGAGGTTGAGGTGGGAGTATTGCCTGAACCCAGGAAGTCAAGGCTGCCGTGAACCAAGATGACACCACTGCACTCCAGCTTGGGTGACAGAGTGAGATCCTAGCTGTAAGAAAGAAAGAAAAGAAAAGAAAGAAGGGAGAGAGGGAGGGGGAAAGGGAAAGGAGGGGAGGGGAGGAGAGGGAGGAAGGGAGGAAGGAAGGAAGGAAGATAGAAAGAAGAGAGAAATGAAAAGAATATGTATTTTGCTTTTTTTGAGTAGCGAGTTCTGTAAATGTTGATTAGATCCTATTGACTGACACTGTTATTGAGTTGTTCTATATATTTGTCAATATTTTATCAAATGTTGAGAGAAGGATGTTGAAGTTTCCAACTGTAGTTATAGTTGGATTTGTCTACTTCTTTTTTCAGTTTTGCTTCACATATTTTACAGCTCTGTTACTTGATGCATGCACATTTAAGATTGCTATGTCTTATCTTTTTATCTCTGCTAATTTTAATTGCACTGACTATACTTTATCTGATAGTAATATAGCCAACTCCTGTCTTCTTTTGATTTATAGTTGCATGATATTCTTTCACTTTCAAATGGCCAATATCAGTATATTTGAAGTGTTTCATGTAATAAGCACATTAATAGGTCATGTTTTATCATTTATTCTGCAAATTTATGGCTTATAATTGGTATATTTAGACCATTTACATTTAATGTAATTGATATATTAGGCCTTAAATTTGCCATTTTATTTTTTATTTCATGTTTGTCCTCTCTGTTTTCATTTCTCTGTTTTCTGTTACCTTCCTTCCTTCCTATGGCTTACTAGCACATTTTTAAATTGTAATTTGATTTATTTATAGTGTTTTTGAGTATATCTTTTTAAAATTTGGTTTTTTAAATTAATTAATTTTTTTTTTTTAGTAGGAATCTCACTCCGTGGCCCAGGCTGGAGTGCAGTGGCACACTCATGGCCACCCCAGTGTTGACCTGCTAGGCTTTGACAATCCTTCTGCCTCAGCCTTCCAAGTGGCCGGAACTACAGGCATGCGCTACCATGCCCAGTTAAGAGTATATCTTTTTGTGTAGGTTTTTTAGTGGTTGATCTAGACATTACATTAGATATAATGATAATTGTCAGTCTACTGGTGGTATTATTTCATGAATCTATGTTCTTTTGTCCTCCCCAATTACAATATGATTATCTTAAATATTTTCTCTACATACATTTAGAGTCACGCCAGATGTTGTTATAATTTTTTCTGGAACCATCATACATAATTTAGAAAACTCAAGAGAAGGAAAGTCTCTTACATTTATCCTATATATTTGCTTACTCTGTTCTTTCTTCTTTTCTGATATTCCAAGGCTTATCATTTTATTTTACGTTAGAGAACTTCCTTTGGTCATTCTTTTAGGGTAAGTCTCCTAGTTATCCTTTGTCTGAGAATGTCTTGATTTTCCCTTCATTCCTCAGGGATCTTTTTACTGGATATTGAATTCTAGGTGAACTATTCTGCTCTTTCAGCCTTTGAAATACGTTGTGCTGCTTCCTTCTGGCTTTTGTGGTTTCCAATGAGAAATCTAATGTCATCCCAATTGTATCCATTGATTGTCCTTTTAAAAAATTTAGTATAAAACCTTTCTGGTTCTTGGTATGATCTGCAATTTTTCAGTTTGAAACCTGGTCATTGTGAGTAGTATGTTATTTGGCTCCAGGTTTTATGTAAACCTCTTTTCTTGATGCCTTCTTCTGATACAAGGGAAGGTGTAAGGTGTGTGTGTGTGTGTGTGTGTGTGTGTGTGTGTGTGTGTGTGTGTGTGTGTGAGAGAGAGAGAGAGAGAGAGAGAGAGAAATGATGACGATGAGAGAATGTATTATTCCTGCCAGATAAGGGTAGAAGCCTAAATTTCTATTAAATGTCCATTGACACCTGTCAGGTAAGGGTACCTCATTACTGCTAGCCAGCTCTCCACAAGGCCTCCACTGACATTGGACTGGCAGAGAGGGCTAGGAGTGCCTCATGACACCTTCTCATATGGAGAAGGGTCCTTGTTACTCATGGGTGGTGGTGAAAGACCTGGGTCTCTACTAGGCTTCTCCTGACATCACCCCAGTGGGGAAGGGATGGGCACATCATTACTGCCAACTTGGGGTCGAAATCCAGCTCCCTACTGGCACCACCAGGGAAGAGGGAATCTCTACTGGCACCACCAGGGAAGAGGGCCTCATTACTGTCCAACAGAAATCATGACCTCGGCACTTTACTTGACGTCATTCCAGCATGTAGAGGGGTACCTCTTCTCATTTTGCTTTACATATTTTGGGTTCATCTTATGTTTTTCATTAGGCCCATCCCTAAATGCTCCTATTTTGGTCTTAAATTTTTTTTAATTAGATATAAATATAAGCATACAAACTTTTAAAAATTAGTATTCACCTACTTCGCTTCTTCTATATTTTTATTTTCAGTCTTTTTGTATCATGATGCCTAAGACTTGTCTGTTAGAAACAGTATAATTCTGGGTTGCTTTTTATTCCCTAATCTGTCAACACTTACATTTCTGTCCATTTGTATTAAGTACAATTATAGGTTTTTTGAAACTTTTCTACCCACATAATTCATTTCTCATTTTTTCTGTCTCTTTTTAATTCATTCTCTGATTTGTTTTCTAATTAGGCATCTATATGTACCTCCTAATAAAACTTCTTGAGCACATTTTCATATACTGCAGTCTCCCTTCAACTGTCATTATATTGGTGTTATTCAGGTTTTCACACTTTTTAGGTAATTATAGATATACTAGTTTTTACCTTTCATCTTAGTAATGTTCTAAAGACAAAAATTTTAAAAAGCTACCAAAGTTTATAAATCACTTTTACTTCATATATTGATTGCAGTTTCCCCTGAATTTGTCTCTTTACTTTCTTATGTACTTTTTTAAAAAATGGTTTTTAAGTTTTTTTTAATTTCAGTACCTTTAGGAGATATAAACAGTTTTTGGTTTGGGCTTTAGGAGTATCCACTGGCCGGGTTCATTGGCTCAAGCTGTCATCCCAGCACTTTGGGAGGCTGAGGCGAGGGGATGGCCTGAGCCCATCGGTTCGAGACCGATCCGGGCAACTTGGCGAGACCCCATCTCCACAATAAATCAAAAATTAGCCGGGCATGATAGCACACACCTGTAGTTCCGCTACTAGGGAGGCTGAGGTGGAAGGATCGCCAGATCCCAGCAGGTCGACACTGGGGTGGCCATGAGTGTGCCACTGCACTCCAGCCTGGGCGACGGAGTGAGACTCTGGCTCAAAAAATAAAAAATAAAAAAAGAGTACCCACCATACCCACCTGTATACATTGTACCCTGTGGATGATTTTTTTCTTTACTTCTTCATACACTTTATCCAAAACTCTTTTCAATAATGATTTTTAAGTGGAGATCCTTCTGAAGTCTTACATATGAGAGAATATTTTTAAATTTAGCCCTCATATTTAAATGACAGTTTGACTGGTTATAAAAGACTTGGTTCTGAATTCGTTTTTGGAAATATTTTTAAATACCACTATATCTTATATTAGTTGATTTTATTAAAACTATGATGTTAATCTTATCTCAAGCTACCGTATGTGATCTGCTATTTTAGAATTCTCTTTTTCTTTGATTTTTTTTTTAATGGTCATGTGTTTGAATGTGGGTTTTCTTTACCTGTCACGCTAAGGGTTTCTTCGATCTGAGAACTTTCATTTTTATTCTAAATTGTGGGAAACTTATGCCTTCAAATGTTTTCCCTCCATTATTACTTCTCTTTTTTATGAGATTCTTACTATCTAGAATGTATCACTATTATTTCTTTCCTCTCTAGCTTTTCTTTTGTATTTGTCAATTTTTTGTCCTTTCCTTCTTCCTCTGGGAATTTTCTCAATCCTATCTTCCAATTTACTAACTCATTTCTCAGCTGTATTCATTCTGCATTTTCTTTTTAATATTTTATTTTATTTTTATTTATTTATTTATTTATTTTGAGTTGGAGTCTCGCTCTGTCGCCCAGACTGGAGTGCAGTGGCCGCTCCCGGCCACCGCAGCCTCGACCTGCTGGGCTCCGGCGATCCTTCCGCTCAGCCTTCTGAGTAGCTGGAACTACAGGTGCGCGCTGCCACACCCGGCTAGTTTTTGATATATTGTGGAGATGAGGCCTTGCCAAGTTGCCCAGGCGGGTCTCAAACCCGCGGGCTCAGGCAATTCACTCACCTCAGCCTCCCAAAGAGCGGGATTACAGGCTGAGCCACCGAGCCCGGCTTCTTTTTAATATTTTAAAGATGTGAGGCACAATTTAGGTATACAAGTGTCAGACATTGTACAGGTAAAGTTTGGGCCTCCCTCTGGTCCCCACTTTGCTAGGTTTAAGATCACGAACCTTTATTGGTGTTGTGCGCCCCTCCATTGCGGCAGTATCCCGCTATTGCCAATCCCTTTCTTATGGTAGATGTTCAGGGTTCACTCATTCTGCATTTTTATCCCACTAGAGTTTTTATTTCAACCATCTTATTTTTCTTGCCTAATATTTCTGCTTGATTATTATGGTTTTTGTTCTTAATTCATATTGCTAGTATTTTTAATTTTCCTTATAGCTTTTAGAATTTGTATTTGACCCATTTAAAATTGTTTGTCTTTCTAACACTTCTGCTTCAGATGGCCTATGCAATCTGGGTTTGTTTTTCTTTTGAAATAGTTGCGCTCCTCAAAAGATCTGCGACTTTGGACTGAGGACATCAGGCCTGTGAAAAGGGAAAAGCCAGACTTCAGCCCTTGTCAGCATAATTAGTGCAGGGATAAGGATGGTATAAAAGGGACTTAGGGTGGAGAGTTTTCTAGTGGAGACACCAGAAAACCAAAGTTAATCATCCCTCACCCCACAAAAAAAGCTCTAGTCAGAGTTTTGCTGTTTGCTCGTCTTGGGATACTATATTAACAGACACTCCAAAGCTTGTAAATTTTCACATCTGGGGATTTGAAGGGGAAAGAACTTAAGTGGAAAAGTAATCTTAGGTTAGTAAATCCATCCTTGTGTTCTCAGTACCTCACAAGCTCAAGACTTCTGTGTTGCCCTGCTTTTTATTTTTGAGGACATCTGGTTCAGCTCAGAGCCACTGCAAATGTAAGGCTGGGCATTATTTGTCCCAAAGCAATGCTGGCAGCAGTAAGAGCAAAACTCCTAAGTCGCATTCCTATGTTACCCTACAGAAATTCTGAGCTACCTTCTGTCTCAGATCAAAGTCTCCTGTCTTCTCACACACACACACACACACACATACACACACACACACACACACACACACACACACACACACACACACATACACACACACTTCAAAACAGCTAGTGTTACTCCCGGGAAGTTCTCCCAGTTTTTTCCATAATTCTGTATTTTTCCTTTATGGCAGTGATTCCCAATCTTGGCTTTGTATTAAAATCACTTGGGCAAGCCGGGCTCGGTGGCTCAGCCTGTCATCCCGCGCCTTTGGGAGGCCGAGGTGAGGGGATTGCCTGAGGCCGCGGGTTCGAGACCTGCCTGGGAAACTTGGCGAGACCTCATCTCTACAATAAATCAAAAATCAGCCGGGCATGGTAGCATGCACCTGTAATTCCGGCTACGTGGAAGGTTGAGGCGGAAGGATCGCTGGAGCCCAGCCGGTCGAGGCTGCGGTGGCCGGGAGTAGCCACTGCACTCCAGTCTGGGCGACAGAGTGAGACTCCAATTTAAAAAAAAAATCACTTGGGCAAATTTTTTAAATCCCCATTCTCAAGCCACACCCCAGACCAATTAATTTAGAAGCTCTTGGGATGAGACCAAGGCATCATTTTTGATGTTTTACAATCCAGAGGTCTTTTTTTATTTTTTAGTGTCCATTAGGCTATGAACATATGGGGAATCATTTCCAACAGCCCAGGTTCATTTCCGTTGGTTTTCGCAGAGCATGCTGCCCTGGGTGGAGCACACTGGTCCTTCAGTTGAACCCAGATGCCTTTCTCTGTGGCTTCCTTCTTTTCTGATCATTTTCCTTCGCACATTTCAGGATGCTACCTCAGCTCTTAGAGTGTTTAATATGCTCGATGCATACATTAATTCTCTTGGCAAGAACCTATCCCTTGCCTTGCTTGTTTACAACAATGCCAACGGCATGCTGGGTAACACTGTAGATGCTTCCAGCTTTGCCATGGTAACATTTGTGTGGCATTCCTTTTTCAACAGAGCCCATTCCCTTGATGTCTCCGATATCACCTTTCTTGTAGATTAGCGTGTATGCAGCCAAAGGAACAACCCCGTGTTTCCTAAAAAGCCGGAAGAAATACCCCAGGTGTCTCTCCCCTTTCCCTTCGTGTTTATCATATGGAAAAGTTCCTGGAATACGGGGGTTGTGGTAAAAACAAGGCATCAGGTTTTGTTCGTGTGTTTGTTTATTTTTAGTTTCTGAAGACATTACGATGTGCAGCCAGGGTTGAGAACGACCACTCTAGCTCCTTTGGGTTGATCTTGGAGGTAGGAACTGGTGGCCGGGCTGGATTAACATCTGAACTGAACAGCAAACTGAAACCAAACGTGACTTCTCCACAGCCAGACTCAAGAGTCGTTTCCAGCTCTTCGACACCCCTGGCCCGACCTCTTGAGATTCTTGCCTCATTTGTTGCTGAGGCTGTACATTGGCTTGGCTCTTTTCTTATCTTTGTCACTTCTTTTCTCTTTCTCTCTCCTCTCCCGTCAAAATCTTAAAGTGGGTTGCTTCTCAGTATTCATAATCCATGGTGCCTCTTTCTCTCCAAAAACTGTCAGCAAGTACATTTATGAAACCGCATCTCAACCTTAACCACTCTCGTGTTCTTTCTCGAACACACCTCTATTTGGATGTTGTATTGGCAATTCAAATTCAGTAGATCTAAAATAGGACTCATCGTTCCTGCATAAAACAGTTCCCTCTTATGACTCCCTTTCATCAGTCCAGCTGCCATTTTCAGGGTCATCTTCGGTTCTTCCTTCTGCAGTCTATTTCCAGTGTCAGTTGGACTTTTCTAGGCCATTTCACTTTTACATTCTTATTACCATCTTGCAAGTTCAGATCCTGACAATATCCTGTCTAGACTATTGAATCAGCCTCTTGCTCTGTCTCCCTTCCTTTGTGATTCCCTATCACAAAGTAATCGATACACCACCGTCAATGGATACAACCCCAATCATGTAACTCACAACTTATGACTCAAAACCCATCACCAAAGTACAAAGCTCCTGGTATCCAATGTCCTTAAGTGTGGCCCAGATTATCTTTCCAGTCATGTTTGCAAGTATTTCTCCACATTCAGTGGGACTTTTTATTTTTAAGTTAAGGACAAAAAATATACTTTGAATCAGACAGATTTGGTTTCAAATGCCAATCTGCTACTACTAACTTGGATAAGTTCCTAAAATGATATAAGCCTCAGTTTCCACAACTATAAACAAAAAACAAAAAACAGCTGGGCATGGTGGCTCACACTTGAAGGCCAAGGCAGGAGGATTGATTGGCTCCAGGAGTCGAGAACAGCCTAAGCAACACAGTAAATCTTCATCTCTATAAAAAATAAAAAAAGTAGCCAGGCATAATGGCACACACCTGTAGTCCCACCCACTCAGGTTGCTGAGGTAGAAGGATCTCCCAAACCCAGGAGGTTGAGGTTGCCGTGAGCCATGATCGTTCATGATTATGCCACTGCACTCTAGCTTGGGCAACAGAATGAGACATCAACTCAAAAAAAAAGAAAACATTAGTAAAATATTGTGTATCAACAAAAGAAAAAAAGTTTTAAAAAAACAGGGATAAAAGTAACTAACTAATAGGACTGTCATATAAATTATAGTGTTAAAATATTTTTTGTTAGATCTTAAAATTCCCTTCTGGTTCATGAATTAGAGATAAGAAGGATTTGTTTGTGTAGCTTCACTGTTTTGTTTTGTCTTTTTTTTTTTGAGTCAGGTCTCACTCCGTCACCCAGGCTAGAGTGCCTTTCATACTCATGGTCACCCCAGCGTCAACCTGCTGGGCTCCACTGATTCTTCTGCCTCAGCCTTCCAAGGAACCGAAACTACGGGTGTATCTACCACACCCAGCTAATTTTTGATGTATTGTAGAGAAAAGGTCTCACCAAGGTGCCTGGGCTGATCTTGAACCCACAGACTCAGGCAGTCCACTTGCCTTGGCCGCCCAAAGTGCTGGGATGACAGGCTGAGCCACTTAGTCTGGCCTGTTTTGTCTTTTAACCTCTGGCATGCAATTGTTCCTCCTGGCTGTGTCCTATGCCCAAGATCGACAAACTGTAACTCATTGGCCTGCTTTGGTCTTCACCCCTTCCATATCCAGTCATTCAAGTTTTGTCTATGGCTTCTGTCATGCTACAGCAGCAGAGTGAAATAGTTGTGACAGAGACCATGTGACCTGCAAACCCTAAAATATTTGCTATCTGGCCCTTTGCAGAAAAAGTTTGCCAACCTCTATTATAGCTTCTCTTTCTCTACGCACTCTATTTTATCTCCTAAGGAGTGTTGGTTTAAAAATATGCCCACAAATTCCTCAACAAAACAGGCTTCAAAAGGTAAAGTCCCTATTCCCTTTGAACATAGGCTGAAGTTAATGACTTGCTTGCCACAAATAGGATATGGCAGAAGTTACAGTGTTTGACTTCTTCGACTAGGTCACAAAGGGCACCGTGGCTTCCGCCTTGCTCTTTTAGATTACCAGCTGTGGGAGAAACCAACCCCATAACATGAAAACACTAAGCAGCCCAAGGGGAGTGCCAGGTGATGAGGCACTGAGGTCTCCTGCCAACAGCCAGTACCAACACATCAGATGTGTAAGCCCTTCGAAGCTGATCTTGAAGACTCCGGCAGGATATAGGGTGGATATAGGGTGAAATGTACAACCACAGCCTGGATCTCTCCTAGGACCTCAAGCCTTCATATGTAACTACCTATTCTTCATCTCTTCTTGGCTATCTCAAAGGCATCGAAAACCCAACATCTTCAGGATTTTGGTCTTTCCCCACTCAAATATGATGTTCCTCCAATATTCTCTATCTCAGTAAATGGCACAAACAGCTTAATCCATATACTACATATCTAGCCATCTGTGATACTTCTTTATACTTGACAGCCTATATCCAATCCGTAATGCTCACCCCTTTCACTGAACTTCTGACACATGTAATTCATCTGGCATATTTTCTTTTTTTCTCCCATGGCCTTGGCATTCTCAGTTACATACTGCTGACTGAGGTAGTATTATTTTTGAACTACCAGTGTCTAGCACAGTGCCATTGAAATAGTATGCAATCGATAAATTATTGTTGTTCATGATCTTGATTAAGAACTCAGTGCCATTATAGTTAATGCAATAAAATTTTGTGAATTCAATCATTCCCCCAAGTAGCATACACACATCAAAGTCTGCTCCTCTCAAGCCATTAAATGTTATAATTATATAACACGTTATTGGGCAATGCAGAGTTTCATGTGTGCTAGTCCATTTTTTCTAGGCCTTTATATTTTAAATTAATGACACATTATAGTAATTATTAACAAAAACAAAAAAACCTTTGCTTTACTTTGGCTGAAAACACAAATGTCTTCAGGTGATGTTCAAAACGGCTTAAATTAAACAGATGTGGTGAGCATGTAGTGAAATCTTAGAAAGGCCCTGAAGAATTCCCTAAGAATGATGCATGAGCCTAGGACATAACATTCATCTTGGAGAATCATTCCCCTTCTGAACAAGTTTGATAAAATGTGTTTTCTTCCACTTTGACCTTAAGCACTTAGAAATCATTTATTTTACAAAAACCCTGTGGTCCAAGATGATGGCAACCAGAATAGTGACTTCTGTCTCATATTTCAACTGTGGGTGGTTTATAACTTCAGTTTAAGGGAGTGCTTTCAAAGAAAAGGTTTTAGATAGATTTCACTCCAATGCCTTTGTTGGCCACCTCCATACTGCTGTGAAGAACAACTTTGTGCTTCCCAAGCCGGTTCCCAGCACAATAAACAGTCTTGTCCAGCTGTTAGAATCATCCAATTCTGTAGCAGCTGCACACATATGTTCACTTATCCAGGTTCTATGTTTGAGCAATCTTCTTATCTTTGCCATTTTTATACAGTGAGTTCATTTCATTTTAGCACCCAAGCACAGAAGTATCTTCTATCTTATTTTCAGGAAAAGGTTCTCAAATATTTGCTAGTGTTACATTTATGACTCTTTACCACCAGGTCGCCATGTTTGTTGCAGTATGATTTATACTACAGACCTCCCTAAATTTAGTTAACTTTCATCTGTCATCACCCTCCAGATATTTTAATTTGGTATATCTAGGAGGCATAATAGCCAATGCTTTGCCAAAAAGCTGTAAATATTGGCAAGGATTTTATGTTTCCACTCAACATTCAGAGTGTCTCAACTGATAGCAATCTCAGACCTTCTTGTCAGCATACCAAATATATCAACAGGACTTGACATGAATTTTCCAGACATTTGTAGAATCATAAACATTTTTTCCACATTGAAATTTAAAGATCACACAAAGAAAATAGTGTTTTTCTATCAGATTATTATATAAAATATAATAAGGTCACATATTCTATGCTGCAGGAAATGTTTATTACATGGGAACTTCATGAGTTTCTGAAATTATTTACTACTAATTTGTAAATTTATGAAGAGATATTTAGCATGCAATTTTATCTTCAATTCTTTTGAATTCTGTTGAATTTTGTCTATTTTTCTCAAGGATTATCTCATGTGTGCTTCTAGTTTGTCATTTGACTATAACTGCGCTATCTTTTCATAGAGATAGTAGTGTCATTCATTTGTCAGCCTCTCATACACACATTGCTATCATAGACCAAACTGTTTTGGGGTTTTTTGGGGGGTTTTTTTTGCAGACATACAAAAGAATGGTTGAAATTGATCTACATAATTTATAGCTTATTTCAAGGGTGCAAAATTGCAGTTAATTCTGGTCCAGATGAATATTTTCCACATCAACCTAGGGCATGGTCATACTTATTGTTTTTTGGTTTTTCGGGTTTTTTTGTTTGTTTGTTTGTTTGTTTTTGTGTTTGTTTTTTTTTTGAGTTGGAGTCTCACTCTGTCGCCCAGACTGGAGTGCAGTGGCCACTCCCGGCCACCGCAGCCTTGACCAGCTGGGCTCCGGCGATCCTTCCGCCTCAGCCTTCCAAGTAGCTGGAACTACAGGTGCGCGCTACCATGCCCGGCTAGTTTAATTTTATTGAAGAGATGAGGTCTCGCCAAGTTGCCCGGGTGGGTCTTGAACCCGCGGGCTCAGGCGATCCACTCACCTCAGCCTCCCAAGGCACAGGATTACAGGCTGAACCACCGAGCCCGGCTGGTCATACTTATTTTATGTAAAACCAAATCTACAAAATGTGTTTCTCAATGTCCATCACTTTATATTTACTAATGGGCCTATCAGAATTTTCGTTTTTCTAAGATGTTTCAGTGTATAATGAAAGAGGGGAGTACCACTAGGTACAACATTTTAAAATAAATTAACTCCATATTATTGAAAAGGGGCTATGAAAAATATGTGTGAGGGACCGTCCATCAGCCTGTTGGGGCGAGATGCAGCACTTGGTTCCGAGGCGTGCCCAGGTGGATTAAAGGACACCGATTCAAAAATAATAAATAAAAACAAAAAGAAGTGCTACTTTACCAAAAACTCATTTTTAGTGGCCAGGTGCGGTGACTCACACCTATAATCCCAGCACTTTGGGAGGCCGAGGTGAGAGGACTGCCTGAGCCCACGGGTTTGAGACCAGCCCGGGCAACTTGGTGAGACCTCACCTCCACAATAAATCAAAAACTTAGCTGGGTGTGGTGGTGTGTACCTGTAGTTCCAGCTACTCGGAAGGCTGAGGCAGAAGGAATGCTTGAGCCCAGAAGGTCGAGGCTGCGGTGGCCATGAGCATGCCATTGCACTCCAGCCTGGGCGACAGAGTGAGACTCCGACTCGAAATTTTAAAAATTCATTTTTATTTATGTATTTTTAAATTTATTCCAATAGCTTTAGGGGTACAAATAGTTTTCAGTCTGCACTTAATAGAATCTAATTTTTTTTTAAACTTGTACACTGTTGGTGGGAGTGTAAATTAGTACAGCCTCTATGAAAGTCAGTATGGAGATTTCTCAAAGAGCTAAAAGTAGATCTACCATTTGGCCCAGCAGTCCACCCCTAGGTGTCTACCCAAAGGAGCAGAGATACTCAGCACCCCCACCTATGCACACTGTACTAGATAAGTGATGTTTCATCCCTCCACCCCTTCCCCCTCTCCCCCTTCTGAGTCTCCAGTGTCCTCTAACCTATTCTCTCTGCCTCTGCAGATCCTTCATTTAGCCCCCACTTCTAAGTGGGAACACGCGATGTTTGGTTTTCTGTTTCTGAGTTAGTTCACTTGGAATGATGTTCTCCGATCCCATCCAAGTTGCTGCAAAAGACATTATTTCATTCTCTTTGATTGCTGAATAGTATTCCATCATGTATCTATACCACCTTTTCATGATCCACTGATCGATTGATGGGCATTTAGGCTGATTCCACATCTGTGCAATTGTGAATTGTGCTGCCATAAACATGAGGGTGAGGTGCCTTTTTTATATAATGACCTCTGCTCCTTTGGGTAGACAACTGGGAGTGGGACTGCTGAGTCGAATGGTAGATCTGCTTTTAGTTGTTGGGAAATCTCCATACCGACTTCCATAGAGGTTGGACTAATTTACACTCCCACCAACAATGTACCAAAAAACTTTCTAAAAAGTTTAAAAAATAATAATAATAGATCCTATCAAATTTAGCATGAAATGTGCATGTGGAGATAAGAAAACCAGGTTTTCATTGGAAGATGCGTTGCTGTGAAGTTAGTGTCCAAATAGATGCCAGGAAAGTGGGGCTTCTCTCAAATTTCCTCACACACACGTGAGAGTTCGGCCTTCCTTCTTGAAATCATCCAGCTCCCAAAGAAGCTTCCCCAGGGCCCACTCTGAAAACATGGAGTGAAAAAGGGAGAGTCAAGGTCACTGTCACCACCGAGTCCTGAAGCCAGACCGTTTTCAGCCTTGAAGCGATCCTCATCAAAAACTAGCAACTTGGATGTCTTCTATGACGCGTCTCCTGACTCTCCAGGATACACTTGGCCACCCCCTTCCTGCTTCGCCATTGTACCCCATAGGAATCATTATCGAGACATCTGTGACACTTTACTTCACGTGTACACGTCTGTTTTCTCTATTGTACTATCAATTCGGCGACCCTGGAAATGTTCTACACAATATCTAGCACATAGTCAATGCTAGATATATGTTTGTGGACTCAGACATTCTTCTGGACATGATCGAAAGAGAATATCCAGGCGTTAGCACCAGGGCACTCTGCAAATGGCTGGGTAACAGAAGTCATTGAATTTGACAAGCCAGAGTCACTCATTTTGAGCAGGATTGGCTAACTCAATATGAGGCCGGATTGCAAAACAGACTTTTGAACAGCAAGAATGACCATTCATAGGGCACCTCTTTCCAAGTCTTCATGCTGTAATCACATTGATTAACTCTTCTTTAACATCGAAGAAGGGGTCAGTAGTTTTTTGTCCAAGTTCTTGTCAATATTTCCAGATTATCCTAGTGTTTAGTGTTTCTAATTCCCTATGGAATGTACACGACGTGCACTTCTGTCAGTTTCAGGCCTCTGTGCTGTCAAAAACGATACAGTCAGAATGTACATTCCTTCATCATTTTTCTCTTATAAAAAGAAAGTTGGAAAAATATAAGATTTGCCTTTAAGGGGAAAGACATTCCATTTTCCAGATGCTGCTACTTCAGGAAACATCAGAGGTCTCTTGCTGAAATTTCTAGAAGTGATCATGCTATGGTACATTTTACACTCCTGGTGAAGCTGTCATCACTACCAAAGTATTCCCATAACCACCTACATATGCCCATTTCCTTGAGGAAGCAGCAGAGTGACGCTAACTCTCCTGGAGTTTCATATACCTTTGAGCTTCTATGTGTGAAGTCTCAGATTGTCAAAAATCGAAGCTTGAAAGTTTCCTCCTGGGACGCCACACCTTTGTGAAATTCCCCCCGTAATGAAATTAACTTCTTTAGCGAGCGGTTACTAATCTTTAGGAACATTTTTCAACAGTATATGGTATTTACAAACAAAAATTGAAGCTGAGATTGTTTCCAGGTAAATTGAATCGGGGAATAAGGAAAATAGGACCGATCAGAGGAAACTTCCAGATGAATTGAAGACAGTGAATGACAGGGGAACTGGGAACCCTACTGCCACAGACTCCTCTTTTAAGCAGAGGTCTTGGCAAAATACATTCTGCTTTATATTTCTAATGAAAATGTGACACAGAAATCTCCTCTTCCATCCCAGCTGGGTTGCCTCCAAATATGCCTCCTCCTCCCTAATGAGTTGGAATGGTGTGCACCATAAAACATCCCAACATATCCTGAAATGCTGACATTTCATTTTTAATTGAAATCAAACAGAAATCATTGCACTAGGGAAAAAGAGAGTAAAGCAGGCTTTCGATAGAAATTAATAGGGGAGAGACGGAAATACTGTTCTCTGTCACCAAGTAGTCCACTGTGGAAGGCTGCCAGTCCTCTTGCCTGAACCTGAGATCATCTCCAGGATTACATACAGGGAAGAGAACGCATCTTATGAGAATGGAACGGAAAATCTCATTGGGATGGATATATCAAATGAAATGAAAGAAACGAAAAACACTTCTTGGCTTCTATTTTGAAAAATCATATGAATATAGAGTCCAAGGAAAAACGGTTGAGTTTTACTGCAAAAACAAATGATAAGCAAAAGCAAAAGCATTCATGTCATCAACAAAAATATCTACAAAAATAAATCAGTAAGTACATGCCTCGGAAGGTAAAATAAACCTACATCACTGGGACTAAAATCCTCCTATCAGTGAGGCAAATTTCTTTTAAAAACAGTTTTATAGCTATTGCTATAGCTGTAGTATTTTTTTTTTATTTTATTTTAAAGATGTAGGGTACAATCCAGAAAGCAGTAGCATTTTAAGAGTCGAAGTAAGTAGTAGCACTGGTAATAAAGATTAACATTTGTGTAACTATAAGGATTATAAAATACTTTTATAAGTAAAAATTTTAATAGTGGATCCTCCAAAGGTATTATGAAAATAACTTCAGCTTTCAGAAAACAATGTTATTTAAAAAAAAAAAAAAGACTTTGAATATAAAAAGCCACAATGTTCATAAAAACATGTATTCTTATGGGCAAAACTTCTGGCAACAATTTGTAGTATTGTATTACCAAAAAAAAAAGTTGGCCTTCCTATATGAGTCATTCCAAGTCATTATTGAGTGAAGACTGGGGCAAGAATGAGCAGGGGGCAGGTGTTTGACCCTGAGGAGTTCATGGCATGTTGGAGAGAAATACTTAAAAAGATAAATGCAGCCGGGCGCAGTGGCTCAGCCTGTAATCCCGCGCCTTTGGGAGGCTGAGGTGAGTGGATTGCCTGAGCCACGGGTTCGAGACCCGCCTGGGCAGCGAGACCTCATCTCTACAATAAATCAAAAAATCAGCCGGGCATAGTAGCGCATGCCTGTAATTCCGGCTACTCGGAAGGCTGAGGCGGAAGGATCGCTGGAGCCCAGCAGGTCGAGGCTGCGGTGGCCGAAAGCAGCCACTGCACTCCAGTCTGGGTGACAGAGTGAGACTCCAACTCAAAAAAAAAAAAAAAAAAAAAAAAAAAAAGATAAATGCTGGCCAGGCACAGAGGCTCACGCCTGGAATCCTGGCACTTTTTGGAGGCTGAGGTGAGGGATTGCATGAGCTCAGGAATTCGAGACCAGCCCAGGCAACATAGTGAGACCTCATCTCTATTAATAATAATAATAATAATAAAGAGATAAGTGTTAATATGGTATATATAATACCTGCCATGGTTATGTGCTGTTGGTTACATAGGAACAAAGTGCTTTTTGGCTGACTGTCTCAAGGAGTTGGTGGTCAGTGAAAGGAAGCATGGAAGACCATGGCTAGATGGGAGAGCTGTCTAGAGGAAAAGTTGGCTTATTTGCTGGTTTTCAGAGGGTGGGAACTTGCACAAGTTGGCAGGTGGAGTGAAAGAAGAGAAAGAAACTTTGAGTTCTCAGAAGAAAGGAGGAATGAGTGATGGATAATATGACTACTTCTTGACATGTGGGTCTTCTCACATTTTTCTGAAAACGATGACTGGCTCCGTGGGCTAGTTTAGACATAAGTTTTTTTTATGTTCATTAGAATATATTGAATTAATACATGGTTATTGTGTTTTTGTTTTTGGTTTTTGAATTAGAGTCTCACTCCGTCCCCCAGGCTGGAGGGCAGAGGCATGCTCACGGCCACCCCAGTATCAACCTGCTGGGCTCCAGCGAGCCTTCTGTCTCGGCCTTCCAAGTAACCGGAACTATAGGTGCGTGCTACCACACCTGGCTAATTTTTTTCTGGATTTATTGTAGACATGAGGTCTCACCAAATTGCCTAGGCTGTTCTCACACCCGTGGCCTCAAGCAATCCCCTCACCTCAATATATGGTATGTTTTAAGGGCTGGAGGCCAGATGTTCTCATTTTTCCAGAACACTTGAACCTGAACTGACTTCTCGAGGGCCACAAGGCATTTATTTAGGGAGATGTCCAGTGAGACAAATGCAGCCTTGTGCTCCTTTCAGAGAGATATTTTCCTGAAATAAGTAAGTAGTCTACCTTGTGGTAAAGACCACTGATTCTTCCTGGAGGTTGCTTCACATGCAATAACTGGGGGAAATTCTGCCTACACAATTTTAAAGAAAACCAAGAGTGCCCCCCAAAATTGTCATACAATTCATGACAAAAACAATGAATATCCATGAACAAAAAACAAAAATAGAAACTTCTTTATTCCTCACTCTATCTGATACTACAACTTCACAAAATTAGTATCCAAA